>CM026403.1:23737309-23789949 GCA_014843695.1 Archivesica marissinica
TTTAGCAATATAGTTGGTATTCAGTGTCTCACAAATCAATATTTTACAAGTAGTAACATTCATTTAGTTAATTAATATCATTTCTTTTACTAGTTGCTAAATAAATATATTTAGCTAAATGGACACGTTTGCTTTTTGGTGTTGAATTCATGAGTGTTCTAAACCTATTAATGGTTACTGTCCAATACAACATGATATGGCGCGCTGAGCGACGGGGTGAACTACTTAGGCCTACGACCTATATTGTTAAATTCCTACCAGCCAAAACTACAAACAATGTTTTATTTGCCAATGAATAACGGAAAGACAATTATTATTTCTTAAATACGAGTCTGTTTCAATTCTCAAACTCTGTATTCGAGCATTCTGAGTGGTAATGCAACCAATCATATTTCCTGAATTTACGTTTGAAATCTGAGACACCTGGACTATGAATCAAATGAGTGAAAATCAAAAACCTTCATATATAATAATGATTTGCCGGCTTTGGTAATATATATGTGTTCTATTTTTGTCACCGTAGCAACGTGTAGATGTAAGACATAGAGTATACACTGTGGGTGGAGCTTTACCGGGTGAACGACCTTCGTGCATATCGCACATTCGGGCAGGCTGACATATACACACTAAATTTATAATTCATATACACATTTAATTGGTGTTCATTTATCACACACCTCGTTGAAGACTTTATAATAAATATCAATAATATATAAAATGTATAGATACTAAATTTCCATAACCTGTTTATTTGTATTCAACACATTTACCAGCACATACGTAAAGCATGATGGAGCTTACACTATAGTAACAACTTACACTATAGTGACAACTTACACTATAGTAAAAACTTACACTATAGTAACAACTTACACTATAGTAAAAACTTACACTATAGTAACAACTTACACTATAGTAACAACTTACACTATAGTAATAACTTACACTATAGTAGTAACAACTTACAATATAGTAACAACTTACACTATAGTAACAACTTACAATATAGTAACAACTTACATTATAGTAACAACTTACAATATAGTAACAACTTACACTATAGTAACAACTTACACTATAGTAACAACTTACACTATAGTAACAACTTACAATATAGTAACAACTTACACTATAGTAATAACTTACACTATAGTAACAACTTACATTATAGTAACAACTTACACTATAGTAACAACTTACACTATAGTAACAACTTACACTATAGTAACAACTTACACTATAGTAACAACTTACAATATAGTAATAACTTACACTATAGTAATAACTTACACTATAGTAACAACTACACTATAGTAACAACTTACACTATAGTAACAACTTACACTATAGTAACAACTTACACTATAGTAACAACTTACACTATAGTAACAACTTACAATATAGTAACAACTTACACTATAGTAACAACTTACATATAGTAGTAAAACTTACTATAGTAACAACTTACACTATAGTAACAACTTACAATATAGTAACAACTTACATATAGTAAAACTACATATAGTAACAACTTACACTATAGTAACAACTTACATATAGTAACAACTTACACTATAGTAACAACTTACACTATAGTAACAACTTACACTATAGTAACAACTTACACTATAGTAACAACTTACATTATAGTAACAACTTACAATATAGTAACAACTTACTATAGTAACAACTTACACTATAGTAACAACTTACACTATAGTAACAACTTACAATATAGTAACAACTTACATTATAGTAACAACTTACAATATAGTAACAACTTACAATATAGTAACAACTTACACTATAGTAAACTTACATATTAAAGTAAAACTTACATATAGTAACTTACATATTAACAACTTACATATGTAACAACTTACATTATAGTAACAACTTACAATATAGTAACAACTTACACTATAGTAACAACTTACACTATAGTAACAACTTACACTATAGTAACAACTTACACTATAGTAACAACTTACACTATAGTAACAACTTACACTATAGTAACAACTTACAATATAGTAACAACTTACACTATAGTAACAACTTACACTATAGTAACAACTTACACTATAGTAACAACTTACACTATAGTAACAACTTACAATATAGTAACAACTTAATATAGTAACAACTTACAATATAGTAACAACTTACAATATAGTAACAACTTACACTATAGTAACAACTTACATATAGTAACAACTTACACTATAGTAACAACTTACACTATAGTAACAACTTACACTATAGTAGTAACAACTTACAATATAGTAACAGCTTACACTATAGTAACAACTTACACTATAGTAACAACTTACAATATAGTAACAACTTACACTATAGTAGTAACAACTTACACTATAGTAACAACTTACAATATAGTAACAACTTACAATATAGTAACAACTTACACTATAGTAACAACTTACAATATAGTAACAACTTACAATATAGTAACAACTTACACTATAGTAACAACTTACACTATAGTAACAACTTACAATATAGTAGCAACTTACACTATAGTAACAACTTACACTATAGTAGTAACAACTTACAATATAGTAACAACTTACACTATAGTAACAACTTACAATATAGTAACAACTTACACTATAGTAACAACTTACACTATAGTAACAACTTACACTATAGTAACAACTTACACTATAGTAACAACTTACACTATAGTAACAACTTACACTATAGTAACAACTTACACTATAGTAACAACGTACAATATAGTAACAACTTACACTATAGTAACAACTTACAATATAGTAACAACTTACACTATTGTAACAACTTACACTATAGTAACAACTTACACTATAGTAACAACTTACACTATAGTAACAACTTACATATAGTAACAACTTACACTATAGTAACAACTTACACTATAGTAACAACTTACACTATAGTAACAACTTACACTATAGTAACAACTTACACTATAGTAACAACTTACAATATAGTAACAACTTACACTATAGTAACAACTTACACTATAGTAACAACTTACAATATAGTAACAACTTACACTATAGTAACAACTTACACTATAGTAACAACTTACAATATAGTAGCAACTTACACTATAGTAACAACTTACACTATAGTAACAACTTACAATATAGTAACAACTTACAATATAGTAACAACTTACAATATAGTAACAACTTACACTATAGTAACAACTTACACTATAGTAACAACTTACAATATAGTAACAACTTACAATATAGTAGCAACTTACACTATAGTAACAACTTACACTATAGTAGTAACAACTTACAATATAGTAACAACTTACACTATAGTAACAACTTACAATATAGTAACAACTTACACTATAGTAGTAACAACTTACAATATAGTAACAACTTACAATATAGTAACAACTTACACTATAGTAACAACTTACACTATAGTAACAACTTACAATATAGTAACAACTTACAATATAGTAACAACTTACACTATAGTAACAACTTACACTATAGTAACAACTTACACTATAGTAACAACTTACACTATAGTAACAACTTACACTATAGTAGCAACTTACAATATAGTAACAACTTACACTATAGTAACAACTTACACTATAGTAACAACTTACACTATAGTAACAACTTACACTATAGTAACAACTAGTATACTCGTCAGTACAGCCCATATTCCAGCGTAACATCAAGGAAACATAGTCTATTGTTATGACACGTAAAAAGGGCCATGAATGGCACGGGTGGCATACATGTTCTCTACACCACAGTAGGCCTACACTTTTGCTGTCAAACCACACAACGGTTTGAGTAAATATTTGCCCAATCAATTTAGTAAATCAAGAGTAGCTGCAATGCATGCAAGCCATCAATAAAATATTGGCCAACATGTTCCATACCATAGAAGTCACTCAAGTGGTGGGGCTTCCGAGTTCCTAATGTATTTAATGTTACGACACTTGCGCTTATCGTTGTAGTTTTAGCTATATTAACCTATAATACCCCGTTAGTACAATATGTATGTAGTAATTCAATGCTATTTTGCAAATAATGTGGTGATTTGCCCAGAATGGCTATATCATTCACAAACAATAGTAGTATGTCTGACTTACCTGTACTGTCAATATTGTATCTGTTTAGATTAAACAATATTTTATTCAAGAATGGTACATGACAAAGGATTAGTTTCAACAGCATAATTAGCATGGGGGAAAAGGTTACATAGTATCTTGTTGGAATCCCTTTCCTTCGAATGTTTGTTATAAATGGTAATTTATGGGAAATAAATTATTTTATGACAAAGTACCCTCCCCAGGCTTACCAGAAGTAGGCCATTCTCACAGTTAATAATTACAAGGCGTGAACTGCTCATCGTGAAGCTTCCTCAGCCTCCTTTTCGTTTTAGCATTTTATTTTTGTATACAAATTTATTTTAGCTCGATTGCGAAACAAGTTATTTCAACTTATATTAATCACTCTCGAGACCTCATTCCTGATGGAATCCATCGCCACGAGGGAGAGAGAGGAGGCAACGTGGAATTTAAATGCCTTGCCTAAGGGCACAATCGTTACGGCTCCAGTGGGGCTCGAACTCCGGACCTTTCACACCTGAAGCGTTTTAGCATTGTTGGAATCTTTTAGACAAAGAGATGAAATTTAAATATAACAGTTACCGTTATTACTCTATTTTGAAACCACGGTAATTTATTATTATTATTTAGAAACAACAACGATAATGTAAATTATTGTGCTTATTTGATTTTTCAGACAATTTCTAACTAACCCCGATACAGGAGATATATACAAGGATGGTGATAAAATGTTTCGCCCGAAATTGGCAAGGACCTTGGCGATTATTGCTGAAGAAGGTCCATATGCCTTCTACAACGGCAGTCTCGCAGAGAATATCACCCTGGATATTGCAGATGCAGGTACATGTATTTATGTTTTAACAATCGAATGTTTTCTTTATGCGTTTCATCGAGGTGTGAAATGTTAGTTTTGTACACCTCATTTACATTAAAACAGAAGGTAAAATACTGACAAGAACATTCGATTGTTATAATTACAACTACTATTTTACAAATTACAAAACAAGTTGTCATTTTGGTCAACATAGTTGTGTTGTGTTGCCACAAATATCTTGGGGAATACCTGGAAACCCATCTCAAAACGTTCTGAATGGATAGTCTAGCTGTATGGAAATATATTATTACATGTAGAGGACAACTGACGTGGAAAAACTGAGCAATATGTTGTGCTCAGTATTTGCTACGAATGCAGGAAATGGTGTTTCAGAGCATTTGTATTGCAACAATTTCCCATGGGCGCTCTAGCAGCGTCTACCGCCATTTAGCAATTCTGAATACGAAGTTCTGCTACGATTCTGCATATATTTTTAAGTCCTAATATCTTAGTATGTATCTGGATAACGGATTAGTATGGCGATGCAATGTACTTACGAAAAGAATGAAGGGAGTAAATGGCAATTGTATCACTTATTCAATTGCCCTTTGTTTGAAGCTTGTGTATTGCGTTTAGTTATCATCAGTACGGGTTGCCTAATGAATGACGACTCCTGAATAGATTAGTCAATTTAGAGTTATAGGAGAATAGCGCACTGATACAGACAGAGACCCATTCCAGAGGCGTATCTTGTTCGTTTATGTACACGCTGTAAAACAACTACATGATACCTCGGTTTAAAGTATCATCTGAAAGATTAAGATATGGGTCATTTTAGTATGGTACATCGGGTGATAGAACATGCAACTTCTGCATCCGGGAATATTTGAACTTTCTGTGCATTTAGTAAATGTATTGTCATTCTTTAAAGCGACACTACATCGTTGAAACAACATAATTCTACAGAATGTCATTTCCTATTAAATGCATAATATTTGCCTAAGAATATGGGTATTTCAACTAATGAACAAACGTATCTGTAGCTAATTGCATATCATGTTATTTATATTTCTATTGTGTACACAAATTATCATTTATTCCACTTCTACTTACCTATAATTGATTCGTTTATATAAAGTGCACTGTACTGTTGAACATTTTTATTACTGGTCATTATTTAATATGCCTCAGGCTGTGCGATGCATTATATCTTAATGGTTTTTATTGCCTGTGTATTACAACTTTGCAATATACAACTGATTTCAATGTCAGCAAGTATCGGGGAAAGGCAGCCCAATCTAAGAGAGATAATCGAGATAATCAAATCAAGCGCAAATTGGACTGATAAACAAGGGAGATAAAACCCGATATTTATCCATAAAAGCTGGACATGATAACAAAATAATGCAAACATGGTTAACAACCATGCTTAGTATAACTCGAGTATCCCAAATAACAAGATTTATAGTACAGATATACCGTTAAATTTGCGTCTTTGTATATATTTTTTATATTAATCTGATTTAAGTTATCTCAAATCCACATGGATTTGCGCAGCATAGACTACACTAATAGACAAACGTCACTTCGGGAGCGTGGCTGATCGCTATATGAAATCCTACTTTCGGTATACAGCAAAAACACTGTTTATTGATTGAAAGTTAGTGTTCGAATTATTTCGGAAAAATTTGCATTAGCAATATTGTTGATTGTAGAAACAATGCATTTGCCTTGCTTTTCCGATGTAATGTCGCTCTAAAACATATCATGGCAGTTCGAAAGTCACATATACACAGGTGAGAATATATTTTATAAATAGTTTTAGCATAACGTCTGGAGCCACTAAACGGAATCAGAATATGGAATAGAAAACAGTTATGTGTTGTATGCATATAACTTACACAAGTAACTGTTTTACAGGAGGGAATATTACATTGGACGACCTTGACAGCTACACTGCTCCCGTGAAACCGGCCGCAATACTCCATATGCGTAACAACATGACCGTCCACTCGCCACCGCTGCCATCTGGCGGTGTGTTGTATCAATATATACTTAATATATTAAACGGTAAGTTTCTTTCTTCGTTCTTCAGTTCAATGACCGGCTAGCTAGTATCCACATACGTTGTTAGCTTCGTGTTATAACTGTTTAGTAGACCAGTGCTGAAGGCGATCATTGGGAATCCAGTGATCGCTGGTTCGATCCCCGTTTGACCCGAATAAAATTAACGGTCTTTCAGGTGGGACATTAAACCGAGGTCTCGTGTCAGTGCTTTAAACTGTGCACGACAAAGAACCAGAAGAGATTCTGGAATGGGTTTCTGTCTGTATCATTACATATATTTATTGATGTGCAATAAAATATGGTTAAATAAATATCATTACACTATCCTCCAACAATCTAAAATGACTAACCTCTTCAGGAGACGTCGCTCATACGGGCAACCGGTAGCGACGATAAATACACTTAAAACACACACATTAGCGATTTACCAACTCCAACCCCGGTATAAAAAACGATAGTGGTGTTGCATAATCAACCTCTGTCGGAACGAGTCATTATGATTTAGATTGACGTCTCTGTTGGAACGAGTCATGATTTAGATTGACGTCTCTGTTGGAACGAGTCATGATTTAGATTGACGTCTCGGTTGGAACGAGTCATGATTTAGATTGACGTCTCTGTTGGAACGAGTCATTATGATTTAGATTGACGTCTCTGTTGGAACGAGTCATGATTTAGATTAACGTCTCTGTTGGAACGAGTCATTATGATTTAGATTGACGTCTCTGTTGGAACGAGTCATTATGATTTAGATTGACGTCTCTGTTGGAACGAGTCATGATTTAGATTGACGTCTCGGTTGGAACGAGTCATGATTTAGATTGACGTCTCTGTTGGAACGAGTCATTATGATTTAGATTGACGTCTCTGTTGGAACGAGTCATGATTTAGATTAACGTCTCTGTTGGAACGAGTCATTATGATTTAGATTGACGTCTCTGTTGGAACGAGTCATGATTTAGATTGACGTCTCGGTTGGAACGAGTCATGATTTAGATTGACGTCTCTGTTGGAACGAGTCATGATTTAGATTGACGTCTCTGTTGGAACGAGTCATGATTTAGATTGACGTCTCTGTTGGAACGAGTCATGATTTAGATTGACGTCTCTGCTGGAACGAGTCATGATTTAGATTGACGTCTCTGTTGGAACGAGTCATGATTTAGATTGACGTCTCTGTTGGAACGAGTCATGATTTAGATTGACGTCTCTGTTGGAACGAGTCATGATTTAGATTGACGTCTCTGTTGGAACGAGTCATGATTTAGATTGACGTCTCTGTTGGAACGAGTCATGATTTAGATTGACGTCTCTGTTGGAACGAGTCATGATTTAGATTGACGTCTCTGTTGGAATGAGTCATGATTTAGATTGACATAATGCGAAGCTAATAAACGGACATTCTCGGGAAAATGTTTGAACGGTGACAATCATGGCCACGAGGGCCTACACTGCTACAAGCAATTGAAATCAGGCCATGTTACCAATGGTGATATCTCTGACGATGAGTATGCTGACACTAGGCTAATCTTTCACATATATATGAAAATATATGATTGAAAACCAGCAAATGAGAGAAATTGCTTGGAGTATACATACAGGCTTCATTAAAACAGGACTCACATTTCAAATCTATTGTGAAAAACATATCAGCTAACATAATATAAATTATGACTATTATGTAAATTACGGTATACATGTATTGTCAATCCTAACTACAGAATACTTGATTACAAGGCATATATCCAACCATTATTTCTCTGATTGATGAATTGTTAGGATTGAGAAGGGGAAACGGGTAAATATTATCTGGTCCAAGATTATATTTCTTTGCATGAATCAATGTCTGGAATTAACATAACGACTTTTGACCACGGATTATTATTTAAAAAGCAGAAACAATTTACACAAGTATGCGCAATCATGTACCAACTTATCTGAATGAACATTTTCAATTAAGACATGGCAATACTGTTACCACATATAAGACATTGCAATACTTTCATATATTGCTCACTATATTCCAAGACTTAGAACTGTGAACTGTATAAGATATCTTTATAATAATCTGGTTCAAGGATGTGGAGCTGTCTACAATTTGAATTCAATTCAATTCCTTTATTACGTCAGGTTACATGAGTAACAACAGACAATACAATTTTTTAACGAAAAACAACAACATGGGTAACAGCAAAAGTACATCTAAAACAAAAGTGGACATATACAAACGGGTGGCAACAAATATACATATTAGGTTTTGTTAACAATAGTTTTATCCTATTTGATTAATTTCTCATAGATAAACATTTTGTTGACGGGGACAGTGATATTACTTTACAACTTATACTTGATTTACGCATGGAAAGACCGTGATTTGTTCCAGATGTGTAATTAAGGTATGCCATTGATTGCGTCAAATTAAAGGTGAGAAAGCACGTAATAAACGTGGATGTTTGTGACAATTGTATTTATTTTAAGGATTTGAATATCGCGTAGGTACTTTTAAGATGTCAATGTCTTTAAATAGTTTCTTGACAACATGTAAGGTGTGGATACAACAACATTTTATTCGGTATTATGCTGTATACTGATTGATGTTCAATATTCTTAAGTCGTTGTTTTTAATGGGATCAAATTTAGTAGCCTGGGTTTCAGTCTGTCGATTTTTCACTTGTTTACTTCTGGCAAAACAACATGTTAATATTATATAAGTTCAATACAGCTCAATTAACGGTTTGGTGTCAAATAAATATATGAAGAATGCAAACTGTTCCCAGGTTAGCTACATTGTACAACATCGTTCATGTATATTGAATTGTGTAACTGTGTTCTTTTTGTGTGTTTTACGTTTATTTATCGTCGCTACCAGTTGCCCATATGTGCGACGCCTCCTGAAGAGATTAGTCATTTTAGATTTTTGGAAGATAGTGCAATGATACAGACAGAGACCAATTCCAGAGGCTCCTCTGGTTCTTTTACGTGCACGATGTAAAACACCGACACGAGACCTCGGTTTAACGTCCCATCTGAAAGACTGTTAATTTTATTAGGGTCAGACGGGGGATCGAACCTGCGATCCCTGGATTACCAGTCCAGCGTGATACAACCACTAAGTATGTTCTTTGGTTATAATGGGTGTTATGTATAAATGTGTGCAATAATGTTAATAGTATTAGCGGACCATATTGTCGATAGCTCAGAACTAATTAGGTCACGCTCTATAAAGAAATATATTTATCTATATCTGTCTATCAAATATTAGTTGACAATTCCATGCATACAATCGCTTGTCATTGTTGTTCATGGTTGTTTGTGGACATTTATTTATAGGTTATAACATGAATGCGACAAGTGTATCAACGGTTGATAAGGCACTGACAACGTGCCACAGAATCATAGAAGCTTTCAAACACGCTTTCTCTCGCAGGGCAGAGCTAGGTGACATTGATGTGGCAACGGACGCCATCAAACTAGCTATTAATCAGGTACATTGCAATGTCATAGTAGCGTTATGTATTATGTCATATAAATGGATATATAAATACATGTTCAACATTACAGATGCATATCCGTCCGATGAATTCAAATGCCTTGATAGATTGTACAATGATGATAGATCATCCGATTAGGGTTGACGTTTTGTAACTAGAACAGGTGTACCTTTTGGCGTTAAATTTACAGTTCGAGACGGTTGGGACTAGGTCATACTGTAAATACCTCGACACGATTGGCCTAGGCCATAAAGTAAATACCTCGACACGATTGGCCTAGGCCATCAAGTAAATACCTCGAGACGGTTGGGCCTAGGCCATAAAGTAAATACCTCGACACGATTGGCCTAGGCCATAAAGTAAATACCTCGACACGATCGGCCTAGGCCATAAAGTAAATACATCGACACGATTGGCCTAGGCCATAAAGTAAATACATCTACACGATTGGCCTAGGCCATAAAGTAAATACATCGACACGATTGGCCTAGGCCATAAAGTAAATACATCGACACGATTGGCCTAGGCCATAAAGTAAATACCTCGAGACGGTTGGGACTAGATCATAAAGTAAATACATCGACACGATTGGCCTAGGTCATAAAGTAAATACATCGACACGATTGGCCTAGGTCATAAAGTAAATACATCGACACGATTGGCCTAGGCCATAAAGTAAATACCTCGAGACGGTTGGGACTAGGTCATAAAGTAAATACATCGACACGATTGGCCTAGGTCATAAAGTAAATACATTTAAACGATTGGCCTAGGCCATAAATTAAATACCTCGAGACGGTTGGGACTAGGTCATAAAGTAAATACATCGACACGATTGGCCTAGGCCATAGAGTAAATACCTCGAGACGGTTGGGACTGGTTCATAAAGTAAATAAATCGACACGATTGGCCTAGGCCATAAAGTAAATACCTCGAGACGGTTGGGACTAGGTCATAAAGTAAATACCTCGACACGATTGGCCTAGGCCATAAAGTAAATACCTCGAGACGGTTGGGACTAGGTCATAAAGTAAATACATCGACACGATTGGCCTAGGCCATAAAGTAAATACATCGACACGATTGGCCTAGGCCATAAAGTAAATACATCGACACGATTGGCCTAGGCCATAAAGTAAATACATCGACACGATTGGCCTAGGCCATAAAGTAAATACATCGACACGATTGGCCTAGGCCATAAAGTAAATACATCGACACGATTGGCCTAGGCCATAAAGTAAATACATCGACACGATTGTCCTAGGCCATAAAGTAAATACCTCGAGACGGTTGGGACTAGGTCATAAAGAAATACATCGACACGATTGGCCTAGGCCATAAAGTAAATACCTCGAGACGGTTGGGACTAGGTCATAAAGTAAATACATCGACACGATTGGCCTAGGCCATAAAGTAAATACATCGACACGATTGGCCTAGGCCATAAAGTAAATACATCGACACGATTGGCCTAGGCCATAAAGTAAATACATCGACACGATTGGCCTAGGCCATAAAGTAAATACATCGACACGATTGGCCTAGGCCATAAAGTAAATACATCACACGATTGGGACTAGGTCATAAAGTAAATACATCGACACGATTGGCCTAGGCCATAAAGTAAATACATCGACACGATTGGCCTAGGCCATAAAGTAAATACATCGACACGATTGGCCTAGGCCATAAAGTAAATACATCGACACGATTGGCCTAGGCCATAAAGTAAATACCTCGAGACGGTTGGGACTAGGTCATAAAATAAATACATCGACACGATTGGCCTAGGCCATAAAGTAAATACATCGACACGATTGGCCTAGGCCATAAAGTAAATACCTCGAGACGGTTGGGACTAGGTCATAAAATAAATACATCGACACGATTGGCCTAGGCCAGAGAGTAAATACCTCGAGACGGTTGGGACTGGTTCATAAAGTAAATAAATCGACACGATTGGCCTAGGCCATAAAGTAAATACCTCGAGACGGTTGGGACTAGGTCATAAAGTAAATACCTCGACACGATTGGCCTAGGCCATAAAGTAAATACCTCGAGACGGTTGGGACTAGGTCATAAAGTAAATACATCGACACGATTGGCCTAGGCCATAAAGTAAATACATCGACACGATTGGCCTAGGCCATAAAGTAAATACATCGACACGATTGGCCTAGGCCATAAAGTAAATACATCGACACGATTGGCCTAGGCCATAAAGTAAATACATCGACACGATTGGGCTAGGCCATAAAGTAAATACATCGACACGATTGGCCTAGGCCATAAAGTAAATACCTCGAGACGGTTGGGACTAGGTCATAAAGTAAATACATCGACACGATTGGCCTAGGCCATAAAGTAAATACCTCGAGACGGTTGGGACTAGGTCATAAAGTAAATACATCGACACGATTGGCCTAGGCCATAAAGTAAATACATCGACACGATTGGCCTAGGCCATAAAGTAAATACATCGACACGATTGGCCTAGGCCATAAAGTAAATACATCGACACGATTGGCCTAGGCCATAAAGTAAATACATCGACACGATTGGGACTAGGTCATAAAGTAAATACATCGACACGATTGGCCTAGGCCATAAAGTAAATACATCGACACGATTGGCCTAGGCCATAAAGTAAATACATCGACACGATTGGCCTAGGCCATAAAGTAAATACATCGACACGATTGGCCTAGGCCATAAAGTAAATACCTCGAGACGGTTGGGACTAGGTCATAAAATAAATACATCGACACGATTGGCCTAGGCCATAAAGTAAATACATCGACACGATTGGCCTAGGCCATAAAGTAAATACCTCGAGACGGTTGGGACTAGGTCATAAAATAAATACATCGACACGATTGGCCTAGGCCATAGAGTAAATACCTCGAGACGGTTGGGACTGGTTCATAAAGTAAATACATCGACACGATTGGCCTAGGCCATAAAGTAAATACCTCGAGACGGTTGGGACTAGGTCATAAAGTAAATACATCGACACGATTGGCCTAGGCCATAAAGTAAATACATCGACACGATTGGCCTAGGCCATAAAGTAAATACATCGACACGATTGGCCTAGGCCATAAAGTAAATACATCGACACGATTGGCCTAGGCCATAAAGTAAATACATCGACACGATTGGCCTAGGCCATAAAGTAAATACCTCGAGACGGTTGGGACTAGGTCATAAAGTAAATACATCGACACGATTGGCCTAGGCCATAAAGTAAATACCTCGAGACGGTTGGGACTAGTTCATAAAGTAAATACATCGACACGATTGGCCTAGGCCATAAAGTAAATACATCGACACGATTGGCCTAGGCCATAAAGTAAATACATCGACACGATTGGCCTAGGCCATAAAGTAAATACATCGACACGATTGGCCTAGGCCATAAAGTAAATACATCTACACGATTGGCCTAGGCCATAAAGTAAATACATCGACACGATTGGCCTAGGCCATAAAGTAAATACATCGACACGATTGTCCTAGGCCATAAAGTAAATACCTCGAGACGGTTGGGACTAGGTCATACAGTAAATACATCGACACGATTGGCCTAGGCCATAAAGTAAATACCTCGAGACGGTTGGGACTAGGTCATAAAGTAAATACATCGACACGATTGGCCTAGGCCATAAAGTAAATACATCGACACGATTGGCCTAGGCCATAAAGTAAATACATCGACACGATTGGCCTAGGCCATAAAGTAAATACATCGACACGATTGGCCTAGGCCATAAAGTAAATACATCGACACGATTGGGACTAGGTCATAAAGTAAATACATCGACACGATTGGCCTAGGCCATACAGTAAATACATCGACACGATTGGCCTTGGCCATAAAGTAAATACATCGACACGATTGGCCTAGGCCATAAAGTAAATACATCGACACGATTGGCCTAGGCCATAAAGTAAATACCTCGAGACGGTTGGGACTAGGTCATAAAATAAATACATCGACACGATTGGCCTAGGCCATAAAGTAAATACATCGACACGATTGGCCTAGGCCATAAAGTAAATACCTCGAGACGGTTGGGACTAGGTCATAAAGTAAATACATCGACACGATTGGCCTAGGCCATAGAGTAAATACCTCGAGACGGTTGGGACTAGGTCATAAAGTAAATACATCGACACGATTGGCCTAGGCCATAAAGTAAATACCTCGAGACGGTTGGGACTAGGTCATAAAGTAAATACATCGACACGATTGGCCTAGGCCATAAAGTAAATACATCGACACGATTGGCCTAGGCCATAAAGTATATACATCGACACGATTGGCCTAGGCCATAAAGTAAATACATCGACACGATTGGCCTAGGCCATAAAGTAAATACATCGACACGATTGTCCTAGGCCATAAAGTAAATACCTCGAGACGGTTGGGACTAGGTCATACAGTAAATACATCGACACGATTGGCCTAGGCCATAAAGTAAATACCTCGAGACGGTTGGGACTAGTTCATAAAGTAAATACATCGACACGATTGGCCTAGGCCATAAAGTAAATACATCGACACGATTGGCCTAGGCCATAAAGTAAATACATCGACACGATTGGCCTAGGCCATAAAGTAAATACATCGACACGATTGGCCTAGGCCATAAAGTAAATACATCGACACGATTGGGACTAGGTCATAAAGTAAATACATCGACACGATTGGCCTAGGCCATAAAGTAAATACATCGACACGATTGGCCTAGGCCATAAAGTAAATACATCGACACGATTGGCCTAGGCCATAAAGTAAATACATCGACACGATTGGCCTAGGCCATAAAGTAAATACATCGACACGATTGGCCTAGGCCATAAAGTAAATACATCGACACGATTGGCATAAAGTAAATACATCGACACGATTGGCCTAGGCCATAAAGTAAATACCTCGAGACGGTTGGGACTAGGTCATAAAGTAAATACATCGACACGATTGGCCTAGGCCATAAAGTAAATACCTCGACACGATTGGCCTAGGCCATAAAGTAAATACATCGACACGATTGGCCTAGGTAAAGTAAATACATCGACACGATTGGCCTAGGCCATAAAGTAAATACATCGACACGATTGGCCTAGGCCATAAAGTAAATACATCGAGAGGTTGTTTGACGATTGGCCTAGGCCATAAAGTAAATACTCGAACGGTTGGGACTAGGTCATAAGTAAATACTCGACACGATTGGCCTAGGCCATAAAGTAAATACATCGACACGATTGGCCTAGGCCATAAAGTAAATACATCGACACGATTGGCCTAGGCCATAAAGTAAATACATCGACACGATTGGCCTAGGCCATAAAGTAAATACATCGACACGATTGGCGGCCATAAAGTAAATACATCGACACGATTGGCCTAGGCCATAAAGTAAATACATCGACACGATTGGCCTAGGCCATAAAGTAAATACATCGACACGATTGGGCTAGGCCATAAAGTAAATACATCGACACGATTGGCCTAGGCCATAAAGTAAATACCTCGAGACGGTTGGGACTAGGTCATAAAGTAAATACATCGACACGATTGGCCTAGGTTAGGCATAAAGTATGGTTGGTAGGATAAATACATCGACACGATTGGCCTAGGCCATAAAGTAAATACATCGACACGATTGGCCTAGGTCATAAAGTAAATACCTCGAGACGGTTGGGACTAGGCCATAAAGTAAATACCTCGAGACGGTTGGGACTAGGCTAAAGTAAATACATCGACACGATTGGCCTAGGCCATAAAGTAAATACCTCGACACGATTGGCCTAGGCCATAAAGTAAATACGTTATCGACACGATTGGCCTAGGCCATAAAGTAAATACATCGACACGATTGGCCTAGGCCATAAAGTAAATACATCGACACGATTGGCCTAGGCCATAAAGTAAATACCTCGAGACGGTTGGGACTAGGTCATAAAGTAAATACATCGACACGATTGGCCTAGGCCATAAAGTAAATACATCGACACGATTGGCCTAGGCCATAAAGTAAATACCTCGAGACGGTTGGGACTAGGTCATAAAGTAAATACATCGACACGATTGGCCTAGGTCATAAAGTAAATACATCGACACGATTGGCCTAGGCCATAAAGTAAATACCTCAACGGTTGGGCTAGGCATAAAGTAAATACATCGACACGATGGTAGTAAATACCTCGAGACGGTTGGGCCTAGGCCATAAAGTAAATACATCGACACGATTGGCCTAGGCCATAAAGTAAATACCTCGATTGGGACTAGGCCATAAGTAAATACCTCGACACGATTGGCCTAGGCCATATAAAGTAAATACCTCGAGACGGTTGGGACTAGGTCATAAAGTAAATACATCGACACGATTGGCCTAGGCCATAAAGTAAATACCTCGAGACGGTATCGACACGATTGCCTAGGCCATAAAGTAAATACCTCGTTGGGACTAGGTCATAAAGTAAATACATCGACACGATTGGCCTAGGCCATAAAGTAAATACCTCGAGAGGTTGGGACTAGGCATAAAGTAAATACCTCGACACGATTGGCCTAAAAGTAAATACCTCGACACGATTGGCCTAGGTCATAAATAAATACCTCGAGACGGTTGGGACCTAGGTCATAAAGTAAATACATCGACACGATTGGCCTAGGCCATAAAGTAAATACCTCGAGACGGTTGGGACTAGGTCATAAAGTAAATACCTCGACACGATTGACCTAGGCCATAAAGTAAATACCTCGACACGATTGGCCTAGGCCATAAAGTAAATACATCGACACGATTGGCCTAGGCCATAAAGTAAATACCTCGAGACGGTTGGGACTAGGTCATAAAGTAAATACATCGACACGATTGGCCTAGGCCATAAAGTAAATACCTCGAGACGGTTGGGACTAGGTCATAAAGTAAATACCTCGACACGATTGACCTAGGCCATAAAGTAAATACCTCGACACGATTGGCCTAGGCCATAAAGTAAATACATCGACACGATTGGCCTAGGCCATAAAGTAAATACCTCGAGACGGTTGGGACTAGGTCATAAAGTAAATACATCGACACGATTGGCCTAGGCCATAAAGTAAATACCTCGAGACGGTTGGGACTAGGTCATAAAGTAAATACCTCGACACGATTGGCCTAGGCAATAAAGTAAATACCTCGACACGATTGGCCTATGCCATAAAGTAAATACCTCGACACGATTGGCCTAGGTCATAAAGTAAATACCTCGAGACGGTTGGGACTAGGTCATAAAGTAAATACATCGACACGATTGGCCTAGGCCATAAAGTAAATACATCGACACGATTGGCCTAGGCCATAAAGTAAATACCTCGAGACGGTTGGGACTAGGTCATAAAGTAAATACATCGACACGATTGGCCTAGGTCATAAAATAAATACATCGACACGATTGGCCTAGGCCATAAAGTAAATACCTCGAGACGGTTGGGACTAGGCCATACAGTAAATACCTCGAGACGGTTGGGACTAGGCCATAAAGTAAATACATCGACACGATTGGCCTAGGCCATAAAGTAAATACCTCGAGACGGTTGGGACTAGGTCATAAAGTAAATACATCGACACGATTGGCCTAGGTCATAAAGTAAATACATCGACACGATTGGCCTAGGCCATAAAGTAAATACCTCAACACGATTGGACTAGGCCATAAAGTAAATACATCGACACGATTAGCCTAGGCCATAAAGTAAATACCTCGAGACGGTTGGGACTAGGTCATAAAGTAAATACATCGACACGATTGGTCTAGGCCATAAAGTAAATACCTCGAGACGGTTGGGCCTAGGCCATAAAGTAAATACCTAGACACGATTGGCCTAGGTCATAAAGTAAATACCTCGAGACGGTTGGGACTAGGTCATAAAGTAAATACATCGACACGATTGGCCTAGGCCATAAAGTAAATACATCGACACGATTGGCCTAGGCCATAAAGTAAATACCGCGAGACGGTTGGGACTAGGTCATAAAGTAAATACCTCGAGACGGTTGGGACTAGGTCATAAAGTAAATACATCGACACGATTGGCCTAGGCCATAAAGTAAATACCTCGAGACTGTTGGGACTAGGTCATAAAGTAAATACATCGACACGATTGGCCTAGGCCATAAAGTAAATACATCGACACGATTGGCCTAGGCCATAAAGTAAATACATCGACACGATTGGCCTAGGCCATAAAGTAAATACCTCGACACGATTGGCCTATGTCATACTGTAAACACATCGAGACGGTTGGCCTAGGCCATAAAGTAAATACATCGACACGATTGGCCTAGGCCATAAAGTAAATACCTCGACACGATTGGCCTAGGCCATAAAGTAAATACATCGACACGATTGGCCTAGGCCATAAAGTAAATACATCGACACGATTGGCCTAGGCCATAAAGTAAATACCTCGACACGATTGGCCTATGTCATACTGCAAACACCGCGAGACGGTTGGGTAGGTCATACTGCACACACCGCGAAACGGTTGGGTAGGTCATACTGCATACACCGCGAGACGATTGGGTAGTTCATATTGCACACACCGCGAGACGATTGGGTAGGTCATACTGCACACACCGCGAGACGATTGGGTAGGTCATACTGCAAACACCACGATACGATTGGGTAGGTCATACTGCAAACACCGCGAGACGATTGGGTAGGTCATACTGTAAATACCGCGAGATGATTGGGTAGGTCATACTGCACACACCGCGTGATGATTGGGTAGGTCATACTGTAAATACCGCGAGACGATTGGGTAGGTCATACTGTAAATACCGCGAGATAATTGGGTAGGTCATACTGTAAATACCGCGAGATGATTGGATAGGTCATACTGTAAATACCACGAGACGGCTGGGTAGGTCATACCGTAAACAATCGAGTATTAACACTATTTAGGTCATACTCTATACCGTTTTAGGCCAACAGTTATGGCTCTCGAGTAGGCCTATTATATATTATTATTATTATATAGCATACTTATATATCACAATTTTCATAAATATATATGTTCACAAGTGCCTAACATAGTATTCGTGATTCTATCAGTAAATCATGACATTACTTACAATACAACTATTTATGTTTACCAGGACTACAACCAAATGCTCGTAATATGCTTGTATGGAGAAAAATGAACATAACACAGATATGAATTGAAAATAGGGCTTTTATTAAAGCCATAACATAACCACTGTACAAAACTACCAAATTACAAATTATGACTAGTAATGTCAAATTTGTGATCAATGAATTATTGTTTGAAATATCTGGGAGAGTAAAAGCGCCGCGCCCACCGAGACTCTGTGTCCAAAAATGTCGACACGTTTTCTTTTGTGTCTAAAGTAGGTCAGAGATTGATTAAGAACTAATCGACGGCACCTAGACCCGATATGCGGAGTACTCGTATTCGACGGCACAGAGACCCGGTATGCGGAGTATTTGTAGTCTGTCACATAAATGATTTTATGAGACATAAAATATATATA
The DNA here is from genome assembly GCA_014843695.1 of Archivesica marissinica. Classification (NCBI taxonomy): domain Eukaryota; kingdom Metazoa; phylum Mollusca; class Bivalvia; order Venerida; family Vesicomyidae; genus Archivesica; species Archivesica marissinica. The sequence goes on from CM026403.1 coordinate 23,757,350, forward strand.
TATATATATATATATATCAGTAAATCATGACATTACTTACAATCAAAATTGAGGTAATACAGTTTTAACAAAACAATACATTGTTCACTACTGTCCACTTGTTCGGTTTTATCACAGTTTTACTCAGTTCGTATACAATTAGATGAACTAGTGAATTTTGATAACCTATTTGAAGGTTGTTAATGTCTTACAGTCTCTGATGCCAGATGGAAGGGCATTCCATAACTTAGCAGCCGCTGATTGAAATATTATGTCGCCATAACGAACGGTTCGATATTTTGGAACAACTAATGCCAGCGAGTTATTTTGCGACCTCAAGTTCCTTGTGGCATATATGTGTAATGGTGATTGACTATTGAGTGCCTTGTAAGTTTGTGTGAGATGTTGTATTGCACGCTGCACTGTACGGGAAGCCAGTGGAGTTCACACAATACTGAGGTGATATGGTCTAGAGATTCTTCGAGCAGTAGTGTTTCTTCAAATTCTTTGGTATTCTAGGTAGAAGAGTATATCGGTAGTCTAACCATGACGTTGATAGCGGGTTGATAAATGAGTTTGTGCCATATGTGGTTAGATACTGTCTGATATGACCTATTTGCCGCAACTGTGCGAAAGCAATTCTACACACTATTCATATGCTGTTCCATTTTCATCTTAGAGTCGATGTGAGAGCCAATATTTCTTACATTTGTTTATTGGTTAGTGTCAGAATTGTCGACTTTCACCGACATGTTGGAAACTACTTTAGCATTCTGAGTAGATTAGAGCAGACTTGGTTCTGTTTTCTCCGCATTGAGTTTCAGCATGTTGTTATTCATCCAATAACTATACCCATGAGACAATTCTGGGCACGATTGATGGTCTCTTCGATATATAGAAATGTACTGGTTTGAACGACAGATACAACTGTGACTCGTCTGCATTGAAATGAGTATCCAGTTCATGTTTTCTGCAGATAGAGCCAACATGCTTTGTGTATATGGTATAGTTGTGTGGACACAGGACGGACCCTGGGGGACACCTTGTACTTATTAACACGGGCGTAGACAGCTCTCTGTTTATGCAAACTGTCTGATAGTAGCTGTCGGTGAGATATGACTTTATTTATGTGCGGGGCTTTCCTGCGACTTTCTAGGCGATGTATCAGTATTTCATGATCAATAGTGTCGAATGCTGCCGATAGATCAACGCATCACACGGATTGTCACATTGTTGTTATCAAGTGCTTGGTGAATGTCATTCTTGACTTTCAAAAGTGCCGTTTCTGTAGAATGGAACTTTCTGTAAGCAGATTGATTGTCTTCATGGAGAGCCGGCGTGAGTTCATCAATATACATTTAAGAGCCAAGTTGAGATAGAGTCTAGTTCGCATGATTTGTTATCAGAGATTAGAGCCGGCGTGAGTTCATCAATATACGTTTAAGAGCCAAGTTGAGATAGAGTCTAGTTCGCATGATTTGTTATCAGAGATTAGAGCCGGCGTGAGTTCATCAATATACGTTTAAGAGCCAAGTTGAGATAGAGTCTAGTTCGCATGATTTGTTATCAGAGATTAGAGCCGGCGTGAGTTCATCAATATACGTTTAAGAGCCAAGTTGAGATAGAGTCTAGTTCGCATGATTTGTTATCAGAGATTAGAGCCGGCGTGAGTTCATCAATATACGTTTAAGAGCCAAGTTGAGATAGAGTCTAGTTCGCATGATTTGTTATCAGAGATTAGAGCCGGCGTGAGTTCATCAATATACGTTTAAGAGCCAAGTTGAGATAGAGTCTAGTTCGCATGATTTGTTATCAGAGATTAGAGTCGGTGTGAGTTCATCAATATACTTTTAAGAGCCAGATTGAGATAGAGTCTAGTTTGCATGATTTGTTATCATAGATTGTTAGAGCCGGTGTGAGTTCATCAATATACTTTTAAGAGCCAAGTTGAGATAGTGTCTAGTTCGCATGATTTGTTAACAAATCGTTTAATTATTGATATCACTTCATCCTCTGAGGCTCGTGCAAATTCTATGAAATTGTCACCAGGATATATTGTATCATTGTTATCTAAGTCTTCTATGGAATGTTCCTGTGATGCTATATTAGTTCGTATAAGTCTCTAAATACCCTGGGTCAGTTACGTTTGACATGTATACGATGGTATAATTACTTCAATTGTGTCCCCCAATATATGTTTGGTTATATTAGATGACTGCATTTAGCTCGTGTAATGAACACGTGCCTGTGCGGGTAATTTGTTCACATCGGTACAATGTGCTCGATATATTTAGTGTTCGATTGTTAGTTTAAACATAGACTAAGAACATATGTTTGTTTTATATCCTCTTTGAATGAATCGACGAGTGTTTCCTAAGGTAAGGCATTTAAATTCCACGTTGTCTCTTCTCTCTCGTCGTTATGGATTTCATCAGGAATGAGAGTCATTACTATAAGTTGTTTCGCAATCGAGCTAAAATAACTGCGTATAGTATACATCAGGAATTGACATTGATGTAACATAGTTTCCTATATGAACAGGTTTTTCTGTCTGGGGCAGGTTTAGAAGCTTTAGCATCTATAAATATACGGATGAAAGTTATTAATAATAATTAATGTAATCTGCACAGCTAGGTATTTTCTATTATTATAATATTATATTAAGTTATATTCGATCACGTGTACTTTGCTTGATAACAATTATATTGAACCAACTATTATTATAACCGTGTATGTACTTTGCTAACCTATGCTAAAGTCTTAGATTGAGAACATTTATGATACATTTTCTTTCCAATGTATTATATGTTCTTGTTTCGTATTATGCAGTAACATTTTAGAAACAGTGATCAGTGAATGTACACAGCATCGTTCACTTCCATATAGAGTGGTGGAACCTATGCTCGGCGTATTCCTATGCTCGGCGTATTTTTTCCATTTACATCCGTATTTAAAATATTTAAATAGTTTTAACCTATTTTCGTTGACAGAGGTGAAGCATGGTTCAATAGCATTCCGATGTGCGTACCGGTAGCCTAATGCAACTGTCACCTGACTGGTTCAGTAGCCGAATATAAACAGACAACTTGTCGGGAATTTTTTTTCCTCCGAAATGTGCGGTTTATGACCATTTCAGGTGGCTATCCGGATTGGAAATAAAATGTACAAATAACCAGAAAAAAGTTTCTTATGAGTTGTAATATTGTTAGTTATTGATATTACTAAGTCAAAATAATATATTCAACATTTACCCATGCATATATAAAAAAATCCATGTACGCCGTGCATAGGTGCCCTAAAGTATCTAGTTCCCATGGAAACATGTGCCGTTGCGATAGCTGTATTGAGGCGCATGGTTACGTAATGAAGCTAACATTTTCAACAACAATTTTATGAAAGTTGTGTTCACGACTTAAGAAAATAATAATATACGGCAAGTGCATTTAACTTTTTTTATAGGCCATTATATGTAGGATTTACGCCGAGCATAGGTTCCACCACTCTACCATTCTTGGATGATCTCTGTGATCTGCAGCCTGTGAACAGCCGTGTATGTTAGCATGGATTCACCCATTTCGCCTAGTATGCATTCATTGTCATGTCGGCATAGTCCACATTATATAACTTACGTTTACTTACTCAAACACTATGGTCATATAAGATAATTATCTACAGTTGGCGACGAACATGACGGATCTTAATTGTGGAGAGTTGACGCGTGCACTCATTAACGACACGAAAACCTATGACCACATCCACTACAGACCCAATTCAGTCAACTGGGACGGAGTAGGCTCACACTTTTCCGTGGTGGGGCCAAATGGAGACGCCGTGGCTGTTACTAGTACGGTTAACGCTTGGTAAATATTACAATTATTACTAGGACTGTTAACCTGCAGTATGTATTACACGTTTTACTAGTTCCGATAACCTGTACTAAGTCTCACACCTTTTACTATTGGAAGAACTGTTCACCTGTAATGAGACTTATTCCTATTACTAGTACTGTTAACCTGTAGTGAGACTTGCAAATATTAGTAGTAGTACTGTTAACCGATACTGAGTTTTACACCTGTTACTAGTACTGTTAACCGATACTGAGTGTTACACCTATTACTAGTATTGTTAACCGATACTGAGTTTTACACCTATTACTAGTACTGTTAACCGATACTGAGTTTTACACCTATTACTAGTACTGTTAACCGATACTGAGTTTTACACCTGTTACTAGTATTGTTAACCGATACTGAGTTTTACACCTATTACTAGTACTGTTAACCGATACTGAGTTTTACACCTATTACTAGTACTGTTAACCGATACTGAGTTTTACACCTGTTACTAGTACTGCTAACATGTACTGAGTCTTACACCAATTAATAGTACATATGTACTGCTGACCAGTTCGTACACCTATTGCTAGTACTGTTAACCTGTAATGAGACTTGCTCATATTAGTAGTAGTACTGTTAACCTATACTGAGTCTTACACCTGTTAATAGTATTGGTAACCTGTTCGTACACCTATTGCTAGTAATGTTACCCTGTAGTGTGTCTCACATCGGTTATATCACTGTTAACATATATTGTGTCATACAACGCTACTAGTACTGTTAACATTTACTAAGTCATACACCGCTTCTAGTACTGTTAACATATACTGAGTCATACAACGCTACTAGTACTGTTAACATATACTGAGTCATACAACGCTACTAGTACTGTTAACATATACCGAGTCATACAACGCTACTAGTACTGTTAACATATACTGAGTCATACAACGCTACTAGTACTGTTAACATATACTGAGTCATACTCGCTACTAGTACTGTTAATGTAATATTGTGCTACACAAGTAAATCCTATACGTGAAGTAAATCCCGTAAATGTTAATCCCGGTGAAGTAAACGCCATGAATAAAACCATGTGATGATAATCCAACGAAGAAAACCTGGATCCTTTCTGTATGACAACATCCTCTTCATCATTATACCACGACTACATGTAGCCCATCTGCTCACATACTGTGCAGTTAATGTAATACCATACCAAACCAAATCGTAACATGAATTGCTAGAATGGGAAGAAACATGATAGTAATACACAAATCAACCATTAACTCCCGTCGCGAAAATATATGACATTACCGTAGGAATAATCTTAGAAACGCAATAACACATTGCTACAACAAAACTAACGAAACATAGTTAAGGCAATAACAAGTACTAACCATTGCAACAGATTCCAAGTTTATTGAAATATGTAAACTAAATCAAAGAGATGAATGTCAAAACTGGCATCTCCATTACAAATGGCGTATAACAGCTGACAACTGTTCACCTAATCTACCAATCAAAACCAACCGCGGGAAATCATGACTATTAATCTGACTTAAGTAACTTTCCAACTTTGAATATATTGGACCATTCAATTACGTTACAGGGGTAAATGCAAGCATTAGGGGAAATATATATGTTATTACAAAAAGGGCTAAAATCAGCACTGATACAGTAACCTGTCACATACCGCTTACTAGTATTGTTAACCTGTACTGAGTCACATACCACTTACTAGTACTGTTAACCTGTAGTGTGTCTTACACAGCTTACTAGTACTGTTAACCTGTACTGAGTCACATACCACTTACTAGTACTGTTATCATGTAGTGTGTCTTACACCGCTTACTAGTACTGTTAACCTGTAGTGTGTCTTACACCACTTACTAGTACTGTTAACCTGTAGTGAGTCATACACCGCTTACTAGTACTGTTAACCTGACTAGTCATACACCGCTTACTAGTACTGTTAACCTGTAGTGTGTCTTACACCGCTTACTAGTACTGTTAACCTGTACTGAGTCATACACCGCTTACTAGTACTGTTAACATGTACTGAGTCGTACACCGCTTACTAGTACTGTTAACCTGACTAGTCATACACCGCTTACTAGTAATGTTAACCTGTACTGAGTCTTACACCGCTAACTAGTACTGTTAACGTGACTGAGTCGTACACCGCTTACTAGTACTGTTAACATGACTGAGTCATACACCGCTTACTAGTACTGTTAACCTTTAGTGAGTCTTACACCGCTTACTAGTACTGTTAACCTGTAGTGAGTCTTACATAGCTTACCAGTACTGTTAAACCGACTAGTCTTACACCGCTTACTAGTACTGTTAACCTGAAGTGATTATTACACCGCTTACTAGTAGTGTTAACCTGTAGTGAGTCTTACACCGCTTACTAGTACTGTTAACCTGTACTGAGTCATACACCGCTTACTAGTACAGTTAACCTGTACTGCGTCTTACACCGCTCACTAGTACTGTTAACCTGTAGTGAGTCATTCACCGCTTACTAGTACTGTTAACCTGTATTGAGTCATACACCGCTTACTAGTACTGTTAACATGTATTGAGTCATACACCGCCTACTAGTACTGTTAACCTGTATTGAGTAATATAACGCTTACTAGTAATGTTAACCTGTACTGAGTCATAAACCGCTTACTAGTAATGTTAACCTGTACTGAGTCATACACCGCGTACTCGTACTGTTGCCCTGTACTGAGTCATACACCGCTTACTAGTAATGTTAACCTGTACCTAGTCATACACCGCTTACTAGTAATGTTAACCTGTACTGAGTCATACACCGCTTACTAGTACTGTTAACATGTACTGAGTCATACACGGCTTACTAGTACTGTTAACCTGTACTGAGTCATACACCGCTTACTAGTACTGTTTATCTGTACTGAGTCTTACACCGCTTACTAGTACTGTTAACCAGTACTGAGTCATACACCGCTTACTAGTACTTTTAACCTGTACTGAGTCTTACACCACTTACTAGTACTATTAACCTGGCTAGTCTTACACCGCTTACTAGTAATTTTAACCTGTAGTGAGTCTTACACCGCTTACTAGTACTGTTAACCTGTACTGAGTCATACACCGCTTACTAGTACTGTTAACCTGTACTGAGTCTTACACAGCTTACTAGTACTGTCAATCTGTACTGAGTCATACACCGCTTACTAGTACTGTTAACCTGTACTGAGTCTTACACCGCTTACTAGTACTGTTAACCTGACTAGTCTTACACCGCTTACTAGTCCTGTTAAGCTGATTAGTCTTACGCCGTTTACTAGTACTGTTAACCTGATTAGTCTTACGCCGTTTACTAGTACTGTTAACCTGACTAGTCTTACACCGCTTACTAGTACTGTTAACCTGTACCGAGTCATACGCCGCTTACTAGTAATGTTAACCTGTATTGAGTCATACACCGCTTACTAGTACTGTTAACCTGTACTGAGCCATACACCGTTAACTAGTATTGTTAACCTGTACTGAGTCATACACCGCTTACTAGTACTGTTAACCTGTACTGAGTCGTACACCGCTTACTAGTAATGTTAACCTGTACTGAGTCATACACCTCTTATTTGTACTGTTAACCTGTACTGAATCATATACCGCTAACTAGTACTATTAACCTGTACTGAGTCGTACACCGCTTATTAGTAATGTTAACCTGTACTGAGTCTTACACCGGTTACTAGTACTGTTAACCTGTACTGAGTCTTACACCGGTTACTAGTACTGTTTACGTAACAAAGTCTTATACCGCTTACTAGTACTGTTAACATGTAGTGAGTCTTATACCGCTTGCTAGTACTGGTAACCTATATTGAGTCGTACACCGCTTACTAGTACAGTTAACCTCTACTGAGTCATACACCGCTTACTAGTACTGTTAACCTGTACTGAGTCGTACAGCGCTTACTAGTACTGTTAACCTGACTAGTCTTATACCGCTTACTAGTACTGTTAACCTGTACTGAGTCATACACCGCTTATTAGTACTGTTAACATGTACTGAGTCGTACACTGCTTACTAGTACTGTTAACCTGACTAGTCATACACCGCTTACTAGTAATGTTAACCTGTACTGAGTCTTACACCGCTAACTAGTACTGTTAACGTGACTGAGTCGTACATCGCTTACTAGTACTGTTAACGTGACTGAGTCATACACCGCTTACTAGTACTGTTAACCTTTAGTGAGTCTTACACCGCTTACTAGTACTGTTAACCTGTAGTGAGTCTTACATAGCTTACTAGTACTGTTAAACCGACTAGTCTTACACCACTTACTAGTACTGTTAACCTGAAGTGTTTATTACACCGCTTACTAGTAGTGTTAACCTGTAATGAGTCTTACACCGCTTACTAGTACTGTTAACCTGTACTGAGTCATACACCGCTTACTAGTACAGTTAACCTGTACTGCGTCGTACACCGCTTATTAGTACTGTTAACCTGTAGTGAGTCATTCACCACTTACTAGTACTGTTAACCTGTATTGAGTCATACACCGCTTACTAGTACTGTTAACATGTATTGAGTCATACACCGCCTACTAGTACTGTTAACCTGTATTGAGTAATATAACGCTTACTAGTAATGTTAACCTGTACTGAGTCATAAACCGCTTACTAGTAATGTTAACCTGTACTGAGTCATACACCGCTTACTCGTAATGTTGCCCTGTACTGAGTCATACACCGCTTACTAGTAATGTTAACCTGTACCTAGTCATACACCGCTTACTACTAATGTTAACCTGTACTGAGTCGTACACCGCTTACTAGTACTGTTAACATGTACTGAGTCATACACGGCTTACTAGTACTGTTAACCTGTACTGAGTCATACACCGCTTACTAGTACTGTTAATCTGTACTGAGTCTTACACCGCTTACTAGTACTGTTAACCAGTACTGAGTCATACACCGCTTACTAGTACTGTTAACCTGTACTGAGTCTTACACCACTTACTAGTACTATTAACCTGGCTAGTCTTACACCGCTTACTAGTAATTTTAACCTGTAGTGAGTCTTACACCGCTTACTAGTACTGTTAACCTGTACTGAGTCATACACCGCTTACTAGTACTGTTAACCTGTACTGAGTCTTACACAGCTTACTAGTACTGTTAATCTGTACTGAGTCATACACCGCTTACTAGTACTGTTAACCTGTACTGAGTCTTACACCGCTTACTAGTACTGTTAACCTGTACTGAGCCATACACCGTTAACTAGTATTGCTAACCTGTACTGAGTCATACACCGCTTACTAGTACTGTTAACCTGTACTGAGTCGTACACCGCTTACTAGTAATGTTAACCTGTACTGAGTCATACACCTCTTATTTGTACTGTTAACCTGTACCGAATCATATACCGCTTACTAGTACTATTAACCTGTACTGAGTCGTACACCGCTTACTAGTAATGTTAACCTGTACTGAGTCTTACACCGGTTACTAGTACTGTTAACCTGTACTGAGTCTTACACCGGTTACTAGTACTGTTTACGTAACTGAGTCTTATACCGCTTACTAGTACTGTTAACATGTAGTGAGTCTTATACCGCTTGCTAGTACTGTTAACCTATATTGAGTCGTACACCGCTTACTAGTACTGTTAACATTTACTGAGTCATACACCGCTTACTAGTACTGTTAACCTGTACTGAGTCGTACAGCGCTTACTAGTACTGTTAACCTGACTAGTCTTATACCGCTTACTAGTACTGTTAACCTGTACTGAGTCTTACACCGCATACTAGTAATGTTAACTTGTACTGAGTCCGTACACCGCTTACTAGTACTGTTAACCTGTACTGAGTCTTACACCAGTTACTAGTACTGCTTACGTAACTGAGTCTTATACCGCTTACTAGTACTGTTAACCTATGCTGAGTCATACACCTCTTACTTGTACTGTTAACCTGTACTGAATCATATACCGCTTACTAGTACTGTTAACCTGTACTAAGTCGTACAGCGCTTACTAGTACTGTTAACCTGACTAGTCTTACACCGCTAACTAGTACTGTTAACGTGACTGAGTCATACACCGCTTACTAGTACTGTTAACCTGTAGTGAGTCTTACACCGCTTACTAGTACTGATAACCTGTAGTGAGTCTTACATATCTTACTAGTACTGTTAACCCGACTAGTCTTACAGCGCTTACTAGTACTGTTAACCTGATTAGTCTTACGCCGTTTACTAGTACTGTTAACCTGATTAGTCTTACGCCGTTTACTAGTACTGTTAACCTGACTTGTCTTACACCGCTTACTAGTACTTTTAACCTGTACCGAGTCATACGCCGCTTACTAATAATGTTAACCTGTATTGAGTCATACACCGCTTACTAGTACTGTTAACCTGTACTGAGCCATACACCGTTAACTAGTATTGTTAACCTGTACTGAGTCATACACCGCTTACTAGTACTGTTAACCTGTACTGAGTCGTACACCGCTTACTAGTAATGTTATCCTGTACTGAGTCATACACCTCTTATTTGTACTGTTAACCTGTACTAAATCATATACGGCTTACTAGTACTATTACCCTGTACTGAGTCGTACACCGCTTACTAGTAATGTTAACCTGTACTGAGTCTTACACCGGTTACTAGTACTGTTAACCTGTACTGAGTCTTACACCGGTTACTAGTACTGTTTAGGTAACTGAGTCTTATACCGCTTACTAGTACTGTTAACATGTAGTGAGTCTTATACTGCTTGCTAGTACTGTTAACCTATATTGAGTCGTACACCGCTTACTAGTACTGTTAACCTTTACTGAGTCATACACCGCTTACTAGTACTGTTATCCTGTACTGAGTCGTACAGCGCTTACTAGTACTATTAACCTGACTAGTCTTATACCGCTTACTAGTACTGTTAACCTGTACTGAGTCTTACACCGCTTACTAGTACTGTTAACCAGTACTGAGTCATACACCGCTTACTAGTACTGTTAACCTGTACTGAGTCTTACACCGCTTACTAGTACTGTTAACCTGGCAAGTCTTACACCGTTTACTAGTAATTTTAACCTGTAGTGAGTCTTACACCGCTTACTAGTACTGTTAACCTGTACTGAGTCGTACACCGCTTACTAGTAATGTTAACCTGTACTGAGTCGTACACCGCTTACTATTACTGTTAACCTGTTATGAGTCATACACCGCTTACTAGTACTGTTAACCTGTACTGAGTCGTACAGCGCTTACTAGTACTCTTAACCTGACTAGTCTTATACCGCTTACTAGTACTGTTAACCTGTACTGAGTCTTACACCGCTTACTAGTACTGTTCACCTGTACTGAGTCTTACACCAGTTACTAGTACTGTTTACGTAACTGACTCTTATACCGCTTACTAGTACTGTTAACCTGTAGTGAGTCTTATACCGCTTACTCGTACTGTTAACCTGTACTGAATCTTACACCGCTTATTAGTACTGTTAACCTATACTGAGTCATACACCTCTTATTTGTACTGTTAACCTGTACTGAATCATATACCGCTTACTAGTACTATTAACCTGTACTGAGTCGTACACCGCTTACTAGTAATGTTAACCTGTACTGAGTCTTACACCGGTTACTAGTACTGTTAACCTGTACTGAATCTTACACCGGTTACTAGTACTGTTTACGTAGCTGAGTCTTATACTGCTTACTAGTTCTGTTAACCTGTAGTGAGTCTTATACCGCTTGCTAGTATTGTTAACCTATATTGAGTCGTACACCGCTTACTAGTACTGTTAACCTTTACTGAGTCATACTCTGCTTACTAGTACTGTTAACCTGTACTGAGTCTTACACCAGTTACTAGTACTGTTTACGTAACTGAGTCTAATACCGCTTACTGGTACTGTTAACCTGTAGTGAGTCTTATACCGCTTACTCGTACTGTTAACCTGTACTGAGTCATACACCGCTTATTAGTACTGTTAACCTGTACTGAGTAATACACCGCTTACTAGTACTGTTAACATGTACTGAGTCGTACACCGCTTAAAAGTAATGTTAACCTGTAGTGAGTCTTACACCGCTTACTAGTACTGTTAACCTGTACTGAGTCTTACCTCGGTTACTAGTACTGTTTACCTAACTGAGTCTTATACCGCTTACTAGTACTGTTAACCTGTAGTGAGTCTTATACCGCTTACTCGTACTGTTAACCTGTACTGAATCTTACACCGCTTATTAGTACTGTTAACCTATACTGAGTCATACACCTCTTATTTGTACTGTTAACCTGTACTGAATCATATACCGCTTACTAGTACTATTAACCTGTACTGAGTCGTACACCGCTTACTAGTAATGTTAACCTGTACTGAGTCTTACAGCGGTTACAAGTACTGTTAACCTGTACTGAGTCTTACACCGGTTACTAGTACTGTTTACGTAGCTGAGTCTTATACCGCTTACTAGTTCTGTTAACCTGTAGTGAGTCTTATACCGCTTGCTAGTATTGTTAACCTATATTGAGTCGTACACCGCTTACTAGTACTGTTAACCTTTACTGAGTCATACTCTGCTTACTAGTACTGTTAACCTGTACTGAGTCGTACAGCGCTTACTAGTACTGTTAACCTGACTAGTCATATACCGCTTACTAGTACTGTTAACCTGTACTGCGTCTTACACCGCATACTAGTAATGTTAACTTGTACTGAGTCCGTACACCGCTTACTAGTACTGTTAACCTGTACTGAGTCTTACACCAGTTACCAGTACTGCTTACGTAACTGAGTCTTATACCGCTTACTAGTACTGTTAACCTATACTGAGTCATACACCTCTTACTTGTACTGTTAACCTGTACTGAATCATATACCGCTTACTAGTACTATTAACCTGTACTGAGTCGTACACCGCTTACTAGTAATGTTAACCTGTACTGAGTCTTACACCGGTTACTAGTACTGTTAACCTGTGTTGAGTCTTACACCGGTTACTAGTACTGTTTACGTAACTGAGTCTTATACCGCTTACTAGTACTGTTAACCTGTACTGAGTCGTACACCGCTTACTAGTAATGTTAACCTGTACTGAGTCGTACACCGCTTACTATTACTGTTAACCTGTAATGAGTCATACACCGCTTACTAGTACTGTTAACCTGTACTGAGTCGTACAGCGCTTACTAGTACTGTTAACCTGACTAGTCTTATACCGCTTACTAGTACTGTTAACCTGTACTGAGTCTTACACCGCTTACTAGTACTGTTAACCTGTACTGAGTCTTACACCAGTTACTAGTACTGTTTACGTAACTGAGTCTTATACCGCTTACTAGTACTGTTAACCTGTAGTGAGTCTTATACCGCTTACTCGTACTGTTAACCTGTACTGAGTCATACACCGCTTATTAGTACTGTTAACCTGTACTGAGTCATACACCGCTTACTAGTACTGTTAACATGTACTGAGTCGTACACCGCTTACATGTAATGTTAACCTTTAGTGAGTCTTACACCGCTTACTAGTACTGTTAACCTGTAGTGAGTCTTACACCGCTTACTAGTACTGTTAACCTGTAGTGAGTCTTACACCGCTTACTAGTACTGTTAACATGTAGTGAGTCTTACACCGCCTACTAGTACTGTTAACCTGTAGTGAGTCTTACACCGCTTACTAGTACTGTTAACCTGTAGTGAGTCTTACACCGCTTACAATATTGTTAACCTGTAGTGAGTCTTACACCGTTTACTAGTACTGTTAACCTGTAGTGAGTCTTACACCGCATGCAAAATTAATGAGCACCGTGTGTATTCATACTCTCTGTCAAAAGAAACCCCAAACAACATGGTGTTGGAAATCCAGTGGCTCTGAAAATAATCGTACAACTATAAACTCTATAAATCCTGCAGGACGAGCTATTAATACTACACATCCTGCCCAATCTATGCATTCATCAACAGCCATGGTCATCCATAGTAGTAATTCCAATGTATAGCTTCTTAAACGTTTTGCAAATGGCCGGTATTATATGTGAAAGTTATGCAATTTTACACACTTCATGTTGGGAAATACGTTACTTGTTGCGATGTCATAGTAACGTAATTGTATATACGTCATAGTAGTGTTGGCATGATACTATATACATATTTATAGAACGCACACTTTCGCTTAGAATACATGTATGTGTTGGGTTTTACAGAGTAGTTTCATGAATTTAACTAATACGAGGAAAATTATAAAATAAAATGTGAACTCCTTTTTGTTTCGTTTACTTTTTATTTACAACCTACCGCATAACATACGTCTATGATACTAACTGAAACACATGCAGGTACATACAACTTTTGCACTTCGGGTGCATGTGTTATTGGATATACGAGTCTTCAAAAAATGACGATGACGAGCCTCTGGCATTCTAACGTGATAATTATCTTTTATATTCATGAATGTATTACAAATACATGTTTATTATTATGTCAATTGTATGAATGGAGCACGCTCAACTATGAAGTCATAACATGTATACTATAGCGTCACAACAAGTACATATTGACAAAGTCGGTCAAGATGTGCAACGTTTAATTACCGGCTATTTGCAAAATATTTAGCAAGTTTTACATTGGAATTAGTTTGAACATTATTCATTTCAGTATGTGTACATGTAATCAAGAAATGAACAGTTCACATACAATTTAACAGCAGCAATTGCTACTGTAGCTGGACATGGCTGAATTCATTGATATGGCAGGATCTGTAGCGTTAATAGCCCTGTAGGATTTATAATGTTTCTAGCACTATCATGATTTTCAATAGCACCAGAATTGCGACGCCATGTTGGTTGTCTATTATGTTTACAGAGCGTATGAATACATATGGCGCTCATTTGCATACTCATTACACTAGTGAAATATATGTAATGGCGATATTACCAGCCTGCCGAGCAAATTATGTTATGCATTATATGTATTTCATGGAAACTGCAATTTATTAAAAATTAAATGATCCCATTGTCTCATAAAAGCACCTCTCGACGCCATTACCAATACGACATACATTGACAATGTAGTAGTTAAACCAATGTTCATAATAAAAGCCAGAATCTCATGTAATCCCAGTAATATCTATGGAGGTGGGATATATATGGCGACTACTTACATGTATCCACTGCATGATAGCTAAATGACTGTCGTTTGTATGGTGTTATAATATTAAATTAACCTAAATCGTTATGAAGGGAAGAGTTAAAATCAACTCTGTCGTAATTGTCTTTCATTGTCGTACATTTATATTAATGTATTCGAAAACTATATGATCATAATATGTTGAACATAATATCTTTCCCAATACGATACATGTAGTGCGTACAATTCACATATAGCACATCTATTAATTCACATATAACACATACATTAATTCACATATAGTACATCTATTAATTCACATATAACACATACATTAAATCACATATAGTACATATATTCATTCACATATAATACATATATTAATTCACATACAGTACATATATTAATTCACATACAGTACATATATTCATTCACATACAGTACATATATTAATTCACATACAGTACATATATTAATTCACATATAATACATATATTAATTCACATACAGTACATATATTAATTCACATACAGTACATATATTCATTCACATACAGTACATATATTCATTCACATACAGTACATATATTAATTCACATACAGTACATATATTAATTCACATATAATACATATATTAATTCACATATAATACATATATTAATTCACATATAGTACATATATTCATTCAAATATAATACATATATTAATTCACATATAATACATATATTAATTCACATATAATACATATATTAATTCACATATAATACATATATTAATTCACATATAGTACATATATTCATTCACATATAGTACATATATTCATTCACATACAGTACATATATTAATTCACATACAGTACATATATTCATTCACATATAACACATATATTCATTCACATACAGCACATATATTAATTCACATACAGTACATATATTAATTCACATACAGTACATATATTAATTCACATACAGTACATATATTCATTCACATATAACACATATATTAATTCACATACAGTACATATATTCATTCACATACAGTACATATATTCATTCACATATAGTACATATATTCATTCACATATAACACATATACTGAGTCAAAAAAGAAACGATACCTGGTGTTTATGTGTCTATAATTTCAACATTTATTAAGAAAATTCTTTGAAAATTCATAAGATGATAGTCCAACATGTTTGAAAGAGGAGCACATAAAGCATAATGAGCCTCCGAAACTGTCTGCTGCGTGATGACGTAATTCGTCGGACTGGGGTCTAATGGAGTTTTCACACAGACGTCAATATCGAGTATGGGCACCATTTGCGTCTCTCACTGCAATGCACCACCGTCGCATCGAACGGAAGAGTGTCTGAATCTCTTGCTGGTCAATATTTGTCCACTCCTGACGCAAAACATCCCTCAGTTGGTTTAACGTTACCGGCTGACGTCGTCTGACGCGGCGGTCTAACGTATCCCACAAATGTTCTATGGGTGACAAGTCTGGTGACAAAACAGGCCACGGCAGGGTTTCAATATTGTTCTGCTCCAATAATGTGGTGGAAATCCGAGCAGTATAACACCTGGCGTTGTCCTGTTGGAACAATGTGACGTTTCTGTTGGCGTTAAAGAACGGCACAACAACTGGCGCAAGGATCTCATCACAGTACCGCTGGGCGTTTAGGTTCCCGTCCACCACTAACAGTTCAGTGCGACTGCCGAAGGTGATACCGCCCCACGCCATAACGCTTCCGCCCCCGAACAGATCGACCTGACGTACACATGGGTCGGCGTAACGTTCACCGCGTCTGCGATAAACCCGCTCTCTGCCATCCGCACGACGCAAACAGAACCGCGATTCATCGCTAAACATCACCGGATTCCACTGTAACCGAGTCCAGCGAGCACGTTCCGTCGTCCATTCCCGCCGTACGTCACGGTGACGTCGTGTCAGGGTGGGTCCAACGTATGGCCGATAGGCACGAATGCCACGTTCACCGAGCCGGTTCCTGACTGTTTGTGCACTGATGCGATTGTTGGTCATCCCAGGAGTAACGGCAGCTGTGTGCGTAGCAGGTAGGAACCGGTCACGTAAATGTGTCGTCCGAATGTGACGGTCCTGTTCACGCGTCGTCACACATGGTCGACCAGATCTTGGACGGTCGTCCACCGATCCATGTGTTCGATAACGTCGAAGTAGACGTGTTATCGTGATCCGCGTAACCCCGAGTCGATTTGCGACGTCACGCTGACGTAAACCGCCGTCAATCATGCCAATGGCACGCATTCTCTGATTGCGGTTTAGACTAGGCATTTTGTTAGAGGTAACAATGGGTATGTAAGGTGTTTTTCCTCGATGATAATGCAATAGCAGTACAATAAACCGGTTTTCCGATTTGTACATGTGTAGGAAGTTGTCTGTGTTGAGGAGCACGTGCAAATCGGAAATTCGGCGTTCCAGGATTATCGGGTGTTTATTTACCTGTGTTTATGGTTGGCTGACGTTGCAATAAGATACCCGGTACCGATACGTAATAATATATTAAACCGTTCTATGGTTTTATCCGTTTTACGTCATTTTTAGTTTGGTATCGTTTCTTTTTTGACTCAGTATATATTCATTCACATATAATACATATATTCATTCACATATAGTACATATATTCATTCACATACAGTACATATATTCATTCACATATAGTACATATATTCATTCACATATAGTACATATATTCATTCACATATAGTACATATATTCATTCACATATAGTACATATATTCATTCTCGATTATAATAATAGCTCAAGTGTTGTTCGGTTTTCTTCATAGCTCACATGATCGTTAGTTTTGTAAATCTAATCATACTTAGCATAATTGTCCATAGTCTACACGTAGATCCTCGTTGGTTGGGATTTGCTCAATCATTGGACCTGCTACACACTCTTTGCAACATTTCCGGAATTGGACACTAGAGTTGGCGTATTATGTCATTACAGATATACGTATTATATTACATTACAGATATACGTATTATATTACATTATAGATATACGTATTATATTACATTACAGATATACGTATTATATTACATTTTTTTATATGCTATGACGTATTATATTGTATAAGCACTTTAATATTGGCCATAAAAATATGTTTAAACTATTATATTACAAACTTATGTCCATTTTTTATTAACGCTGAAATATTAAAGCGACATTATATCGCAAAAAGCAAATACAATGCATGTTTTCAAGTATAAATGCATTGCTACTATAAATTCTTCCGAATACATTCCAATACTCACATTGAATCAATAAACAGTTTTTTTTGTGGTATACAAACTTTCAAAAGTGAAAGTAGGATTCCTGAAATGACGTTTGTTTGTCATTGGAGTCAATACTAAACGCGCGATACTTTCGTTTAGAGATAATTTAACTAAGATTAGTCTACAAATAAATATGCATAGGCACAACAATGAGATATAACGGTAAATATGTACGATACATTGTGTTATTCAGGATACACGCATTGTATTACGCATGAATATCGACCATATTTATATTATTTTATTATGTCAACAAACCGCGTATACGACGCTTGTTTATTTGTTGAAATACTCAGTTTTTGAGGCAAATGTTGGAAAAACAATTATACCATATACTAGGAAATTACATTCAGCAGACATTTGCGTTTTTACCGATGTAGTGTTGCTTTAAGTAATGTATATACTAAGCTGGCTTTATTATAATTATAATACATGTAATCAATATAGACTCCATTCGTAATGATGTGGTCAGTTGTCGTAATACAATTGTTGGTTTATGTTGGTGCCGACAATTGGCAACATCATCCAATGTGTTCCATATAAATTATAAAGATTTAAGAAAGAAATATTTTAACAGTACTTTTGCCATTGGCCAACACTTAAACAAATTTAGAGCCTTAATGTCTTCTACTTCAAGATACGTTATTAATAATGTGTCAAGATATATTTACTTTGCATATCAAATACGTACTACAGAAAAATATTAATTTATGTTCCATAGTACGTATGCTCTTTTGATAATAATTATGTATTTCACTGTAAACATTTATTTAAATATCTAATGTGTTAGCAGTCTCGAGATACACCGGATAATTAGATCCAGTCTCTTTAATCTGTAAATACTCTATTTCGATAATCGCATCAATGTTCCTGATTTAATAACTTCCATTAACGTTCGTCAATAAACAAATACATTTTTTTTATATAATGCTCACCGAAACTCCCTGTTTCTTCTATGGTTGAACTATCTTTGTAATATGTATTTATTTAAATACATGACTAATCTTTATAAGTTACAATCCTCAGAATATCCAGAATCTCTAAGTATCATAGAGACAGTTTATGTGTTCTATATAATATAATCAAAATTAGATACACTCTCAGGAAGTAGCCTATATGAGTTATAAAATCAAATTGAGATACACACTACTCACCAACCTAGAGGTAGCCTAGTGTGTTCTATATAATCAAATTGAGATACAAGATGCTCACTCTTCTGGAGGTAACCTAATTGTGTTCTGTCTTAGTAAATAAGCTCCGTTTCTTATATACAAGATCGAACAGGTAACTCAGACATAACGATTCCTAAACATAATTATGTGATGTTATCTAATATTACTAAAATGTTATCCACATCAAACCAGTTCGGCTTTTATATTACATAAATGGTCACCTGCAAAGGCTGTCCCGATACATTTACACCAGGCACACACTATTTAGTCATTTCCGAGCGAAAAGAGAACTGATTATTTAGGCACGAAAATGATAGCAGACGATTATGCATAAAACAATGGTATATATATTACATGGTAAACAAATGACCATATTTAGAAATAGACTAATGTATTCATATAATACACTACTATTTATATATGACAATAATAAACATTTCGTGCAAATATTTGTGTTTTCTGCACAATACTACTATAGAAAACACGATACAGTACGGATTGTTCTTTTATATATATATATATATATATATATATATATATATATATACTGTTATAATGTATTGTTTAGGCTTGCATGTAATGATATTATGAGCACATGAAGTGGATTTCGTAGTGTACCTACTTGCTTACGATACACCATATGGCAATGCAATTACTCTATGAAAATTATCTTATTCCTTTCCAGGTTTGGATCGAAGGTGATTGGTAGCAGGACAGGAATACTGTTCAATGACGTGATGGGGGCGTTCGACACACCCGGAGTGAATAGCTACGCAAATGCATACCAAGCAAATACCATAGCTCCTGGAAAGCGCCCTCTGTCGTCAATGAGCCCTAGTATTGTAGTGCACTTAAATCAACGTGCCAAGTTGGTCGTCGGGGCATCCGGTGGACCCAAGATGATTACTGCATCAGCTCTAGTGAGTTGTTTGTCCTCACTAACCACTAGCTCTCCGTTATTTTAACATATTGTTTTCTCTCGACGTCTTCAGTGTGATTTGATAATTGTCGTTCCCAAGAAAGAAACCGTGCTTAATATTTCAAAAAAGTACAACATTTGGACAGGTGGATGTGAATCATGCATTGTTGAAATAAGAGTTGTGCGTCCTGGATACAAGTCAGCATTTGGATATGTCGACGAAAGGGTGTTTAATTATCTGGACTTCTTCTACACATCAATAATACATGGTATAAACCTATGTTGTTATCATGTACGTACTTGGTAACTGCCAAATGAGATATCTTGCTATACAACACGCTGTATACGACTTTCGAAAATTCAAACTCAACGACGCCCTCGATCGTAAGGAAGATGTATTATCTTCGACACGAAGTATTGCCATTATGTATTCCAGTGTTATGTACTGGCAAAACAAACAACGTTATAATATGAATAGTTTATTGGTCATATAAGATTATATGCAAACTAAGTGCAAGGAAAGGAAGTTTTAGCGAGCATTTATTTAGCTTATCACATTATATTTGATCAATAAGAAACTTACAGTTTGGCCTCCCATAATTACATCATGACTTTGATATTGGTGCGCATCGGGTGACAGCAGTCGATCATGGTACATGCGCAGTGTGTGTGTCGATTTACGCATTAGTCTTCGCTTATTGACAGTTTGCTCCGCCCAATTTTACAGCATGCCTAATTGGTAGGCGTATCATACAATATCAAATATAGACATGCTATCAATAAATAACATATTGGATTCATCAAAAACACACTACAGACGGATCTGTAGTCCAGTGGTAACCAGCTGGACTGGTAATCCAGGTATCGCAGGTTCGATCCCCCGTCTGACCATAATAAAATTAACAGTCTTTCAGATGGGACGTTAAACCGAGGTCTCGTGTCGGTGCTTTACACCGTGCACGTAAAAGAACCAGAGGCGATTCTGGAATTGGTCTCTCTCTGTATCATTGCACTATCCTCCAAAAATCTAAAACGATCAATCTCTTCAGGAGGCGTCGCTCATATGGGCAACCGGTAGCGACGATAAATAAACGTAAAACACACACTCAAAAACAAACGACGCAATATGGAAATAATGTCTTTCGATTGGTGTACAAAATAGGGCAAACTGTAAATAACATATTACGTTATTTTATAATACACTTCAAACTCTTTTGCAGACAACCATTGCCACTTTGTGGTTTGATAGTGGTATCAAGAAAGCAGTGGATTATCCCCGCATACACCATCAACTGTTTTCAGAAGGACTACAAGTAGAACACGGATTTCCTCAGGTATTTCTATGTTGCAACCAAGTGGTCGACTGAGGAAGCAAAACATGAACATTGGAACTGGTGCTAATTCGTGATTCACTATGCGTCGGTTACACTATGCGTCGGTACACTATGCGTTGGTACACTGCCGATCACCAATGAATACATTGATTGTAGTTTATACAAATTTATTTTAGCTCGATTGCGAAACAAGTGCTTATAACTTATACTAATCACTCTCGAACCTCATTCCTGATGGAATCCATCGCCACGAGGGAGAGAGAAGAGGCATGTGGAATTTAAATGCCTTGCCTAAGGACACAATCGTAACGGCTCCAGTGGGGCTCGAACTCCGGGTCTTTCGCACGTGAAGCGAAGGGCTACCACTGCGCTATCACGACTTCCACAGTGATTGTCATGTCCATATTGCGACACTAGCACTTTCTATTTATACATGTGTGCCATGTCTGTGTCTATAAGTTTAGACGCCAGGTCTACCAGTAATCGAAGTAGAATAGGTGTTCTTTCTATATCAGTGTATAGATATGCGTGTGTCTGTTGTTTCAAAGTACCGATCGACGTGTTTGCTATTTCAATGTAATGATATGCAAGTGTTGTTGTTTCAATGTCCTAATATATGTTTTGTTATGCATATTGTATAATATATGCTTTAATGTATGATACGTTGTGTTTATTAGATCGTATTTAACTTAATTTTCTGATTTATATATGTGACGTGTGTTATTGTTTTCAAGGTACTGGTCGGTATTTTTCTGTCGGTTATTTCAAGGTATTGAGATATGCATGGTTGTTATTTCAAGGTATTGAGATATGCGTGGTTGTTATTTCAAGGTATTGAGATAGGCATGGTTGTTATTTCAAGGTATAGACAGGTGTAAAGATAGAGATAAGAGACTTGTAAATTGTAGAGACTAAGCTCCTTTACGGTGTATTATATTTTGTTCTTTTAAGGTACTGATAGATGGTCTACAAAGAATGGGCCACAAAATCACCATGTATCATCCCAGTGCTACAAGTCAGGTACAAGGCATAGCACGGGTTGCGCCAATGCACCTAACTACAGTCAGCGACTATAGAGGATACGGCGAGGCACAGGGCTTCATACATTTGCATAAATGATACTGGATATTACAAAATAAACGTGCCTGTTTTATATTATCAAAAGAGTGGGCACATTAAATTAAATTCATCGATTACGAGATACTGATATTAGTTTACTGGCATCCATTTTTGGTTCAAACTGCATTTCTTACAGACATAAATATCACAGACACTAATCCACCTTGTCGGTTATTTTAGATTCCCTTTATATCTCTCCAAAATAAATAGTGGCCTAGTGGTTGAAGTCGTTGATTTCAAATTACTAAACCCTCAGTGTTATAGGTTCGACTCCTAATGTGTGTGTTGAATTATATTAAGTGTTAAAACAATCCAGCCTTTTTGTGGAGGGTACCTGTCCTTGTTTGACATATTGAACAGAGGTGCACCGGGAAACTTCTAACACCAGCGATAGCTGGATATTCGCCGTATTACCTAAGATGTTGATGCAATTTTGAACCTCTAATACAAACACATATCTCCAAATATATGTCATCAACATAGATACACAACATCTACTGGACTCGACCGTATTCATGTATTGAAATTATCTGCTTCAATATAGCATTGATAATTCACAACAGTGATATGTAATCATAATGTCCATAGAGTTGGAAAGATGAGAGAGTACACCTGCTAAATAATGGGTACCAATAATTGCAGTCAAATGTCAATTCTCGCTAATAGAGAAACGAGTACACGGATTGTTTAGGCAGTCTATTCTTCTCAACTTACAGAGTAACATGAGTAGTAGATGGTGGCATTCTGGAGACATTTTGGATTTTTGTCGCAAACTGTTTTCTATTTGTTTTATTTAAAAATGTTTTAGTTAATGAAACTGATATGAGTTAATAACAGTTATATATAAAACAATGGTTTGCTAGTTTTTAAAAAGATTGATAAATGTATAAGATTGACAAGAACCAAGGTGATTGTTAAAAACTATATATTTGGATTGAATTGGGCCCAAGAGGCCGACAACATCCCAAACGGACAACAACCCAAACGGACAACAACCCAAACGGACTACATCCCAAACGGACAACATCCCAAACGGACAACATCCCAAACGGACAACATCCCAAACTGACAACAACCCAAAGTAGCCTATTAGTCTATAATTATATATCGTCCCAAAAATACTAAATTATATTATCACACGAAAAATCAGAACATAGCCGAACATTGGAGAACATATGTCCGCCATAATAAATCCAAACGTCTGCAATGTGCAGTGCAACCAAATACTACTACATGTACACGACATCCAAATACATCATCTATATTGCTCTAACATGCTTCATGGAACTTTGAAATGCCCACTTGACTGAACGAAATGTATATTTGCATGTTAAGAAAATGATGCTGATGTTGCTCGGTCAGGCATGCGCTAATGGAGATGTAAATTAGATTATGATATTAAAGTACAGGTTTGGAATATCTTAACTGAAAGTGAATGTGTTTCTGATGTTAGCATGGGCTTGATCAATTAGAATTCATCGAAACAGCTTTTTGAAATAAAACCATTTCTGGACATGACATCCAATTTAGTCCAAAATAAATTCAGCTGAAGTGGTGTCAAAATATGTATCAGTTATTAACCCATTAATCATATGAGAAACAGAGACCTTTATTACAGCATTCCAATATAACTTGATAAACAATATTTAAAAAAGATTCAAATAGGTAGAATGTATACATACAGTGTATACATAAATATGTTTGGTAAATTCAGATATTACTTTGTTAGCAGCAATGTAATGTGTTGTACCGGATTTTAAATACAGTAATCGAGTGTGTGTTGTACCGGAGTATAGTACAGTAATCGAGTGTGTGTTGTACCTGGGTATAGTACAGTAATCGAGTGTGTGTTTTACGGATTATAAGTACAGTAATCGAGTGTGTGTTGTACATGGGTATAGTACAGTAATCGTGTGTGTGTTGTACATGGGTATAGTACAGTAATCGTGTGTGTGTTGTTCTGGGGTATAGTACAGTAATCGAGTGTGTGTTTTACGGATTATAAGTACAGTAATCGAGTGTGTGTTGTACCTGGGAATAGTACAGTAATCGAGTGCGTGTTGTACGGATTATAGTACAGTAATCTTGTGTGTTGTACCTGGGTATAGTACAGTAATCTTGTGTGTTGTACCTGGGTATAGTACAGTAATCGAGTGTGTGTTGTACCGGGGTATAGTACAGTAATCGAGTGTGTGTTGTACCTAGGTATAGTACAGTAATCGTGTGTGTGTTGTACCTGGGTATAGTACAGTAATCGAGTGTGTGTTGTACCTGGGTATAGTACAGTAATCGAGTGTGTGTTGTACCGGGGTATAGTACAGTAATCGAGTGTGTGTTGTACCGGGGTATAGTACAGTAATCAAGTGTATGTTGTACAGGGGTATTGTACAGTAATCGAGTGTGTGTTGTACCTGGGTATAGTACAGTAATCGAGTGTGTGTTGTACAGGGGTATAGTACAGTAATCGAGTGTATGTTGTACCGGGGTATAGTACAGTAATCGAGTGTGTGTTGTACCGGGGTATAGTACAGTAATCGAGTGTGTGTTGTACCGGGGTATAGTACAGTAATCAAGTGTATGTTGTACAGGGGTATAGTACAGTAATCGAGGTGTGTTGTACCGGGGTATAGTACAGTAATCGAGTGTGTGTTGTACAGTGATATAGTACAGTAATCAAGTGTATGTTGTACCGGGGTATAGTACAGTAATCGAGTGTGTGTTGTACCGGGGTATAGTACAGTAATCGAGTGTGTGTTGTACAGGGGTATAGTACAGTAATCAAGTGTATGTTGTACAGGGGTATAGTACAGTAATCGAGGTGTGTTGTACCGGGGTATAGTACAGTAATCGAGTGTATGTTGTACAGGGGTATAGTACAGTAATCGAGTGTATGTTGTACCGGGGTATAGTACAGTAATCGAGTGTATGTTGTACAGGGGTATAGTACAGTAATCGAGTGTGTGTTGTACCTGGGTATAGTACCGTAATCGAGTGTGTGTTGTACAGGGGTATAGTACAGTAATCGAGTGTATGTTGTACCTGGGTATAGTACAGTAAGCGAGTGTATGTTGTACCGGGGTATTGTACAGTAATCGAGTGTATGTTGTACCTGGGTATAGTACAGTAAGCGAGTGTATGTTGTACCTGGGTATAGTACAGTAATCGAGTGTATGTTGTACCTGGGTATAGTACAGTAATCGAGTGTGTGTTGTACCGGGGTATAGTACAGTAATCGAGTGTGTGTTGTACAGGGGCATAGTACAGTAATCGAGGTGTGTTGTACCTGGGTATAGTACAGTAATCGAGTGTATGTTGTACCGGGGTATAGTACAGTAATCGAGTGTGTGTTGTACCGGGGTATAGTACAGTAATCGAGTGTATGTTGTACAGGGGTATAGTAGAGTATTCGAGTGTGTGTTGTACAGGGGTATAGTACAGTAATCAAGTGTATGTTGTACATGGGTATAGTACAGTAATCGAGTGTGTGTTGTACAGGGGTATAGTAGAGTATTCGAGTGTGTGTTGTACCGGGGTATAGTACAGTAATCGAGTGTATGTTGTACAGGGGTATAGTAGAGTATTCGAGTGTGTGTTGTACAGGGGTATAGTACAGTATTCGAGTGTATGTTGTACCGGGGTATAGTACAGTAATCGAGTGTATGTTGTACAGGGGTATAGTAGAGTATTCGAGTGTGTGTTGTACAGGGGTATAGTACAGTAATCGAGTGTTTGTTGTACAGGGGTATAGTACAGTAATCGAGTGTGTGTTGTACAGGGGTATAGTACAGTAATCGAGTGTGTGTTGTACAGGGGTATAGTACAGTAATCGAGTGTGTGTTGTACAGGGGTATAGTACAGTAATCGAGTGTGTGTTGTACAGGGGTATAGTACAGTAATCGAGTGTATGTTGTACAGGGGTATAGTACAGTAATCGAGTGTGTGTTGTACAGGGGTATAGTACAGTAATCGAGTGTATGTTGTACAGGGGTATAGTACAGTAATCGAGTGTGTGTTGTACCGGGGTATAGTACAGTAATCGAGTGTATGTTGTACAGGGGTATAGTACAGTAATCGAGTGTGTGTTGTACCGGGGTATAGTACAGTAATCGAGTGTGTGTTGTACCGGGGTATAGTACAGTAATCGAGTGTATGTTGTACCGGGGTATAGTACAGTAATCGAGTGTATGTTGTACAGGGGTATAGTACAGTAATCGAGTGTGTGTTGTACCGGGGTATAGTACAGTAATCGAGTGTGTGTTGTACCGGGGTATAGTACAGTAATCGAGTGTGTGTTGTACCGGGGTATAGTACAGTAATCGAGTGTATGTTGTACCGGGGTATAGTACAGTAATCGAGTGTGTGTTGTACCGGGGTATAGTACAGTAATCGAGTGTATGTTGTACCGGGGTATAGTACAGTAATCGAGTGTATGTTGTACCGGGGTATAGTACAGTAATCGAGTGTGTGTTGTACCGGGGTATAGTACAGTAATCGAGTGTATGTTGTACCGGGGTATAGTACAGTAATCGAGTGTGTGTTGTACAGGGGTATAGTACAGTAATCGAGTGTATGTTGTACATGGGTATAGTACAGTAATCGAGTGTATGTTGTACAGGGGTATAGTACAGTAATCGAGTGTGTGTTGTACCGGGGTATAGTACAGTAATCGAGTGTGTGTTGTACCGGGGTATAGTACAGTAATCGAGTGTGTGTTGTACCTGGGTATAGTACAGTAATCGAGTGTATGTTGTACCTGGGTATAGTACAGTAATCGAGTGTGTGTTGTACCGGGGTATAGTACAGTAATCAAGTGTATGTTGTACAGGGGTATAGTACAGTAATCGAGGTGTGTTGTACCGGGGTATAGTACAGTAATCGAGTGTGTGTTGTACCGGGGTATAGTACAGTAATCGAGTGTGTGTTGTACCGGGGTATAGTACAGTAATCGAGTGTATGTTGTACAGGGGTATAGTACAGTAATCGAGTGTATGTTGTACAGGGGTATAGTACAGTAATCGAGTGTGTGTTGTACCGGGGTATAGTACAGTAATCGAGTGTATGTTGTACAGGGGTATAGTACAGTAATCGAGTGTATGTTGTACCTGGGTATAGTACAGTAATCGAGTGTGTGTTGTACAGGGGTATAGTACAGTAATCGAGTGTGTGTTGTACCGGGTATAGTACAGTAATCGAGTGTGTGTTGTACAGGGGTATAGTACAGTAATCGAGTGTGTGTTGTACAGGGGTATAGTACAGTAATCGAGTGTGTGTTGTACCTGGGTATAGTACAGTAATCGAGTGTGTGTTGTACCTGGGTATAGTACAGTAATCGAGTGTGTGTTGTACCGGGGTATAGTACAGTAATCGAGTGTATGTTGTACCGGGGTATAGTACAGTAATCGAGTGTGTGTTGTACCGGGGTATAGTACAGTAATCGAGGTGTGTTGTACCGGGGTATAGTACAGTAATCGAGTGTATGTTGTACAGGGGTATAGTACAGTAATCGAGTGTATGTTGTACCGGGGTATAGTACAGTAATCGAGTGTATGTTGTACCTGGGTATAGTACAGTAATCGAGTGTGTGTTGTACAGGGGTATAGTACAGTAATCGAGTGTATGTTGTACCGGGGTATAGTACAGTAATCGAGTGTATGTTGTACCGGGGTATAGTACAGTAATCGAGTGTATGTTGTACCGGGGTATAGTACAGTAATCGAGTGTATGTTGTACAGGGGTATAGTACAGTAATCGAGGTGTGTTGTACCGGGGTATAGTACAGTAATCGAGTGTGTGTTGTACCGGGGTATAGTACAGTAATCGAGTGTGTGTTGTACCGGGGTATAGTACAGTAATCGAGTGTATGTTGTACAGGGGTATAGTACAGTAATCGAGTGTGTGTTGTACCGGGGTATAGTACAGTAATCGAGTGTATGTTGTACAGGGGTATAGTACAGTAATCGAGTGTATGTTGTACCGGGGTATAGTACAGTAATCGAGTGTGTGTTGTACAGGGGTATAGTACAGTAATCGAGTGTGTGTTGTACCGGGGTATAGTACAGTAATCGAGTGTGTGTTGTACCGGGGTATAGTACAGTAATCGAGTGTGTGTTGTACCGGGGTATAGTACAGTAATCGAGTGTATGTTGTACCGGGGTATAGTACAGTAATCGAGTGTGTGTTGTACCGGGGTATAGTACAGTAATCGAGGTGTGTTGTACCGGGGTATAGTACAGTAATCGAGTGTATGTTGTACAGGGGTATAGTACAGTAATCGAGTGTATGTTGTACCGGGGTATAGTACAGTAATCGAGTGTATGTTGTACCTGGGTATAGTACAGTAATCGAGTGTGTGTTGTACAGGGGTATAGTACAGTAATCGAGTGTATGTTGTACCTGGGTATAGTACAGTAATCGAGTGTATGTTGTACCGGGGTATAGTACAGTAATCGAGTGTATGTTGTACCGGGGTATAGTACAGTAATCGAGTGTATGTTGTACAGGGGTATAGTACAGTAATCGAGGTGTGTTGTACCGGGGTATAGTACAGTAATCGAGTGTGTGTTGTACCGGGGTATAGTACAGTAATCGAGTGTGTGTTGTACCGGGGTATAGTACAGTAATCGAGTGTATGTTGTACAGGGGTATAGTACAGTAATCGAGTGTATGTTGTACAGGGGTATAGTACAGTAATCGAGTGTGTGTTGTACCGGGGTATAGTACAGTAATCGAGTGTATGTTGTACAGGGGTATAGTACAGTAATCGAGTGTATGTTGTACCTGGGTATAGTACAGTAATCGAGTGTGTGTTGTACAGGGGTATAGTACAGTAATCGAGTGTGTGTTGTACCGGGGTATAGTACAGTAATCGAGTGTGTGTTGTACAGGGGTATAGTACAGTAATCGAGTGTGTGTTGTACAGGGGTATAGTACAGTAATCGAGTGTGTGTTGTACCGGGGTATAGTACAGTAATCGAGTGTGTGTTGTACCTGGGTATAGTACAGTAATCGAGTGTGTGTTGTACCGGGGTATAGTACAGTAATCGAGTGTATGTTGTACCGGGGTATAGTACAGTAATCGAGTGTGTGTTGTACCGGGGTATAGTACAGTAATCGAGGTGTGTTGTACCGGGGTATAGTACAGTAATCGAGTGTATGTTGTACAGGGGTATAGTACAGTAATCGAGTGTATGTTGTACCGGGGTATAGTACAGTAATCGAGTGTATGTTGTACCTGGGTATAGTACAGTAATCGAGTGTGTGTTGTACAGGGGTATAGTACAGTAATCGAGTGTATGTTGTACCGGGGTATAGTACAGTAATCGAGTGTATGTTGTACCGGGGTATAGTACAGTAATCGAGTGTATGTTGTACCTGGGTATAGTACAGTAATCGAGTGTATGTTGTACCGGGGTATAGTACAGTAATCGAGTGTGTGTTGTACCGGGGTATAGTACAGTAATCGAGTGTGTGTTGTACAGGGGTATAGTACAGTAATCGTGTGTGTTGTACAGGGGTATAGTACAGTAATCGAGGTGTGTTGTACCTGGGTATAGTACAGTAATCGAGTGTGTGTTGTACCGGGGTATAGTACAGTAATCGAGTGTATGTTGTACAGGGGTATAGTACAGTAATCGAGTGTGTGTTGTACCGGGGTATAGTACAGTAATCGAGTGTGTGTTGTACCGGGGTATAGTACAGTAATCGAGTGTATGTTGTACAGGGGTATAGTACAGTAATCGAGTGTGTGTTGTACCGGGGTATAGTACAGTAATCGAGTGTATGTTGTACAGGGGTATAGTACAGTAATCGAGTGTGTGTTGTACCGGGGTATAGTACAGTAATCGAGTGTATGTTGTACCGGGGTATAGTACAGTAATCGAGTGTGTGTTGTACCGGGGTATAGTACAGTAATCGAGTGTGTGTTGTACCGGGGTATAGTACAGTAATCGAGTGTGTGTTGTACCGGGGTATAGTACAGTAATCGAGTGTGTGTTGTACCGGGGTATAGTACAGTAATCGAGTGTGTGTTGTACCGGGGTATAGTACAGTAATCGAGTGTGTGTTGTACAGGGGTATAGTACAGTAATCGAGTGTATGTTGTACCGGGGTATAGTACAGTAATCGAGTGTGTGTTGTACCGGGGTATAGTACAGTAATCGAGTGTGTGTTGTACCGGGGTATAGTACAGTAATCGAGTGTGTGTTGTACCGGGGTATAGTACAGTAATCGAGTGTGTGTTGTACAGGGGTATAGTACAGTAATCGAGGTGTGTTGTACCGGGGTATAGTACAGTAATCGAGTGTATGTTGTACAGGGGTATAGTACAGTA
Organism: Archivesica marissinica; assembly: GCA_014843695.1. Classification (NCBI taxonomy): domain Eukaryota; kingdom Metazoa; phylum Mollusca; class Bivalvia; order Venerida; family Vesicomyidae; genus Archivesica; species Archivesica marissinica. Next base: position 23,788,503 of record CM026403.1, read on the forward strand.
ATCGAGGTGTGTTGTACCTGGGTATAGTACAGTAATCGAGTGTATGTTGTAACTGGGTATAGTACAGTAATCGAGTGTATGTTGTACCGGGGTATAGTACAGTAATCGAGTGTGTGTTGTACCGGGGTATAGTACAGTAATCGAGTGTATGTTGTACAGGGGTATAGTACAGTAATCGAGGTATGTTGTACCGGGGTATAGTACAGTAATCGAGTGTATGTTGTACAGGGGTATAGTACAGTAATCGAGTGTATGTTGTACCGGGGTATAGTACAGTAATCGAGTGTATGTTGTACAGGGGTATAGTACAGTAATCGAGTGTGTGTTGTACAGGGGTATAGTACAGTAATCGAGTGTGTGTTGTACAGGGGTATAGTACAGTAATCGAGTGTATGTTGTACAGGGGTATAGTACAGTAATCGAGTGTATGTTGTACCGGGGTATAGTACAGTAATCGAGTGTGTGTTGTACCGGGGTATAGTACAGTAATCGAGTGTGTGTTGTACCGGGGTATAGTACAGTAATCGAGTGTATGTTGTACAGGGGTATAGTACAGTAATCATGTGTATGTTGTACATGGGTATAGTACAGTAATCGAGTGTGTGTTGTACAGGGGTATAGTAGAGTATTCGAGTGTGTGTTGTACAGGGGTATAGTACAATAATCGAGTGTGTGTTGTACAGGGGTATAGTACAGTAATCGTGTGTGTGTTGTACCGGGGTATAGTACAGTAATCAAGTGTGTGTTGTTCGGGGTATAGTACAGTAATCGAGCGTATGTTGTTCCGGGGTATAGTTCAGTAATCGTGTGTGTGTTGTACAGGGGTATAGTACAGTAAGCGAGTGTATGTTGTACAGGGGTATAGTACAGTAATCGAGTGTATGTTGTACCGGGGTATAGTACAGTAATCGAGTGTATGTTGTACCGGGGTATAGTACAGTAATCGAGTGTATGTTGTACCGGGGTATAGTACAGTAATCAAGTGTATGTTGTACCGGGGTATAGTACATTAATCAAGTGTATGTTTTACCGGGGTATAGTACAGTAATCGAGTGTGTGTTGTACCGGGGTATAGTACAGTAATCGTGTGTATTTTGTACCGGGGTATAGTACAGTAATCGAGGTGTGTTGTACCGGGGTATAGTACAGTAATCGAGTGTATGTTGTACCGGGGTATAGTACAGTAATCGAGTGTATGTTGTACCGGGGTATAGTACAGTAATCGAGTGTGTGTTGTACCGGGGTATAGTACAGTAATCGAGTGTATGTTGTACCGGGGTATAGTACAGTAATCGAGTGTGTGTTGTACAGGGGTATAGTACAGTAATCGAGTGTATGTTGTACCGGGGTATAGTACAGTAATCGAGTGTGTGTTGTACCGGGGTATAGTACAGTAATCGAGTGTGTGTTGTACCGGGGTATAGTACAGTAATCGAGTGTGTGTTGT
>CM026403.1:23790949-23832925 GCA_014843695.1 Archivesica marissinica
ACCGGGGTATAGTACAGTAATCGAGTGTGTGTTGTACCGGGGTATAGTACAGTAATCGAGTGTGTGTTGTACCGGGGTATAGTACAGTAATCGAGTGTGTGTTGTACCGGGGTATAGTACAGTAATCGAGTGTGTGTTGTACCGGGGTATAGTACAGTAATCGAGTGTATGTTGTACCGGGGTATAGTACAGTAATCGAGTGTGTGTTGTACCGGGGTATAGTACAGTAATCGAGTGTGTGTTGTACCGGGGTATAGTACAGTAATCGAGTGTATGTTGTACCGGGGTATAGTACAGTAATCGAGTGTATGTTGTACCGGGGTATAGTACAGTAATCGAGTGTATGTTGTACCGGGGTATAGTACAGTAATCGAGTGTATGTTGTACCGGGGTATAGTACAGTAATCGAGTGTGTGTTGTACCGGGGTATAGTACAGTAATCGAGTGTGTGTTGTACCGGGGTATAGTACAGTAATCGAGTGTATGTTGTACCGGGGTATAGTACAGTAATCGAGTGTGTGTTGTACCGGGGTATAGTACAGTAATCGAGTGTATGTTGTACCGGGGTATAGTACAGTAATCGAGTGTATGTTGTACCGGGGTATAGTACAGTAATCGAGTGTGTGTTGTACCGGGGTATAGTACAGTAATCGAGTGTGTGTTGTACCGGGGTATAGTACAGTAATCGAGTGTATGTTGTACCGGGGTATAGTACAGTAATCGAGTGTATGTTGTACCGGGGTATAGTACAGTAATCGAGTGTGTGTTGTACCGGGGTATAGTACAGTAATCGAGTGTATGTTGTACCGGGGTATAGTACAGTAATCGAGGTGTGTTGTACCGGGGTATAGTACAGTAATCGAGTGTGTGTTGTACCGGGGTATAGTACAGTAATCGAGTGTATGTTGTACCGGGGTATAGTACAGTAATCGAGTGTGTGTTGTACCGGGGTATAGTACAGTAATCGAGTGTGTGTTGTACCGGGGTATAGTACAGTAATCGAGTGTATGTTGTACCGGGGTATAGTACAGTAATCGAGTGTATGTTGTACCGGGGTATAGTACAGTAATCGAGTGTGTGTTGTACCGGGGTATAGTACAGTAATCGAGTGTATGTTGTACCGGGGTATAGTACAGTAATCGAGGTGTGTTGTACAGGGGTATAGTACAGTAATCGAGTGTATGTTGTACGGGGTATAGTACAGTAATCGAGTGTATGTTGTACCGGGGTATAGTACAGTAATCGAGTGTGTGTTGTACGGGGTATAGTACAGTAATCGAGGTGTGTTGTACCGGGGTATAGTACAGTAATCGAGTGTGTGTTGTACCGGGGTATAGTACAGTAATCGAGTGTATGTTGTACCGGGGTATAGTACAGTAATCGAGTGTGTGTTGTACCGGGGTATAGTACAGTAATCGAGTGTGTGTTGTACCGGGGTATAGTACAGTAATCGAGTGTGTGTTGTACCGGGGTATAGTACAGTAATCGAGTGTTGTTGTACCGGGGTATAGTACAGTAATCGAGTGTATGTTGTACCGGGGTATAGTACAGTAATCGAGTGTGTGTTGTACCGGGGTATAGTACAGTAATCGAGTGTGTGTTGTACCGGGGTATAGTACAGTAATCGAGTGTATGTTGTACCGGGGTATAGTACAGTAATCGAGTGTGTGTTGTACCGGGGTATAGTACAGTAATCGAGTGTATGTTGTACCGGGGTATAGTACAGTAATCGAGTGTATGTTGTACCGGGGTATAGTACAGTAATCGAGTGTATGTTGTACCGGGGTATAGTACAGTAATCGAGTGTGTGTTGTACCGGGGTATAGTACAGTAATCGAGTGTGTGTTGTACCGGGGTATAGTACAGTAATCGAGTGTATGTTGTACCGGGGTATAGTACAGTAATCGAGTGTATGTTGTACCGGGGTATAGTACAGTAATCGAGTGTATGTTGTACCGGGGTATAGTACAGTAATCGAGTGTATGTTGTACCGGGGTATAGTACAGTAATCGAGGTGTGTTGTACCGGGGTATAGTACAGTAATCGAGTGTATGTTGTACCGGGGTATAGTACAGTAATCGAGTGTATGTTGTACCGGGGTATAGTACAGTAATCGAGTGTATGTTGTACCGGGGTATAGTACAGTAATCGAGTGTGTGTTGTACCGGGGTATAGTACAGTAATCGAGTGTGTGTTGTACCGGGGTATAGTACAGTAATCGAGTGTGTGTTGTACGGGGTATAGTACAGTAATCGAGTGTATGTTGTACCGGGGTATAGTACAGTAATCGAGTGTGTGTTGTACCGGGGTATAGTACAGTAATCGAGTGTGTGTTGTACCGGGGTATAGTACAGTAATCGAGTGTATGTTGTACCGGGGTATAGTACAGTAATCGAGTGTGTGTTGTACCGGGGTATAGTACAGTAATCGAGTGTGTGTTGTACCGGGGTATAGTACAGTAATCGAGTGTATGTTGTACCGGGGTATAGTACAGTAATCGAGTGTATGTTGTACCGGGGTATAGTACAGTAATCGAGTGTATGTTGTACCGGGGTATAGTACAGTAATCGAGTGTATGTTGTACCGGGGTATAGTACAGTAATCGAGTGTGTGTTGTACCGGGGTATAGTACAGTAATCGAGTGTGTGTTGTACCGGGGTATAGTACAGTAATCGAGTGTATGTTGTACCGGGGTATAGTACAGTAATCGAGTGTGTGTTGTACCGGGTATAGTACAGTAATCGAGTGTATGTTGTACCGGGGTATAGTACAGTAATCGAGTGTATGTTGTACCGGGGTATAGTACAGTAATCGAGTGTGTGTTGTACCGGGGTATAGTACAGTAATCGAGTGTATGTTGTACCGGGGTATAGTACAGTAATCGAGGTGTGTTGTACAGGGGTATAGTACAGTAATCGAGTGTGTGTTGTACCGGGGTATAGTACAGTAATCGAGTGTATGTTGTACCGGGGTATAGTACAGTAATCGAGTGTGTGTTGTACCGGGGTATAGTACAGTAATCGAGTGTGTGTTGTACCGGGGTATAGTACAGTAATCGAGTGTGTGTTGTACCGGGGTATAGTACAGTAATCGAGTGTATGTTGTACCGGGGTATAGTACAGTAATCGAGTGTGTGTTGTACCGGGGTATAGTACAGTAATCGAGTGTGTGTTGTACCGGGGTATAGTACAGTAATCGAGTGTATGTTGTACCGGGGTATAGTACAGTAATCGAGTGTATGTTGTACCGGGGTATAGTACAGTAATCGAGTGTGTGTTGTACCGGGGTATAGTACAGTAATCGAGTGTATGTTGTACCGGGGTATAGTACAGTAATCGAGGTGTGTTGTACAGGGGTATAGTACAGTAATCGAGTGTATGTTGTACCGGGGTATAGTACAGTAATCGAGTGTATGTTGTACCGGGGTATAGTACAGTAATCGAGTGTGTGTTGTACCGGGGTATAGTACAGTAATCGAGGTGTGTTGTACCGGGGTATAGTACAGTAATCGAGTGTGTGTTGTACCGGGGTATAGTACAGTAATCGAGTGTATGTTGTACCGGGGTATAGTACAGTAATCGAGTGTGTGTTGTACCGGGGTATAGTACAGTAATCGAGTGTGTGTTGTACCGGGGTATAGTACAGTAATCGAGGTGTGTTGTACCGGGGTATAGTACAGTAATCGAGTGTGTGTTGTACCGGGGTATAGTACAGTAATCGAGTGTATGTTGTACCGGGGTATAGTACAGTAATCGAGTGTGTGTTGTACCGGGGTATAGTACAGTAATCGAGTGTGTGTTGTACCGGGGTATAGTACAGTAATCGAGTGTATGTTGTACCGGGGTATAGTACAGTAATCGAGTGTATGTTGTACCGGGGTATAGTACAGTAATCGAGTGTATGTTGTACCGGGGTATAGTACAGTAATCGAGTGTATGTTGTACCGGGGTATAGTACAGTAATCGAGGTGTGTTGTACCGGGGTATAGTACAGTAATCGAGTGTATGTTGTACCGGGGTATAGTACAGTAATCGAGTGTGTGTTGTACCGGGGTATAGTACAGTAATCGAGTGTGTGTTGTACCGGGGTATAGTACAGTAATCGAGTGTATGTTGTACCGGGGTATAGTACAGTAATCGAGTGTATGTTGTACCGGGGTATAGTACAGTAATCGAGTGTATGTTGTACCGGGGTATAGTACAGTAATCGAGGTGTGTTGTACCGGGGTATAGTACAGTAATCGAGTGTGTGTTGTACCGGGGTATAGTACAGTAATCGAGTGTATGTTGTACCGGGGTATAGTACAGTAATCGAGTGTATGTTGTACCGGGGTATAGTACAGTAATCGAGTGTGTGTTGTACCGGGGTATAGTACAGTAATCGAGTGTGTGTTGTACCGGGGTATAGTACAGTAATCGAGTGTGTGTTGTACCGGGGTATAGTACAGTAATCAGTGTATGTGTACGGGTATAGTACAGTAATCGAGTGTGTGTTGTACCGGGGTATAGTACAGTAATCGAGTGTATGTTGTACAGGGGTATAGTACAGTAATCGAGTGTGTGTTGTACCGGGGTATAGTACAGTAATCGAGTGTATGTTGTACAGGGGTATAGTACAGTAATCGAGTGTATGTTGTACCGGGGTATAGTACAGTAATCGAGTGTATGTTGTACCGGGGTATAGTACAGTAATCGAGTGTATGTTGTACCGGGGTATAGTACAGTAATCGAGTGTATGTTGTACCGGGGTATAGTACAGTAATCGAGTGTGTGTTGTACCGGGGTATAGTACAGTAATCGAGTGTGTGTTGTACAGGGATATAGTACAGTAATCGTGTGTGTTGTACGGGGTATAGTACAGTAATCGAGGTGTGTTGTACCTGGGTATAGTACAGTAATCGAGTGTATGTTGTACAGGGGTATAGTAGAGTATTCGAGTGTGTGTTGTACAGGGGTATAGTACAGTAATCAAGTGTATGTTGTACATGGGTATAGTACAGTAATCGAGTGTGTGTTGTACAGGGGTATAGTACAGTAATCGAGTGTATGTTGTACCGGGGTATAGTACAGTAATCGAGTGTATGTTGTACCGGGGTATAGTACAGTAATCGAGTGTATGTTGTACCTGGGTATAGTACAGTAATCGAGTGTGTGTTGTACAGGGGTATAGTACAGTAATCGTGTGTGTTGTACGGGGATAGTACAGTAATCGAGGTGTGTTGTACCGGTATAGTACAGTAATCGAGTGTATGTTGTACAGGGGTATAGTACAGTAATCGAGTGTGTGTTGTACAGGGGTATAGTACAGTAATCGAGTGTATGTTGTACAGGGGTATAGTACAGTAATCGAGTGTGTGTTGTACCGGGGTATAGTACAGTAATCGAGTGTGTGTTGTACAGGGGTATAGTACAGTAATCGAGTGTATGTTGTACCGGGGTATAGTACAGTAATCGAGTGTATGTTGTACCGGGGTATAGTACAGTAATCGAGTGTGTGTTGTACCGGGGTATAGTACAGTAATCGAGTGTATGTTGTACCGGGGTATAGTACAGTAATCGAGGTGTGTTGTACAGGGGTATAGTACAGTAATCGAGTGTATGTTGTACCGGGGTATAGTACAGTAATCGAGTGTATGTTGTACCGGGGTATAGTACAGTAATCGAGTGTGTGTTGTACCGGGGTATAGTACAGTAATCGAGGTGTGTTGTACCGGGGTATAGTACAGTAATCGAGTGTGTGTTGTACCGGGGTATAGTACAGTAATCGAGTGTATGTTGTACCGGGGTATAGTACAGTAATCGAGTGTGTGTTGTACCGGGGTATAGTACAGTAATCGAGTGTGTGTTGTACCGGGGTATAGTACAGTAATCGAGGTGTGTTGTACCGGGGTATAGTACAGTAATCGAGTGTGTGTTGTACCGGGGTATAGTACAGTAATCGAGTGTATGTTGTACCGGGGTATAGTACAGTAATCGAGTGTGTGTTGTACCGGGGTATAGTACAGTAATCGAGTGTGTGTTGTACCGGGGTATAGTACAGTAATCGAGTGTATGTTGTACCGGGGTATAGTACAGTAATCGAGTGTATGTTGTACCGGGGTATAGTACAGTAATCGAGTGTATGTTGTACCGGGGTATAGTACAGTAATCGAGTGTATGTTGTACCGGGGTATAGTACAGTAATCGAGGTGTGTTGTACCGGGGTATAGTACAGTAATCGAGTGTATGTTGTACCGGGGTATAGTACAGTAATCGAGTGTGTGTTGTACCGGGGTATAGTACAGTAATCGAGTGTGTGTTGTACCGGGGTATAGTACAGTAATCGAGGTGTGTTGTACCGGGGTATAGTACAGTAATCGAGTGTGTGTTGTACCGGGGTATAGTACAGTAATCGAGTGTATGTTGTACCGGGGTATAGTACAGTAATCGAGTGTGTGTTGTACCGGGGTATAGTACAGTAATCGAGTGTGTGTTGTACCGGGGTATAGTACAGTAATCGAGTGTATGTTGTACCGGGGTATAGTACAGTAATCGAGTGTATGTTGTACCGGGGTATAGTACAGTAATCGAGTGTATGTTGTACCGGGGTATAGTACAGTAATCGAGTGTATGTTGTACCGGGGTATAGTACAGTAATCGAGTGTGTGTTGTACCGGGGTATAGTACAGTAATCGAGTGTGTGTTGTACCGGGGTATAGTACAGTAATCGAGTGTGTGTTGTACCGGGGTATAGTACAGTAATCGAGTGTATGTTGTACCGGGGTATAGTACAGTAATCGAGTGTATGTTGTACCGGGGTATAGTACAGTAATCGAGTGTGTGTTGTACCGGGGTATAGTACAGTAATCGAGTGTGTGTTGTACAGGGGTATAGTACAGTAATCGAGTGTATGTTGTACCGGGGTATAGTACAGTAATCGAGTGTATGTTGTACCGGGGTATAGTACAGTAATCGAGTGTGTGTTGTACCGGGGTATAGTACAGTAATCGAGTGTGTGTTGTACCGGGGTATAGTACAGTAATCGAGTGTGTGTTGTACCGGGGTATAGTACAGTAATCGAGTGTATGTTGTACCGGGGTATTGTACAGTAATCGAGTGTGTGTTGTACCGGGGTATAGTACAGTAATCGAGTGTGTGTTGTACCGGGGTATAGTACAGTAATCGAGTGTATGTTGTACCGGGGTATAGTACAGTAATCGAGTGTGTGTTGTACATGGGTATAGTACAGTAATCGAGGTGTGTTGTACCGGGGTATAGTACAGTAATCGAGTGTGTGTTGTACAGGGGTATAGTACAGTAATCGAGGTGTGTTGTACCTGGGTATAGTACAGTAATCGAGTGTATGTTGTACAGGGGTATAGTACAGTAATCGAGGTGTGTTGTACCTGGGTATAGTACAGTAATCGAGTGTATGTTGTACCTGGGTATAGTACAGTAATCGAGTGTATGTTGTACCGGGGTATAGTACAGTAATCGAGTGTGTGTTGTACCGGGGTATAGTACAGTAATCGAGTGTATGTTGTACAGGGGTATAGTACAGTAATCGAGGTGTGTTGTACCGGGGTATAGTACAGTAATCGAGTGTATGTTGTACAGGGGTATAGTACAGTAATCGAGTGTATGTTGTACCGGGGTATAGTACAGTAATCGAGTGTATGTTGTACAGGGGTATAGTACAGTAATCGAGTGTGTGTTGTACAGGGGTATAGTACAGTAATCGAGTGTGTGTTGTACAGGGGTATAGTACAGTAATCGAGTGTATGTTGTACAGGGGTATAGTACAGTAATCGAGGTGTGTTGTCGGTATATAATAAGCGAGTGTGTGTTGTACCGGGGTATAGTACAGTAATCGAGGTGTGTTGTACCGGGGTATAGTACAGTAATCGAGTGTGTGTTGTACCGGGGTATAGTACAGTAATCGAGTGTATGTTGTACCGGGGTATAGTACAGTAATCGAGTGTATGTTGTACCGGGGTATAGTACAGTAATCGAGTGTGTGTTGTACAGGGGTATAGTACAGTAATCGAGTGTATGTTGTACCGGGGTATAGTACAGTAATCGAGTGTGTTGTACAGGGGTATAGTACAGTAATCGAGTGTATGTTGTACCGGGGTATAGTACAGTAATCGAGTGTATGTTGTACCAGGGTATAGTACAGTAATCGAGTGTGTGTTGTACCGGGGTATAGTACAGTAATCGAGTGTGTTGTACCGGGGTATAGTACAGTAATCGAGTGTTGTTGTACCGGGGTATAGTACAGTAATCGAGTGTGTGTACCGGGGTATAGTACAGTAATCGAGTGTGTGTTGTACAGGGGTATAGTACAGTAATCGAGTGTGTGTTGTACCGGGGTATAGTACAGTAATCGAGTGTGTGTTGTACCGGGGTATAGTACAGTAATCGAGTGTATGTTGTACAGGGGTATAGTACAGTAATCGAGTGTGTGTTGTACAGGGGTATAGTACAGTAATCGAGTGTGTGTTGTACCGGGGTATAGTACAGTAATCGTGTGTGTTGTACCGGGGTATAGTACAGTAATCGAGTGTGTGTTGTACAGGGGTATAGTACAGTAATCGAGTGTGTGTTGTACCGGGGTATAGTACAGTAATCGAGTGTGTGTTGTACAGGGGTATAGTACAGTAATCGAGTGTGTGTTGTTCCGGGGTATAGTACAGTATATACAGCTCATCTCGGTAAACAACTAAACATGTGTCCCAAGTAATTTTAAAATTGATGTTAAAGAGTTTTGGAGCCGCCATAAATTTAATTTAGCTCGATTGCGAAACAAGCTCTTACAACTTATATTAATCACTATCGAGAACTCATTCCTGATGGAATCCATCGCCACGAGGGAGAGAAAAGAAACAAAGTGGAATTTAAATGCCTTGCCTAAGGGCACAATCGTAACGGCTCCAGCGGGGCTCGAACTCCGGACTTTCGCACCTGAAGCGAACGCGCATCCACTGCGCTATCACGATTCCACATACACGTGTGATGGACGGACGGAAGAACAGACAAACAGACATGTGGACGGAGGCCATTCCTATATACTCTCCCGCCGCTATGCGGCCTATGATAATAATGACAAGACATCCATTGCTATACATGATCCAAATAATAGATTCCCTACATTATACATAGTGATTGTTGTTGGTTCCTCAAATGTGAAAATTGTCATAAATTTGAAAATGACAACACGAAAGATCATTAAGTACTACTGCTGCTGCTGCTACTGCTGCTACTGCTGCTGCTACTGCTACTACTACTGCTGCTGCTGCTGTTGGTATTGCTGCTGCTACTGCTACTACTGCTGCTGCTACTGCTGCTGCTACTGCTGCTACTGATACTGCTACTACTGCTGCTACTGCTGCTACTGCTGCTACTACCACTACCCACTACCCACTTCCCACTTCCCACTACCCACTACCACCACCACTACTACTACTACTGCTACTACAGTACAGCGAAACCAAGACAATGTGGTTTCTGACGTAGATAAAGCCAAATTATTAAATTATTATATAGACAGGTATCTTGATAATGATGTATATGATTCTCAATTTATCAATAGTACGATTTCCCAATACGGCACAATCAAGACCACGTGGTCGACACAAATGGGCGTAGATTAATATCTTTGTGTAAATCTACCAATCACATAATAGCAAATGGGCGGTTAATTTTACATTCTGTTCATCTCATGGTCTTAGCGTAACGGATTATTTACTGATAGACAAAAATATCGTGAACACAATTTCTCAATTTAATATTTTAGAACTCACTGCCTTATCTGATCATGCATCAATTTGTTTCTGTTTCAAGAAAAATTGTACACATACTCATGAACAGGAAACGGTAGAATCTGAAAACGCAGATATGGGACAAAAAATAATATGAAGAAAAAGTAAATATTTTTAAAAATTCATTATCGCGTGATATGATTAATAAAAATATGGCGAATAACACCGATGTATCGATTGATACTCGTGTAAAACAATTAACGGATGTCTTACAAAATAATGCATTTACAATTGTTGGTAAACAGCAAACATTCAAAAAACAAAAAGCTTTTACTACTAATAATTCTAAGTTGTTCAACGAAGAATGTTATACTGCCAAGCATGAATTCAAGAAGGCGCGAAATATATTCTTAAAACATAAAACGGAAGAAAATAGAACTAGTTTTACCAAGATGCGAACGAAATACAATAGAACCAAAAATCGTGCAAAACAAAAATATAAAATACAAGAAGGACATAGACTAGAACATATTGCAAAGTGTCAGCCGCGTAAATTCTGGAAATCTGTTAAAAAATGCTATAAAGAATCATATACTAAGGATGATGAAATTAAAGTTGATGATTTACATGAGCATTTCAACACGTTATATGGCGAAGAGCCAAACATTGATGTAAACAATGATAATATTAATATGCAAAACGTATTAAACGATGAATTAGATTGTCCTATAACAGAATTTGAAATACATAAAGCAGTGTATAAACAAAATAGCTGTAAAGCTTCGGGATCCGACGAATTACCGGCTGAAATTATTAAAGCATCTTATAGCATTATTTCAACTCACCTTGTGTGCAAAAACAGCTGTTTTGCACACGATACTAAGTATTGTGATTGTCTAATGTATATATTATAAATAGAAATGATCGTCCTATATTTCTGCAATATTCGCGCCTAAAATCAACACGCTATTTTGGCGCGCATAAAGATGATTACATGAGAAATTAATTTGTGTATCGTTAATTTATCTTACCGCGAGGCTGATGTACGTAAATATTATCTCACCGCGAGAGATTATGTAATAATTGTCGGTTTCTTTTGATGAGGCGCCAATATGTCTGGCTGTTTCATTAAAGTTACGATTTTGATTGCGTAAGGTAACAGGTGGTCAGCGCCACGCTGTCTGACTGAAATGTATATAATTCCGAGTAAATGTAAAGAGAAATCAGAGCACAAAAGGCTGTCCTTATGCAAGGATTGATTGTGTATCTCAAATAGAAAACAATTACTGTTTCTATGACACTAGAGACGAGATGTCTTCTGTATATTAATTTAATATACTTATAAAACGAACTATAAACTGAACTTAAGTGTTACGGACACATTGGGTAGCGGTGGATTAAGTAGCACCGTATGTCTTGAATAGAATACGTGATAGCTAATATAAAAGACGAGATGTCATCTGTATATTAATTTAATATACTTATATAACGAACTATAAACTGAACTTAAGTGTTACGGACACATTGGGTAGCGATGGATTAAGTAGCACCGTATGTCTTGAATAGAATACGTGATAGCTAATATGATATAGATAAGAGATACAAATTATCTCTAATATATAGCGGTAATAAATTGATACCAGGACAGTACTGTGAGATATTGGAGTCATTGAGAGACGCGAGCGGCTGTTCAACGTAGACAGTTAATTGATTGTATATTGAAGATTAAAAATGTAATCCAATTATCGACAGGGCGGTGATCTAATAAAGACACTAGAAATTAATGAGGCTTGAAGTGATTGTGATATAGAAAAGAGATCAGAGATTCACGAGACGTGAATATACGAAATAGGAGAATATACAAGACGATAGAGTAAAATAGATCGAACAGAACATTGTGTTACGTTGTTATTGAATTGATAGAGAAATGAAATATACCCCTAGACAACCGACCAGAGAGTTTATATAGCTTAAACCTTGGAAAGAGCCGTATATAGACCAGACGGAGAGTAAGAGCAGACGAGGGGGGACGCCACACTTGTACCTCTTTTTAACAGCATATTTAATACCGGTGAATATTCAGAAAGTTGGGGTATGGGGTATATTATACCTATATTTAAAGGCGGTGACCCAAAAGAAGCAAAGAATTATCGAGGCATTATTTTAAATAATATACTAGCCAAAGTATATTCACAAATTCTTCTTAATAGACTAACAGTATGGTCAGAAAAGTACGAAAAATTATCAGACTTTCAATTTGGTTTCCAAAAGGGCAAAAGCACGGTCGATTGTGTGTTTATACTACACTATAATATCCAAAGTAATACACACAGGTCAAAAACTCTATTCTGTGTTTATCGACTACGAAAAATGTTTTGACAAAATAAATCGTGCGTTTTTATGGCAAAAATTACTTGCTGAACAAGTCAGCACAAAAATGATAACAGCTGTAAAATCTATGTATAGTACTGTACGATCTGCCATAAAACATAATGGAAAAATTCATTCCAGCTGCATTGATTCACATCTCGGCGTGAAACAAAGTGATCCGAGCTCAAGTCGTTTATTCATGATGTTCGTGAATGACATAATGAATAATATAAACTCAAATTTAAATGGAATATTTTCATTAGATGAACTACAGCTTTTTATTGTTTTGTATGCAGACGATCAAGTACTGTTCTCTACATCACCGACATCATTGCAATCTATGTTGAATGACGTAGAATTTTATTGTAATACATTTGATCTGAAAATCAATACTACTAAAACGAAGGTTATGATATTCGAGAAAGGAAGACATACTACTCACAATTTTTATCTCTACAATCAACAAATTGAAATTGTCTCCTCTTTTAAATACCTAGGTATATACTTCTTTAAAAATGGCAATTGGCACCGAACGCAAAAATGCATAGCTGAACATGCATCAAAGGCCATGTACCGACTTTTTTCTATTTTTAATCAATATGAATTTAGGACATTTGAGAAATCGAAATTGTTTGATACTCTGGTTGCATCTGTCCTAAATTACTGTTCGGAAAGTTGGGGGTTAAACCCAGGAAAAGATATAGAATTAATTCATACAAAGTTTTGCAGAAAACTTCTTATTGTAAATAAATCCACAAATTTAAGTGGGTTATATGGCGATCTTGGAAGAGACCCTTTGAACATAAATAGACAAGTATATATGATAAGATATTGGATTAAAATTTTAAACATGAATGATAATGCACTCATTAAACGAATTTATATAATGCTAAAAAACGACGCAAATAATAATGTGACGTATAATGGTTCTAATTGGGCATACCAAATAAAATTGATTTTGGAAAATCTGGGAATGTCTAATATATGGCTTCACCAACAAACTTATGAAATTAAGCTGCATATTATAAAACAAAGAATCTTTGACCAATATCACCAAACTTGGTACGCAGACATAAACAACTCAAGGAGACTATCAACATACTGTAGATTCAAACATACATTTAATTTAGAAACACACCTTGATAATAGTACGGACAAAAAATTTAGTATAGCCCTGAGCAGATTTAGACTTTCATCACATAATTTAGAAATTGAAAGAGGAAGGTATCTTAATGTACCACGAAATGAGAGAATATGCAAATTTTGTAACTTAAGAACAATCGAAAATGAGTATCACTTTCTTTTAATATGCACATTGTACACCGATATACGGGAAAAAACATAAAGCCGTATTATTGCAGTTGGCCAACTTTAAAGCAGCATTACATCGTATGACATAAAATATATTCGAAAAATTCAAATTTTACGTATGGGTAACAATGCTGCAACACATTCTTATATTATAAATTGTATAATTATGTTCAATTAGTAGTGTTTTTTGCAATAAAACAAACTCGAAACCGAAAGTAGGACTTTCCAAGTCGAACAGGTCACGCGCATTTATTTACAATCGGAACCGGATGTACATTCGGGATGAATCGTTCGCCTTCGGCAATGATGAAAAAACGTGGTATTTTGTCGTCCATTTTCCAGCAAGAAATATTACAGAAGTTGAAACGGCCTCAATTAGTATTACAATGTATCTCAAATGATGTAAATGTGATTGGGTTTTAATTGGATATCGTGCAAAATGTTTCATATGCCGAATAAGTATTAAATTAATGTGAAACCACCTCGGAAGTCATTGGGGGCGCATATGGGGTATTTTAACAAATCATTATAAAGATGCAGAATTTAGGCATCAAGTATCTGGATCATATTTATTAATTAA
This sequence comes from Archivesica marissinica, assembly GCA_014843695.1. Lineage (NCBI taxonomy): Eukaryota > Metazoa > Mollusca > Bivalvia > Venerida > Vesicomyidae > Archivesica > Archivesica marissinica. Next base: position 23,804,950 of record CM026403.1, read on the forward strand.
TAGATTCGTGTGGGGCGGGGAGGGCTTACATATTCTGTTTTTATTGTGGCTAAAGTGCATTTCAAGTATTTAGTTTATAAAAAAATATTTTAGCTCGATTGCGAAACATGTTAATTGTTATTAAACTTATATTAATCACTCTCGAGACCTCATTCCTGATGGAATCCATCGCCACGAGGGAGAGAGAAGAGGCAACGTGGAATTTAAATGCCTAGCCTAAGGGCATAATCGTAACGGCTCCAGCGTGGCTCGAACTCCAGACCTCTCTTCCGTGGGCGAACATCGCATTTGGAATTGAACGGTCCCAAGTGTCATTGAGCAAGGCACCTTACACAAATAGCTTAGTACTGTTTAACCGCTTAAGTCGGCTAAACCTGCCCAGGACAACATAATAGGGGTTTGACATTAATGGAACATACATACAAATTGGTTTGTTTCGGAAAATGTCGCACTTGCCCGGGATTCATACATGGTTTACCACTATAATGTGTGGCGTGCGTGGTAGAGTGTCGGATTTGGAATCGAACGGTCCCGGGTTCAATACTCGGTCAGGCCACGTATGTAGTGTCATTGAGCAAGGCACCTCACACACATTGCTTAGTACTGGTTAATCGCTTAGGTCGGCTAAGCCTGCCCAGGAAATCATGTCTAAGTCCCCGAGAGGGGTTTGACATTAAAGGAACATACATACATAATATTACTGAGGCGACCACAGGCGAGAACTGTTTATTGCCCGGTACCGAACCTAGTTGACCACAGCTGGCACAAGCTACATTGAATATATACGACATAGTCTATAAACGTGTACAAATTTGAATGCTTAAATTTTAAAGGAAGAAAAGAACAGAATTGCAATAAATGTAATTCAGTGGCAATCGATGATGATTTTCTGCCACTCATTCTAAATGCAACTACATGCAAATTGTACAAGACTTAGTATATACATATATTACATGTCGTCTATTGTTGCAACCGTATATAATAATGAACATGTATTATTTACTTTTCACAGCTATTATAGTGAACAGACGGAGAAGAACTTGGGAGGTAAACGTGCAGAGGGGTTGTGGTAGAGGTGGCAAAGAGGAAGTTCTAGGAGTAGAAGTATATGAAGAGGTATTTATGAATGTTCCATTTTTGTCGACACAAGCGATTGACCAATACTAAGCACTTTGTATGAGGAGCCTTGCTCAATGACACTACATTTGTTCCGTGACCGAGTATCGAACCTGGAACCCTTCAGGCTTTCCATTCCAAATCTGGCATTCTACCATGGGTGTCACACAATTAAATACACATTCCAGCTTTATGTCTTATAACTAACATATCTAAACCATCAAAGCATCAGTAGCAACATAGCTTTTTGTTGTTTTTGCAATACCTTTGATGATGTTTGCTGTGCAGACATACATGGCCATTATAATACAGTATTGTGCGCGAGATGTAGTCCTTTTAGACAGTACATTTGCTCATTCGGATGCGTATCAATGATATAAAAAGTGTTCTTCACTGAATCATGGATGTCACACAGGGCCACGTCACACATACAGTGAGCGACGCATAGGGGTGTAACGATGCATCGAAATATCGATGCATCGCAATAGACAGCGTCACGATAGTCAACCATCGATGGTAAATATGACCATCGATAGTATTGACTATTGCGGCAGTACTATCGCAATAGTTTCGATAGTTGCCAGGGATGGCGAAATCGGTCATTTGTTACGCCGGGCAAGTAGATTTTCGAATGTAACTTGTCCGTGGACAAGTAAAAATACCGGCGAGTGCATTTACTTTATGTTCCCATGGCATTTAAATCGTATTTTAATGAGAAAGCATCGGCAAATGTTCTTGTTTATTTTCCTGCGGAACTTCCGCAATAAACACAAGCCAGCCGACAACGGTGGCGGACAACATTTCCAGCCGACAATAACCTGAATAAGAACCGGAAATGTCAAGAGTTATCGCCCGTCACATAAAAACTGTGTAAAATGCGGTGGGTATGTAATGTATTTTCCGCTCAAAACAAGCCAGCTGTCAATAAGAATAACTACTGTCGAAAATGGCTTCTTTGGTACTGAATAGTGAGCAAAGTAGGCGATGTGACCCCCATAATCCCGGGTATGGGTAATTTAAAGTGCTATAGCGCATGCGTCAGTTACAAGTATACTACGCGGTCGCTAAATCGATATACGGGAACGGGTACGTGACGCAGCCTTATTATTGAAGACGACAGGTAAACAATCATGTAACTTAGCGGGACTGTGTATCGATTTTTAAATAAGGTTGGTTTATATTATTTAAACATATAAAGTTCGGATATACGGGCAAGTGGGTTTTCAACTTTTCACTACGGACAAGTAAATTAGTGCAGTGTGTTCGATGTCATGATAATAAAGAAAAAATTGCATGCTAATAAATAAATACACAGAACTTGTGTATTCCATGCGAAACAGAATATTTTTTTAATTAATATGTATTTACACAATACTATTGCAATAGTCCTACAACTATCGCAATACTATCGCAATACTATCGCAATAGTATTTTAACTATCGCAATACTATCGCAATAGTAAAATTGACCTCAATAGTCACCCCTAGTGACGCACCATCATCGTGAAGTCACATTGTTTGTTTAAAATGTTTTAATAAGATACTGTATTTTTTTCTTAATGGGATTCTGGCTGTTTATTTATGTACCTCATAGAAAATTCATTGCATTTACAGGTTGTCATTGAGCAGGGTGTTGAGAAGATGCAGAATCTGGTACTCAATGATCAATCTCCACCACCATAACCAGACCTCTACAACCAGCTGTTAATACACAATATTGGTACCGGTCTGGACATTGCAATGAGATGGGGGCAGACTTGAACAAATAGTGTGGATGTCTGCCCAGCAACTGCATTTCAATGCGCAACGTAAGAATATATTCCAGTCATAACTCATATATAGATTATCAGTCAAATATGACTGTGCCAATGCAAGTCATAAATGTTTGGATGATATTTGCATCACTTAAAGTGTTACAAATGGAAGTTGATTGTGTGTGTATTTTACGGATATTTAACATCGCTACCTGTTGCCCATATGAGCTACACCTCTTGAAGAGATTAGTGATTTTAGTGGATTGTGCAATGATACATACAGAGTCTCCTCTGCCTCGTTTACGTGAACGGTTTTGAGTCTTATCCGAAAGACTATGATGTGAGTCATTTTAGTATGGTATAGTGGTGAGTTTAACCTGCGTGTTTAACCACTGGACCGCTACATAATTGAAGTTGATTCTGATCACAAATTATTATTCACTTGTTTATAAGTAACCTCACGTATATAGTTGTGGCTGTCCGATTAGCGCAGTGGTTAATGCGCTCGCTTCTCACAAATGCAACCCGTGTTCGATCCTCACATTTGGAAGTATGTGAGATGGTACGGTGGTCACCAGATCATACAGGTGACCAGATCAGACAGGTGGGTTTTCTCCGGGTACTCTGGTTTCCTCCGGCACGAATGACCACAAATACTCAGTCATCCGCTCCAACAAGAGTGATTAATACAAGATGTTACAGCTTGTTTCCCAGTCATTGTTATATAAATAAAGTTTAAACTTAACCTCATACAGTTGTCACAGGTGAGCTTCCATTGGACATCATTGATATACCTCATACCCCCTCCCTTATGTCATAATGTTAATTGACGAAACTTCCAACATTTTAAAAATCATCTTTAATATCAGAAACCATAATTCTCTTCTCAGATAATGTGGCTAGTGGATATGTATACTAGCTGTGTTGCAACTATAATCATTCATTGGGCGACCTGTTATGTTAAACTAGCATTAAATAGAATACAAATAGTGTAAAGCATTGTTTATTTTAATGTCACCCTTATTGAAAGGGCCAGCCATTTCTTGCGAGGTTCAAACTTTCAACCTCCTGCTACATGTGGACGCCTTAACCACTATGCCACGGAGAATATGCGAACGTTCCAGATACTGTGTTTGTATAACCCTTTGAACTCTGGTGAGCACACTGAGGCCTTCAAAAGTTCATGGTGCTCTTGTTTAAATTAACTTGCATCCTAGAAATTACTAACTAATACGAAATGTCAATATAGGATGGGTCAATATATGGCCAAGACAGCCCTACCCCAAATAAATTGCAACAGTTTGTTTTTTGATTGTTTCTTGCAGATTAGGATGTGGAAAACACCATATCAAAAGTTTACCAAATTTGACCCACGGGAAAGTGCCTAAAATTACGTCATAAAACAAGATGGCCACCAAACATAAAAATGTAATAGAAATCAGCATTTTGGACATTATGTGAGCTGAAGATACATTTTAAACAGCCAGAAATACATTTTTGGACACAAACAAATCATCCAAGGGCTCAAGAAAGCTAAATTTAACCATAAAGGTTTGATTGGTGGTGGCCATTTTGAAATTCAGGATGGCCGCCACCGTCAACCTAGAAACATCATTATCTCAGTAATTAAGGCAGATAGGACGATGATTCCAGTGCCTATACCCACATTTGTGGGGTCAAGGAATACAATAACATCAGTTTCAGTAATTAATGGGCTGCCCTAATGTCTGTTTTGTAAGGCAGCCATCTTGGATTTCAAGATGGCCGTTGGCGATTACCTGGTTTTGCTTCTATCTCGGTAATTAAGGCACATAGAACGGTGTTTTTGGCACCTTCACTTACATTTCAGGGGCAAGGAATACAATGATATTAAAGTGATGTTTGGACTGTCCCTGTGTCTGATTAGTAAGGCAGCCATATTGGAATACTTCGTAATTGTTTCCTGCAGTGTTTGATGAGGAGAACAACATATCAAAAGTTGGGCAATTTTGACGCAAGTCCAAAGTTCATAAAATGGCAACTGTATGCCTACTCAAATGTCATTTTCTTCCTCCTCGTCCTCCTCTATCACTGGTTCATTGCTTGTATTGTCACAGTTGCCATCTTGGCAATGTCTGCATGCACCGGTGCATTCTAACCCATGCTTTCTACAGGTACACCTCAGAGTTTTGCACCCTCCTGAACAGTTGCAGTGAATCATCTGGAGGAGTAGATCTGGAGCAGGGTTTTTGTCTGTCATCACTGGAACAAGCTTTTGCCCTTCTTCCCTCCATCCCCACTCAGTTGCTTCCATTTCACCACAATGGCCCATCCACTCCATGACCTGGTAATAGGTCCGCAGGGAATGAAACTTGCAGGCAGCTGATGTTGGGGGCAGTCTTTCTGGCGTAACAAAAGCCTTAGCTCTTGCAACTTTCTTGCAGAGAATGTTGTATCTGATAGATGCCAGGGAGTCTTTTTGATTTGCATGAAACAATTCCACCATTGCCCTGCAGCCTGTGGTTTCCACAACATCCTGACCTTGTTGTGGTGTACAGAACACTTTTGAACAACTTTTGAGTCCATTTTCTTTCTTCATGATTCTTTGGAACAGTGACTTCTTTCCGATCCCAAAGACTCTGGACGTTGAGTCACAGCCCGTGAAGGCATGAAGGAACAAGAGATTTCTACAGACTGTTTCTCCAAGTATCCGCTTGAGGACCTTGATATTATACACATTGGATTTTGCCTTGTCAGAGCGGAAATAGAGTTCAGTGCAGTTTGTTTTCACCGAGTAGAAGAGCAACAGCACGAGGAAATCTGTGTCCTCTCCAACGAGCGTGGTAGACTTGAAAGCAGACTTTGTGATGGCTGCTTTTGCAATCTCAACGTCGGCATCTCCCTCAGCTTGCATCACCTCGCAGCCTCTCTGGCGCAAACATTCCATTATGAGCTTGATAAGTGCTTGCTTATTTGCGTCATTCGATAGGAAGTCCTCCTTTTTGCCAACAAATTTTGTTAACTTCGTGATGTTCACCTTGTTTACATTCTTATTTTTACTACGACGCTGATGAGTGCAATCCTTTGTACTCGGCCCAACTTCATAACCATCGAACACTACAGTGGCTTTGCCATAGTGGTTGACTGTGAATGAGGCATATTCGTCAGCAATTGAACTGTAGGTGCATCCTTCCTTCCACTTTAACCGGTGCCGAAGTGATCCCCCATCGAGAACATAGCAGTCTGTTCCGGGAACTGTCTGGGTGATGGCATCGTCAGATTTGGGTGAAGCATAGTCTTTTATTGCTTCTGCCAATTGTGGCTTATCTGGCTGGCGCAAGATGTTCTTTGCTTCGAACAGAGACATTGGGTATGGACAGAGTTCATCACTTTGTCTATCTGGAGATCGCCTGTCTGTGACACAACTAAGAACCTCTGGAATAACAATGCAGGATCTATGGTTCGGTCCTCAGAAACTCTGACTACCCTGCTTGATGCAAGTGTCTTGACTTTTGAACTCCTTTTGTGCGAATAGGAGAAAGCAGAATGACCATCCATCTTCTTGACAACGCCATTTCCTACTGTGAATAGGTCATGAACATTGACATCCTCATTTGCAGTGATACCAGTAATGATATTGCGCAATGACTTGTCATCCGAGAATGGTGTGAAGCTATTCAGTTTCGATGCAACCTTCTCACTGTCAGCTTCATCTCGACTAATTCTGGAGCTGGACAACTTTTTATGCTGTTCACCTGTTGTGAAGCTATTCGCGGTCAGTTCTTGCATTGCGAGGTTATAAGAGGATGATACACTAGACGACATTGTCCAAACTGCTCTCTGGTGCTCCGACATCCCACTACCTCGCGTGAGACCACCTTGGCTTTTTAGTGACCGCATTAGTGTATGTTCTATTACAAGATCAGAGCCAAGGCCAGCCCAGTATTGGTTGCTCTCGCCTGATGACATGAAACCCAGACTTGAACATTTGAAAAATAATAATGGAAGTTAGTTCTATTGGAAACATGTCAACAACTGAAAATGCATATTGGTCATCATAAAACAAGGGCGCGCTTACACTAAACGGACCTTTTGTAGAAATCATTTTATTCCTTGACACCAGAAATGTGGGCGTAGACGCTAAAAACACCGTTCTATGTGCCTTAATTACCGAGATAGAAACAAAACCAGGTAATCGCCAACGGCCATCTTGAAATCCAAGATGGCTGCCTTACAAAACAGACATTAGGGCAGCCCATTAATTACTGAAACTGATGTTATTGTATTCCTTGACCCCACAAATGTGGGTATAGGTACTGGAATCATCGTCCTATCTGGCTTAATTACTGAGATAATGATGATTCTAGGTTGATGATTCACGGCCATCTTGAATTTCAAAATGGCCACCACCAATCAAACCGTTATGGTTAAATTTAAGTTTCTTGAGCCCTTGGATAATTTGTTTGTGTCCAAATATGTAGTTCTGGCTGTTTAAAATGTATCTTCAGCACACATAATGTCCAAAAGGCTGATTTCTAGTACATTTTTATGTTTGGTGGCCATCTTGTTTTATGACGTCATTTTAGGGACTTTCCCGTAGGTCAAATTTGGTAAACTTTTGATATAGTGTTTTCCACATCCTAAACTGCAAGAAACAACCAAATTACAAACTATTGCAATTTTTTTGGGGTCAGGTGGTATATTGACCCGCCTAATAATACATTCAGGCTTTTGATGATAATTTACTATTGTTTCAGATTGAACGGTTGATGGACGGACAGGTTCTGACATTGTCTTCGGTACTACATGGAAATGTTGGGACGCAATGGAATATACGTATGGACATGTTGAGACGCAATGGAACAAACTAATAACCAATCTTAATGAAATGAATTGCTGTATAATCATCTGGAATAAAAGTGCATTAAACGACAATTGTTCTCTTTTATTTCTTTGTTTCAAATAAAGTTTTAGTTTGAGGGGGAGATAAGTTAGTCAGTAATCCTCAAATCATGTTGACTCATCACAGTTTGTTCTGTCCGTTTTTCTTCACACTGCATAGTGTCTGGATATGATTGGCATTATCGCATATATATCCATACTATTTTGGTTCTTTCACAACATAACGTGTCCAGTTGTTGCTATATTCTACATAGCCTGTAAATAAAATACAATATCAATAATACTGGTACTAAACCTAACTAGAGACAGTTTACCCTGACAAACCAGACAATGGTTAATATTATCGTCAAACTACTGATCTGGTTTTGTACGAAGCAACTGTTGTGTAAATGCGTTATCACACAAGTTAGTATTGTAAGCTGGCCTAGTTTTACACAATGATCCCATTTTAACTCGGAAGTTTATATGAAGCTATTGACAAGAGTGCTACATCCACTATCTGTCTGCAACACCCACTATATCTCCATAGATGAGTATCTAAGGTAGTCGGTCACCTGCTTCTCAACTATATAGGTTCAAATTCCACTGATGGTGTCCAATTCTATCAGGTTGGTGGTTTTACAAGGTGCATGAAATACTGCTCAGAGGGCACCTGGATATATAAGCTGTTCTGCTGTCGGTAATATACAAATTTCAGAATGACCATAAAGTCTAGATAGGCCTGTAAACAGTGTTTTACAAAATGTCACAAATACATCTATAAAACATGAAAAAGTTGGCAGTTTCTTACGGAGGTCGTACACCCAAGTACTGGTTAACTGCTGGAGCCTGCCCAGGAAAGGTGTTGTTAGGTAAACTGCCCGCCAGCGATATAGCCCAAAATGGTGCTGATGCAGGTGTAAAACCCGAAATATAACATCTATAAAACTAGAGAATAACACTTGGATTGCTGGTATTTGACAAAAGATTAGCATGACCCCGATTCAACATTGCAAGGTCAAACACATGGTATTGTTTATTTGACAGTTCATACGAGGTTTCCTACTATAGAAATCAATTGGAGTGGACTCGTCGCTGATCACACAGACATTTGACCGAATTCACACACAATCGTACACCAGCAAACATCCACAGTCTATCAACATAATTTTGAGATACCCTGTCCCCAGACAGACGTAGCTATAAACATTAGCACCCATTCCTATCGCATGGTTAATTATTTATTGATGGAAAAAAACAAATTACATTCTTCAAGTAATATGAACATTTCTTTAGGTGGTGGCATATTCACGACCCTTTGAGGAGGGTTATATAGTGTCCAAAGTATCTATATATAGTCGATAGAATAAACTATTACATGGTCATTCAGGCATTATAAATTTATACCTGTTTATATAATAATAATAAATTAAATAAGGTGTGAGAATCTGGTCTAATAAAATAATTAATATGCGACACAACTGCTTTAGTGTAGATTCAATGTATTAATGAAGTTACCTTATGAATGATCTCTCTGTTAATCAATATTGTGGTGTTTGCGTCCTCGTTCATCTTGTGGACACTCGACAGTACCCTTATGTCTTCAATAATACACAGTTCTGATCCAATTCTGCAACAAGAATGACACATACCCATAACAATTCTTAATTTTAGCTGGGTGAATATCTTATCTAGTTTATTCAAATTGCTTGATTACGAAACAAGTTATTTCATCATTAGTTTAATTGATATCGCTGCCTCATCCCCTTAATGGAACACATTGTCACGAGGAAGAGGCAGTGTTGATTTAAACGGCTTCACTACATACATCATCAATATGGTTCTGGAGGGCGCAAACTCGCACCATTATGGTATATTATTAAAACCTTTCAAATTAAAGGTTATTACATACATGTGGGTATGCAAACTCACAAAATGAAATGGGTGTTAATTAGATTCCTGGCAAAAAGAACAACAAATGCCTAGCAGACCATCTGTTAACCCTTTCCTTTATAGAGATTTAGGTTAATATACTATTATATCTCCATACAAACAACAGCCATTTAGCTATCATGCAGTGGATAAGAAGCCGCCATATATATCCCACCTCCATAGATATTACTGGGACTACATGATATTCTGGCCTTTATTATGAACATTGGTTTGGCTACTACATTGTCAATGTATGTCGCATTGGTAATGGCGTCAAGAGGTGCTTCTATGAGGGAATGTTGAACTCCCTAAATTGGAGACGCCTTGACCTTCGTCGCATCGACCAAAGATTGGTTATGTTCCACAACATCCTCCATAACCAAGTTGCCATTCAAGCTGAAAACTACCTTACCCCAAATACAAGATCTTCCAGAACATCCCATTCCCAAGCATTCCGACAGATCCAAACAGTGACTGACTACCATACATATTCCTTCTTTCCAAGAACCATTGTCCACTGGAATGCTTTGCCCCCAGATATTGTCACCTTGTCTGGCCCACAGTTCAGTCTGGCTGCAAGTCGGATTGAACATGTTTCTCCCTAAATAAACCTGCCCTGTTCTTAACCTGTTTTTAACCAACCTAACATCATTCTTTTTATCATCTTTTATTTCATCTCTTACTAACATTCTTGTCAGTTGACGCGCGTCAAAGTCTAAGGTCCCCATCAGGGGTTTGACTAATAGGAAGATAGATAGAATGGGTTAAGGTACAAATATGTAATTTGCAGTTGTCCCTAAACAAAGACCCCCCTGTTCAAGCAGGTTGTCAACCCTGTCCCACCTTGGCCATTTTAGAAAGGTGTATGGTAAGTGGAGTAACATGTAGATGTGTTGCCAGAAATAAACACACCAAAAATGCAAACTGGTTTTGACGCCCCCCCCCCCGACAAAAGAACGTCCAAAGGGGGGGCGGGGCTATTTTTTTCGAATAGCCTTTAATGCATGAGAATCAGTAATAGAAATGTATGCAATGATTCGTAATAATTATGTATCAATCTTTCTTATGGTACAGTCTTTGATATTGCTAAACACCATTTTCCACTTGTCTCCTGCATGTATATATTACATTTAGAATTAATAGCGTATTAACTGTAAAAACAAATACATTCATTGTTACTTTGAATATCAAAAGTATTATAAGCACAACCAATTTGGTATTTACGAACATATATAGTCGATAAAGTAACTGTCTTCCTTCTCAAATGTGTCTTGGTTTTATACCCCGTGGGAAGCCCCATAAATTATAACGATTGTTTGTAAACAAGTATGTCCAGTTTGTCCACTGACATATACTATAGTATGTTGATTTTAACCGCTACAATGATTAAACAACTACTGGTAGTTATAAGATACATCGTTAGTGCTCAAAACTAAATAAAACGTAGCAAGAAACCTTACGTTTAGTAGATAATACGCAACGGAATTGGTGAATTTCAATGTCTTTGTCTTTCTAAATCCTCCACATTTGGCCCACGTTGTCTGTTTTAATTGAATTACTTGATATGTCGATTCATAACCACTGTTGTATAGGTTCATGCAAGGGGTTTGACATTAATGCGACATACGTACACTTCTGTCATGTTTAACGTGCTTTTCTACATCCGCTATTTCACGCATGCGCGTTGTGCGTGTTTACATTTTGGTTTGTTGATAAACAGTGCGTGTTGATGTAAACAAATTCGCGTATACGACGGTTTAAATTTATTGGAATTTTATCGTTTCTGAGCGACTATTTCGATTTTTGTAAACACACACCCATTAGTATTTACATTTTACACAAAACATCCTTTATTACATGTATGCTGCTTTAAATAAATTTGATAAACTTATGATGTCAAGAAATAAAAAGGAAATCTCAAACTTATCAAAATACATATATTTTGCCAGTAAAGTCCGAAAAGAGTTAGATCAAATCAATAATATTCCTTGAACTATAATACTAATGAATACTAAATCAAACTAAGCTTCTCTTTAAACAAACAAAAAACAACAAAAACTTAATAAAATATGATAATTATGATAATCTTCACTTTGCTTAAGATACCACGTGTAGGACTCATGTTTCATGTTGTCATTACATTACATGTTATGTTTATATACTATTTATAATATACTAGAAGCACTGTAATTTTGCTTCATGTTGAATAAATGTTGTTGTTGTTGTTGTTGTATATTAGATTTCAACAGTAAACTGTGAACCCAACTCTAATGTACCAATGTTTGCCCCTGTTTGTAATTCCACCATTTCCCATTGTATTATCACAGAACAAGACATCCTTAGACGTATTGTATCTATATATTGCTAACACCACTAATTAGTTATTTTCTAATTCATTCCAAAGCAATTATTTCAGGTGTCCTCCAGGGTCTATTCTGGGACCACTGTTATTTCTTGTTTGCGCCAATGTCATTGCCGACTCTGTAATAAGGGTAACTTCAGAGTAATTTGTTAAATGAATGTAATGTTAATCAAGATAGATTTTGGAAATCCATTGGCAAGCTTGGTGTAGGCTATAGTAAGAGTAATAGAATTCCAATAGAAGTTGTTCTTAATGATGGTTCAACCTCTTCAAGGTTAGACACTGTCTTAAATAAATGGAAATCTGATTTTAATTCCTTATTCAATAATACATATACTAATGACACAGAAACCAATGTGTTAGATTTTGCCCAAGGTAATAATCAACTACCTTTTAATGATGAAATCACTGTATTAGAGGTTAAGAAAGCTATTGATAAAGCTAAGCGTGGTAAAGCTAATGGAGTTGATGATATACCTTCGGAGGCTCTAAAAAATGATACTTCTGTCTTGTTTTTGCATGCATTGTTTAACATATGTTTTAATAACGGTACAATTCCATCTATATGGGGGAAATGTATCATCAATCCAATTCCAAAATCGTCTAAATCTGATCCCAGAGATCCGTTATCTTATAGGGGAATTGCTTTAGCTTCTTCAATGTATAAAGTATACTGTAGCATTTTGAACGAACGTCTTAGTGCATGGACATAATCGAATGGGAAAATTACGGATGAGCAAAATGGTTTTCGCAAAAAACGCAATACCTTAGACCATGTTTCTTCATTGACTAGTATCATTGAAACTAGGAAAAAACGTAAACTTGCCACATTTTCCGCTTTTATTGATTTTCGTAAAGCGTACGATTACATTAACCGGGATAAATTATGGAAAAGACTTGTTGATAATGGCATTACTGGTAAAATGTTCGTGGCAATTAAATCACTTTACTCATCCGTGTCATCTTGTGTAAGGGTAAATCAATTTAACACAGATTGGTTTGATGTTAATTGCGGTTTACGCCAGGGATGTATTCTTTCTCCATTGCTATTTAATCTGTATATAAATGACTTAGCTTTGTATCTGAAATCTCTTGGAGTAGGTGTCGCCTACGGTGATGATACCATTTGTTTATTATTATATGCAGATGACATTGTACTTTTAGCTGAAAACCCAAATGACCTGCAGGTATTATTAAGTGCTTTGAAAGACTGGTGCAATTTAAATGACATGTGTATTAATAGTGACAAAAGTAAAATAGTTCATTTTCGCCAGGAATCTACTCCGGTAACAAATATTTCGTTTACATGTGGAGCTGTCGAGCTACAAATAGTTGATAGATATTTATATCTTGGTATTGTGTTGCATGAACATCTAGATTATAATATAACTGCTAAAATGGTTGCTCAGAGTGCTAGTCGCGCGCTCGGTCTTCTTATAGCTAAATGTAAATCCGCTGGTGGCATTCCATATAATGTATTTACCAAACTATACGACTCCATTGTTTGGCCCGTTATTGATTACGGTGCAGCAATTTGGGGATACAAGCACTACTCTTGCATCAATGCTGTTCAAAATCGTGCCATGCGGTTCTTTCTAGGAGTTGGCAAATACACTCCAAACGCAGCCGTTGCCGGTGAAATGGCTTGGTTACCGCCATATGTTCGTCAGTTAAAATCTATTGCCCGTCTTTGGTCTCGTATATCTCATATGAATTCGAACAGAATCAATCGAGGAACGGCAGTCTGGGCAAACTCCTTAGCAAACATGAAATGTCGCAATTGGTTTTATAATGTTCGAAAAACACTTACCGAAGTTGAATTATATCAATATTGTAGTCTGGATAATGTCATACCTAAACATACTATTGTTTCGAAGGTTGAAAATGTATTTATGTCTAAATATAAACTGGAATGGCTTCAGTCGATCAGTAGACCAGATAGTACTTCAGGGAGAGGTAGGAATAAGCTAAGGACTTACTGTACATTTAAACAACACTATTTAACTGAAAACTATTGTAAAATTATTATGTCTAGATCGCATCGGGCTGCATTTAGTAAATTTAGATGTGGCGTAGCACCTATAAGGCTTGAAACTGGCAGATACGAAAACTTACCAGTAGAAGACAGAACATGTACATTCTGTAACACAATTGAAGATGAGTCACATGTTATCCTTGAATGTAACCTTTATGATGATTTAAGAAACATATTATTTGATAAAGCTCAACTTATACAACCTGGTTTTGTTAATATGTCTAGTCAAGAACAACTTAAGTTCATATTCACAAATGCACCCATTATTAGATTAGCTGCCAAAACCTGTTTTAGTATTTTACAACGACGTACCTCTTATCTATGTAAATAATGCCTATTGAGTGTTTTATATGTCGTCTTCACATTTTATTACAACTGAAAAGCATATGCTAATTAGGCTAATCCCAATCTAATTGGAATTGGTATTTGATCTTTTAAAACATTTTTTAGTTTGTGCAGTAGTGCTTATTTTGCGTTCAGTATTTTTCATTCCATTACATCTTAATAAGATTTTGTCACAGGTTGTGTTTTTATATGTATGTGTTTATATGACGGATGCGGCGTTCCATAGTTAACGCAGTTTCAATAGCGCATGCGTCGTATATACGGATGACTTCATGTCTTGTCGTTGTCTGTTCACTCGAGTGTGAATCGGTGACGATCGGCAATGTCCGTCTGTGGCGGAAATTGTCGACGTTTGCCGAATCAACCCCAGGTGAGCAGTTGTCACTGTATGTCCAATCGTTTTGTCTGTTGTATGTATATGAATGAGAGATGTATGAAAGGTTTGAATGCATTGGCTCCTTGCTAATCTAATCCCTTTTCTGGTTATTCTGGACTGTTTCTCAGTGCAGATCTATAGATGAACTCTTACGAGATAGTTGTCACTAATTTAAAGACTTTCCAATTTATATTGGAAATATGCTTATTTAACGCTGTGGCCCTATCCCTATACATACAAGAAAATAAACAATCGAACCTAAATTCAAATGTCACACATATTGACTGAAACCACTAGAAAAAATAAACAGAAAAATAATCCTATCACGAAAACATATGACAATACACTGATTTTCACAAATACACAATATCACTTGACAAAACCTATCTAAATCAATGAAAACACTGTTCCCAATATATTAATGAATGAAAACACTGGTGTACACCATATAGTTACCTGATCAACCACACACACAAAAATAACACTTTTTGAAAATTCACACTTCACCGTATGACTTGACTTTGTATAATCTGCCTCTTATAGGCACCTCTCATAAGAGCACATAGGAATATGTTGTATATTCTGACAATAAAAAACTTATAAACTTGTAAGCTTGTAACAGTAACCATTTGTATAGAAAAACACAAAATAATATATATATATATACATATATACATATGAAGTAGACAATGCACACATTAGCAATTTGATAGACTATACTTGATTTGAATAGAGTGATTGGCGTAGATGCGTAATTGCATAGCAAGCATTGCTGGCCAGTTTATATATTCCAGCATCTCTTGAAAATCCTAGTAGAATTTCTAAGAGTTCATTTTCCGATCTGGGGGGTTGGTTCCCTATGTCTTGTATTCTCTGGTAGACTGGTAGAAGTGCCGAGCATCTTGTTAGTTGTAGGGCTGGGCATCTGAGTAGCATATGTGCAGAATCTTCAGGCTCAAGTAGGCAAAGGCGGCAGTTTGGGCTTTCTTTGTAGAAGTTGGCTCTATGTTTCTGCAGTGTGAATGTTTCTGTTAGGATTCTGGCTTGAAGTCTTGCTCTGTCAACAGCATATGGGTTCATTTCAACATGTTCCCATGATGGTATTTCCTGGTGAATTAGCTGGAGTGTGGGTTTCTCTTTGGCAGCTGTTTCAAGTTCCTCTTTCCAGAACATGTGTACTGTTTTCTTTACCAGTCTTTTCCATGTATTGTATTTCATCGGATTTTGTATAACATCATGGGGAGATGGTAAACCATACTTGAATGTCAGCTTTACAATTGAGATGAACCATGAGTTGGATGATAATTCTTTAGTGGCTAGTTGACGAATGCATATTTGGTGTAAAATTGATGAGCTATCGTTGATGATTTTCCCAAAGAATGTTAATGTTCGGATATCAAGTGTGCCTTCTGCTGTCGTTGAGTGGAATAGAAGATACGGTGCCTCGTTTGCAGTTCTTTGAGGAAGAGCTTGTATTCTTTTCAGGAGGTCTCTGTATGCAGTTTCAAGTAGAGTCTTCTGTTTTTCAGTTACTATTAGGGACTCAAGACCGTATAGTAATCTGGGTATAATGTATAGATCAATCATGCGTTTCAAACAGGCATTGGTGAGTCCGGTGGTGCCATGGAAACCTGCTTTCATAAGACTGTAGGATGTTCTTCGTGCCTCAGTAATGCGGTCTTGTATCGTTTCTGGGCTTGTGGTACAGGATGCATATCTGTTTATCCCCAAGTGTGTTAGAACTTTGGCTGGTACTACTTCTGTTTCTCCTAATACCCATGAGTGTGATGTATTTCCTGAATTGTCATTGTATACAATGATTCTTGTTTTTCCAGGGTGAATGTTGTACCTTTCCTGCCTTGAGTATTCATGAGCTATTGATAGTAGTCTTTGGAGATCAACAGGGTTATCAGCAAGGAGTAGTATATCATCGGCACATGTTGGTGTAGCGATGAAGAATATGTCAATGTGGCAGCCTGCTGTGCTCTTCCGTGCTAGTTCGATGACAGGCTCGATGAAATCTTTGTAATTTTTGGTTGAAAGGATTTTCCCTTGGCCTACCCCTTGGTTGATACAGAACGATTCACTGTATTGTCCATTCAGTTTGACACATAGTCTGGTATTGTCCAATAGATGTGTGTGAGCTTTCCAGTATGCAAAGGGTTTCTTTAGAAATATTCTCGTTGCCAGCGAGTCCTGCCATACAACGTCAAAAGCTTTCTGTGTATCAAGACTTGCAATAAAGATTGGTTTATTTGTATCAATACTTTCTGCAATAGCTTCTGTGGTGATGAGTGATGCCATGACTGGGGACCGCCCTTTAGTGAAACCAAACTGCAGAGGGTCAGTTGAGTCACCGCTAACTTCTCTGAGGTCAATGATGTGCTCGTAGACCTTCGCGAGTATGGGGGATAATACTATGCCTCTGCTGTTATTAGGATCTAGAAGGTCCTTGCCTTTTTTGCCTACTGGTGTAAGGGATCATGTGAAGAACTCATCAGGTTGAATGCCTTCATGTAATGCTTTAGAGAACAGTGC
Organism: Archivesica marissinica; assembly: GCA_014843695.1. Taxonomy (NCBI): domain Eukaryota; kingdom Metazoa; phylum Mollusca; class Bivalvia; order Venerida; family Vesicomyidae; genus Archivesica; species Archivesica marissinica. The sequence goes on from CM026403.1 coordinate 23,822,267, forward strand.
TGCTAATGGTTGAAGGATGTGGGGTATAGACATTTTTAAGTGTTCCGCTGTGAGTCCTCGCTTGTCTGCAGCTTTGCCATTGTTTAGACGTTTGATTGCTTTTTCTGTCTCAGCCGTAGTAACTGATGGAGTATTTCTATACGGCTTGGTGAGTTTGTTGAGGCTAGTTATGGCTTCTTTGGTCTTACTTATTCTTGACAAGTGTTTTTGGTCATATTGTGGATGGATTTGTTGGAAGGTTCCTAGTTTATGGAAATGAGAGGCCCAAGCCTTCAAAACCATCTTTTGGTCTTGTATCACGTGATCGTCTATTCGTAATGTTCCTACTGTTTTCTGTCGGGTGTTTCTCTGTTTTGCCACTAACTTGTAGAAGAGGACATCTTTGTCAGTTTCAGTTTGCATCAGTTGCGTGTAAAGACTTTTTCTTTCCTTTGCTCTTTCCATTCTGATGGCTTGTCTCAACGATTGTTTGGCAGCTTTGAGAGTGAGATGGTTAGCAGTTTTTTCTTTCCCTATCTTCATTTGTTTGAATATCCTCCTACACTCCTCCAATTTCTGCTTGATGTTATGCGAGATGGCAATCTTGGATCGTCTTTTAGATTTTTGTTTTTGCTTTTCTGAAGATTCTTCCCCACATAGTATAAGACAAGAGGTGATTTGATCATGTAGGCACTCCATGCTTTCAGTGGTGTTTATTTTGCCAAGATTTTTTAAGGTAATATCTTTGTATTTGTTTACATCTACTTTGTCCCATTTGATTCTTCTCTGGATTGGTGGATCATCTCTCTGTGGCAAGCTTGGGCTACTCAGTACTACATCAATAATACCGTGTATTGGTAGGTGAGTGGAAGTGCTAGTGGCAAGTGGATGTGGTCGCTTTACTTCCAGGGTATTTGGGTGAGAGCATAGAATGTAGTCTAGATGTCGACTGCTGCCATTATAGGAGAAGAATGTGTGTTCATTAGGATAGTCATGAGGAAGATATAGGTCCACTTCATCGAGAAATTGTTTTAGAATACTGTCATGTGGATATCTAGGTGTGGTTACCGATCCATTCATGTCTCCTCCAAATATGATAATATGGTCTTGAAACTTTTTGATGATCTCGTAAATTTGGTCTAGATGATTGGGGTAGTTTGTTTTAAACTCTATTGACCCTTGAGCTGGCATGTAGACATTTATGATACATAATGGCAGGGGAGAGCAGTGTAGTGTGATCACATTAATTCTATCAGATCCATCCTCATGAGTTTCAACAAGGTGGGAGAGTGATTTTTTCCAGAGTATAGCTGTACCATGCTTTCCATGTTTTCTTATGTCATTTGGAGTATAGTCTATACCTTCATCTGTACATTTGATGAAATAATCATGATCAGGGAATAGCTCGGATATGTCATCTGCTTCATAAGACCAAAGCCAGTGTTCCTGGAGTAGTATAAAATCATAGTTATTTTTGTTGTTGAGGGCAAAATGGTTGCTTCTTACGGATTCAATATTGAAGGACAGTATCTGTAGTTTCTCTTTCGTGGAGGCCTTGGCTAGCTGGTTTTGTGGATGAGGCCTATTTTCTCTAAAAAAGAATAATCTTTTGTGATGTTCGGAGTGGTCTCAACTGGCTTATGTGTGTCATTTACTCTCAGTTCATTTGATTCTGTCTCTAGTTCTTTTGGTTTAGTATCGTTCTGTTTTGTAGGATGATGCTCAGAGTTGATCTCCAGGTCTAGGAAATTTTGAATGTTGTCTAGTTTACGTGAGCTGGTTTCGGTGTCAATGAGGTCTTGATGATGATCACATTTAGGTGGATTGATCTCCAAATCTAAGAACTCATGACGGTTATTCCGTTGACCTTGATGTCGGTTAGGTTTATGTGAACTAATCTCCATATCTATGTTATCCTGACAGTTGCCATGTTTATGTGGGCTTTCCATATCTATCAGATTTATGAAATCATGAGTGTTGGTAGTATTAGGTCTTTCTGTACAGTCTGTGTTACTTGGGTCAGTAAAACATATTAATGGAGCTTCACTGTGTTTGGATGGTGGCTCAGGCTGACTTGTGTTCTTCTGTATTTGGACTCTAGTTTGCGGGTCTTGACTTTCAGTCTCTGTATGTGCCTGCTGCTGTTCCTGCTGTGAGCTACAGGTAGGTGGAGGTTGAGGGTAGTGACTCCATGGCATATACACTGGACGAGGATTGGGATTATATGGCCTGTGTAGAGGCTGTTTCGAGTTCCACATTGAGGGTGTGAAGTATGGCATTCCGAAGGTGTTGTATGGTGCCTGCATAGGATGTCTATGCGGTGGTAGTTGTGTCTGCATAGGGTATCCCGGAGGTGGAGGTGTCTGCATAGGGTATCCTGGAGGTGGAGGTGTCTGCATAGGGTGTCCCGGAAGTGGTGGTGGAGGGTAGTAACTACTGAATGGAGGCTGCGGATAAGTGTTTACTGGTGGGTTGATGACGTATATGGCAGGTGGCCCGGCAACCGTGGCAGGAATAGCAGGGCGAGGGTCTGTGGCATGTGTATTCTGCAACTTACAAAATAGAAGCTCCATGGTTTGGATTCTGTTTTCAAGAAGCCGTATTTTAGTGTCATGTTGTAGGCATGATGGAGTGGACTGTAGGTTTGAGTCATATGTCGGTGGTTGAGGTTGAGGAGGTGATTGAACATGCTTGTTCATTTTATTTTGTATGGATTCAGTTATAGCTTCTTGGGTCTTTAACTTCTCCTCTAGTGTCAATATATAAGCTTCTTGCGATGCTGTTTTCTGAGTATTATGTCGCAGATCCCATTCATTTTGCTTCAGTAGTTTTGCCCTGTGGTCGAGATCTTTCTCCTGTGCTTTTAATGACTTTTCTTTCCTGTGTAACATCTCCTCTTTAAGTTGGGTATCTAGTGGTATGGGAAGTTGATTAGTATGTGGTACCGGCCCTGATACTGTTAGCTGTTTTTGGGTCGGTCAACTCTTTTGTGTCCCTTGTCATTTTTGGAGGTGGAAGGTTCATTAGGAATGGTCTGTGTCCAAGGTACTTTATCTTCAATATTGTTTACATGAGTGGTCGGAGTCAGTACAGATGGTGCAGATATGCTGGTCACTTGTGGCATTTGCATATACATTTGTGGTGATGGGTCATCATTAATTGTAATTGCAAGTGTTGGTAACCCTGGAATTTGTCTGACCATTTGTACTGTCTTCTTGTGCACATTGGCTTCATTGATTTGTTCTTGTGTAGGTACTGGATGATGTATTTCAGCCCTTGTTGGTGTATGGGTGACTGCTGTTGCTTGTGCTGTTGTTTGTGGCATATTTTGTTTTAATACACAGTCTGGACATCTATATGTGAGAATAGAATCTTCTTTTGAGTGTTCTAGGTATATATCTTCTGTTATTCCAGGATCACATTTTATGTGTGTCCATTTTTCACATTCACACTCCAGTGCTTTGTCATCTTCAAATACAGCTTTATGGCATTTAACACAGGGTACCTCATTTTCAGCATCGCTCTCTTCGTGAATTGGTTGAATAGCATGTGTATTTTTCCTTGTTGATATTTTTGTTGAGATTTTTAAGCTCTGTTGTCGTGTATCAATTGGATCGTGTGGCACTTTTGGTTGTCTTTGTCGATTACTTCGCCTTTGTCCGTCATTGATAGCTTCATTTTGGAGAATCTCCAGTTGATATGAGAGGCGTTCCTTAATGCGTATGTTCTCATTTTCTAGCATGGCAGTGTTATTTTTAATATGAGCCTCAAGTATTTCTATAGTTGCTCTGAAGTCTTTGTAATCTTTTCCATTGATCAGGGCTGAGCACTTAGTGTTATACAAATGCACTACAAATGCCCGAGTGCTCTCCTCCACATGGATACAATAGTCAAGATCTTTTTGTGATTGATCTTTTCCAGGTCTAATGCTTACATTGTTGTGCTTGTATAACTCAATCAGTTTGTTTCTGCATGCAATGTAGGCAGCAGCAGAAAATCTTATGGTGATGCTATTTGAGTTATTTTTCACATGTATATGCTCATCAGATGCACATTTAATTAGTTTCTTAATAGTGTTGATCTCATTTACACTAAAGTCTCTCATTTGAGGTAAGTCTATTTCAGTTCTACTTGCGTGTCTCCTAGTCAGCATGCTCGTTGTTTGCTTGTGAGTCTCCATCTCTTCTGGGTCAATCAAGGGCAGACTAGAAGTTGCTATTTATTCATATGCACACGATGGTTGATAAAATCTAGCTTCACTAATATGTACAGTGATCAATATTCTTTGTATATATACATTTAAATCTGACAAATACAGAATAAATATAGTAATAAATTGTGATTTACAAAAAAATATAAAGAAATTTAAAGAACAACGGCTGTAAACAACAACATCCGGTGTATTCAACAGCTGATCGTAATTTCTGCTAATATGGAACGAAAGTTCCTCCACAATTCAACGTGAATTCCTTATATATATATATATGCGGCACTACCGAATTTACTGATGCATCAGATTTCATATATAAAAAACACTATGTAATGATTCACATCCACAACACTATCTCCCGGGTTTCCTCCGGCCACTGGCCATACCTGACCGTCTATGTATACATGTGTAGACTTTCAGTAAGCACTCAATTTCCGACGCTTCTCTATCGTCATCCGACCATCTGGTCCGGTTCGTTCCACACTGTGACCCCAAAATCCACATTGGCCACCAATGTCACAGGGCTCACTTGCACAACAACGCCTGGCGTAGGTTCGATTGTTTATTTTCTTGTACGTATAGGGATAGGGCCACAGCGTTAAATAAGCATCTTTCCAATATAAATTGGAAAGTCTTTAAATTAGTGACAACTATCTCGTAAGAGTTCATCTATAGATCTGCACTGAGAAACAGTCCAGAATAACCAGAAAAGGGATTAGATTAGCAAGGAGCCAATGCATTCAAACCTTTCATACATCTCTCATTCATATACATACAACAGACAAAACGATTGGACATACAGTGACAACTGCTCACCTGGGGTTGATTCGGCAAACGTCGACAATTTCCGCCACAGACGGACATTGCCGATCGTCACCGATTCACACTCGAGTGAACAGACAACGACAAGACATGAAGTCATCCGTATATACGACGCATGCGCTATTGAAACTGCGTTAACTATGGAACGCCGCATCCGTCATATAAACACATACATATAAAAACACAACCTGTAACATTCTCCCCTGCTAGGAGAAAATGGCTCCCGACATTTACTAATATACAACTACACAATCTACAATTCCAATAACTCCATAATTACAATACCAGTCAGTACTCAACCAAAAAATACAAACTATTGATCACAGCGATCTACCCTACTACAAGAACACATTTATTCTAAACATATTATCTTGTGCAAACTGAGCAATCTGAAATGAAATTGAAAGTAATAGATAATGTACCATTAAACTACAGCAAACCATTATCATACGATGCGTAATCATATGATATAATTATCTGAAATGTTATCTCGCAATTAATTCACACACATGTGTTGTTGTTGTTGAACGACACTTTCATCAGCCGTGAACTACTGCTAACATTAATAATTGCTGCAAAATCACAATAATACAATTATATGTATTGTACTACATTCCGTAATAATTCTAACTGTATAGAACCAGTTTATGTATCTGCACTTTAATACATAACCACTTTAAAGGTACTGTCCCTGAAATTTACATAATTACTAAAATTAAAGGTGGTAATCCTCATTGACACATTAAAGGTACTAACCCTGAAATATATAGAATTATAGTTACTGTTTCACAATAACAATAAAAACACATGCATTTAAAGGTACTCTCTCCAATATGAAGAGAATGTAAACAATAGCAATTTATAGCTCAATTTCTCCACATTTATAAAACACTAAAATATTAGCAAATCATGGTCACAACAAACTAGATACATGTAGTATGCTCAAATGACATACCGGAAATAAACATGTTAACACTGATTGTGTTAAACACTTCTCTTAGATGTCTGAAATTTCAAATATCTGAGTAAATGCAAATTTTACTCTGAAACTGAAAAATGTAAGTAATCTGAAACTGAAATAACCTACATGTAATAGGATCATCAGACACTACATTATATATTCAAAATACAGACAAACAAAGAATTTCAACAGTATACATGTACATTGAAATTTATCCTCTGACATTCTCCCCTGTCTACCAATAACCGTAGAATCCACTCATTTCCTGTTCAGGAAAATAATTCTCAGTTGTTGTAGCGATAACTGGTGCTACCCATTCACCGTATCTGTCAGGCGGTTTTTGCTGTCGCTGCGGTCTCTGTCCTCTCGGAGCTGCAACTGGAGTTCCTGAAACCTCTGAAACTTTATTAATAGTTTTACTATGATTTGTATTACTAGTGTTGTTTCTAGAAATCTCCCTGTTAGCAATAGCTGGCTGACTTCTATCTGAAATGTGAAAATCAGTAGAATTAAAAGAACTAGGCCTACTAGAATTAAAATTCAAATTACTAGGCTGAATCCATGTATTCTCCAACGAAGTTTGAAGATTCGGTTGACCCTCACAAACAACATGTGAACTGTTGGGTGGTTGCTCCGGTCTCATACGTACACGTGGCGCAGGTACTGGTCTTCTGTGTGGAGCTACATATCTTGGACTTCTAGGTTGTTCACTGTCAGTGCTACTGTCCGAGATACTGTCTTCTCTGGTACTCGTCTCTACATATATATCTCATCCCTACTCTTCTGGGGTTGTTGGTTCTCTCTGGGTGTGTATGGTCTTGCACTCGGAATGTCCTCATATGGGATGGACATCAGAGGAAGAAGTAAGTTTCTGTGCAGTATCCTCTCTCGTCCTTTGCTCGATTCCTTCTTGACCTTGTAGACGGGTATATATGGGTTGGGTCGTCCTATAATGATATAAGGCTCCTTTTCCCACTTGTCATCCAGTTTCCCTTTAGGAGTTACATTCTTAAGTAGAACTCTATCCCCTACTTCTAATGTGGAATGTCTGATTTTGGCATCGTAGTAAGTCTTGTGCCTCTGTGCTTCCTTCATTGAAGTTTCGGTCGCCGTCTTGTATGCAAACTCCATACGCTTCCTTAACTTGTCAACGTAGTTGGCCCTAGATTGTCTCTTTGGATCCTCAATCCCCAAAAATGCATCTATGGCAAGGCGTGGGTGCCATCCAAATAGCAAGAAGTGAGGTGAAAATCCGGTTGACTCGTGTCTGGTGGCGTTGTATGCATGGACAAGCGGCTTAACATACTCTTTCCAGTTGGCCTTACCGGATGAGTCTAAGGTTCCAAGCATCCCTAGCAGCGTTGAGTTAAAACGCTCTGTTCGTCCATTACCCATGGCATGGTAGAGTGTTGTTCGGGACTTTTCCACTCCAGCAATACTGCACAGCTCCTTGATGATCTTACTCTCAAAGTTGCGTCCTTGATCACTGTGGAGTCTAGCTGGAAAGGAATAGTGACAGAAAAAATTCTCGAACAAAACTCTTGCTGTGGTATGGGCAGTCTGGTTCCGCGTAGGAATCGCTTGTGCGTACCGAGTAAAATGGTCCGTGATCACAAGGATGTTCTCATAGCCACCACTTGAACGCTCTACAGACAAGTAGTCAATGCATACAATCTACATCGGGTATGTACTCTGTATTGGTACCATGTGTGCAGCGGCCTTGGTTGGAGTCTTCCGTCGGATGCAGTTTGGGCAGGTCCGGACCTTCTCAACGACATCTTGCTCCATATGCGGCCAATAAAATCGCTGCTTTACCAACCACAGGGTCCTGTCACGTCCCTGATGACCAACATCATCATGCATTCCACTCAGTGCCAGATCCCTGTAGTGCACGGGTAATACAAGTTGATTGACTTCCTGTCCATCAATTTCTACCATCCTGTAAAGGGTTTTCTCCTGTATGGATAGACATGTTCGCTGTCTCAGACAAATCTGTACAGCCTTGGTCTCCTGTCTGATTTCATCTTTGTCTAGTTGAATCTTTCTGTCAATTATATCATAGATTCTGGCAATGTCAGGGTCTTTGTGCTGCTCTTGCTTCCAATCTACCGCAGATAAATCAACAGTATCAATTAATGGTTCAGGATCAAGTTCTAGTTGACTATCTCCTGAAATTACTAAACTTTCAGCCATAGAATGTTCTTCTAGCTTAACTAAAATAGCAGTAAAAAGAGCTTTGACGACATCTGAAAACATAACTGAAACTTTGTCATTGTCTCTTGGACGTCTACTTAAACCATCAGCATCAGAATTGGATTTTCCGCACCTGTAAATAATCTGAAAATTATAATTGCCTAAGGCAGCTAACCAACGGTGTCCTGTAGCATCAAGCTTAGCTGAAGTAGAAACATATGTCAAGGGGTTATTGTCTGTTCTAACAGTAAAAGTGTTTCCATATAAATAATCATGGAATTTATCTGTAATTGCCCATTTAAGACATAAATACTCTAATTTGTGTGCAGGGTAATTCCTCTCGCTGGCTCGCAGACCTCTGCTGGCGTACGAAATCACTCGCTCTAAACCATCGTGTTCCTGGTACAAAACTGCCCCAAGTCCTTCTGTTGACGCATCTGTATTTACAATAAAAGGTTTCGAAAAATCTGCATAAGCAAGAACAGGAGGTTTAGTTAATTTGTTAATGATAGTTTGAAATGCTGTTTCCTCTGCATCGCCCCATATCCATGGTGTTTTGAACTTCTTGGATTTCTTTGATGCCTTATTGGTAGGATGACCTACAAGAAGATTGTTTAACGGTTTTACTATCTTAGCATAATGTTCCACAAACCGACGGTAATACCCTGAAAAACCAAGAAATACACGTACAGATTTAATGTTATGGGGAGCTGGCCAAGACTTCAAAGGTTCAATCTTTGCTGGATCTGTATGTATACCCTCAGCTGAAATCTCATAACCAAGATAAGCAACATGAGTACTAAAACATTCACATTTTGACGGATTTAGTTTTAAACCGTGTTGCTCAAGACGTTGAAATACTGCCTCTAACCTTGTAATTTGTTCATCGAAAGTCTTCGAAAATATCAAAACATCGTCTAAAAATATAAGACATTCTCTGAGGTTTAGTTCACCCATACAGGTTTCCATAAGTCTCTGGAAAGTACTCGGTGCATTGGTTAAACCAAATGGCATCCGGTTACACTCCCATAATCCCAGGGGTCCCACAGTAAATGCAGTGTTCTCCTTGTCCTCTTCAGCTACCTCCACCTGCCAAAATCCACTTCGTAAATCTAATTTCGTGTAATATTTACTACCAACTAAAGAGTCTAACATATCATCTACTCTGGGCAAGGTGTACGCATCTTTACGAGTTCGTTTGTTGAGCTGACGAAGATCTATACAAAATCGTAAACTATTATTTTTCTTCCTTACAAGAACAATGTTACTACAGTAAGGAGATTTACTTTCTCTGATAGCTCCGCAGTCAACCATCTCTCTTAAGTGTTGTCGCACTTCTTCATACATCGAAGGCGGTATTCTCCGATAAGCCTGTTTAAAAGGTTGATCATCATTAAGATTAATGTGATGCTTAATAAGATCAGTTCTACCAATATCTACAGATGATTTGGAGAAAATGTGTTCCCATTTACCAAGAACTTGTTGCACTCTAAAAAATTGTTCTTCGGTCAAGTTGTCTCTGTTGACCTGTATACCTAAATCCTGTAAAATTGTGTAAGACTTAATAATATGAAGTTCAGGATTTGGAGTAGAAACTTCCGGTTTCCATGAATCTACTACTTTGACTTCTGAAAGTGAACAAAATACAGAATTAGGTTCAATTTTTATAACTTTGGCTGTCATATTGCAAACTCTGACAGGAATTCTGGCTGTAGAACCTGCATTTTCAAGAGAAACAACTCTTGGACATATATTTAATCCTGAAAGTTGGGGTTTTTCAGTTGCCTCAGTAATGGCTGTAGAAACACCACCCTTCTTTCGAACAAAACCTGAAACAGTTGTAACTTGATTAGGTTGAATAACAATAGGAGTTTTACTCGTTGATTTTACTGAAATCAAGTTAACACATTTTAAAGCGTCTACCGCAAGTCTAAATGGATCAGATTTAGAAGAATCATCACTAGAATTACACATGCGTAATACATTTGTACCAATAATACCTGGTACTGACTGTCGATACTTTGTATCGGGTACAACTAAAATAGGAATAAAAACAGAATCTTCTAAAATATCCGAAATAAAAACATCACCCTCTATGTAACCAACATATGGTATCTTTGATCCACTGGCACCTACAATATCCAATTTGAAATCATTAATACTTAATAACTCAGGTCTAGGATCTAAACTATGATAGAATGACTCTGATATCAAAGTTACCATTGAACCTGTATCTACTAAAACTCTGGTATTAATGCCACAAATTCTAGCAGTGCCCTCATTGGCTGAACCAACTAATCTATCAGCTAAGTTAGATTTGGAGCTCTTTCCACAACTGACTTCCTCTGTCCGCCCCACAACAGAGGAGTCTATGCTTTTGGGTGGGCTCTATCTGATCTGGAATAAGAAGTTTTATTATAATTTTCCTGATTATTAGAATTAATACCACTGTTGCTTGGATTCCAGTTTTGTCTACCTCTAGCCCTTCCTCGGC
>CM026403.1:23833925-23908874 GCA_014843695.1 Archivesica marissinica
CGAGTGTGTGTTGTACCGGGGTATAGTACAGTAATCGAGTGTGTGTTGTACAGTGATATAGTACAGTAATCGAGTGTGTGTTGTACCGGGGTATAGTACAGTAATCGAGTGTGTGTTGTACCGGGGTATAGTACAGTAATCGAGTGTGTGTTGTACAGGGGTATAGTACAGTAATCGAGTGTGTGTTGTACAGGGGTATAGTACAGTAATCGAGTGTGTGTTGTACCGGGGTATAGTACAGTAATCGAGTGTGTGTTGTACAGGGGTATAGTAGAGTATTCGAGTGTGTGTTGTACAGGGGTATAGTACAGTAATCGAGTGTATGTTGTACCGGGGTATAGTACAGTAATCGAGTGTGTGTTGTACAGGGGTATAGTACAGTAATCGAGTGTGTGTTGTACCGGGGTATAGTACAGTAATCGAGTGTATGTTGTACCGGGGTATAGTACAGTAATCGAGTGTATGTTGTACCTGGGTATAGTACAGTAATCGAGTGTGTGTTGTACAGGGGTATAGTACAGTAATCGAGTGTGTGTTGTACCGGGGTATAGTACAGTAATCGAGTGTGTGTTGTACAGGGGTATAGTACAGTAATCGAGTGTGTGTTGTACAGGGGTATAGTAGAGTATTCGAGTGTGTGTTGTACAGGGGTATAGTACAGTAATCGAGTGTGTGTTGTACCGGGGTATAGTACAGTAATCGAGTGTGTGTTGTACAGGGGTATAGTACAGTAATCGAGTGTGTGTTGTACAGGGGTATAGTACAGTAATCGAGTGTTGTTGTACGGGGTATAGTACAGTAATCGAGTGTGTGTTGTACGGGGTATAGTACGTATGAGTTTGTTGGGTTTCAGTATCGTGTGTGTTGTGTATGTACATAATCGAGTGTATGTTGTACGGGGTATAGTACAGTAATGGTGTGTGTGTTGTACGGGGTATAGTACAGTACGAGTGTATGTTGTACAGGGGTATAGTACAGTAATCGAGTGTATGTTGTACCGGGGTATAGTACAGTAATCGAGTGTATGTTGTACAGGGGTATAGTACAGTAATCGAGTGTGTGTTGTACCGGGGTATAGTACAGTAATCGAGTGTGTGTTGTACAGGGGTATAGTACAGTAATCGAGTGTGTGTTGTACCGGGGTATAGTACAGTAATCGAGTGTATGTTGTACCGGGGTATAGTACAGTAATCGATGTTGTTGTCCGGGGTATAGTACAGTAATCGATGTATGTTGTACAGGGGTTAGTACAGTAATCGAGGTATGTTGTACAGGGTATTGTACAGTAATCGAGTGTGTTGTACCGGGGTATAGTACAGTAATCGAGTGTATGTTGTACCGGTATAGTACAGTAATAGAGTGTGTGTTGTACCGGGGTATAGTACAGTAATCGAGGTATGTTGTACAAGGATAGTACAGTAATCGAGTATGTTGTACCGGGGTATAGTACAGTAATCGAGTGTATGTTGTACCGGGGTATAGTACAGTAATCGAGTGTATGTTGTACCGGGGTATAGTACAGTAATCGAGTGTATGTTGTACAGGGGTATAGTACAGTAATCGAGTGTATGTTGTACCGGGGTATAGTACAGTAATCGAGTGTGTGTTGTACCGGGGTATAGTACAGTAATCGAGTGTGTGTTGTACCGGGGTATAGTACAGTAATCGAGTGTATGTTGTACCGGGGTATAGTACAGTAATCGAGTGTATGTTGTACATGGGTATAGTACAGTAATCGAGTGTGTGTTGTCCAGGGTATAGTACAGTATTCGAGTGTATGTTGTACCGGGGTATAGTACAGTAAGCGAGTGTATGTTGTACAGGGGTATAGTAGAGTATTCGAGTGTATGTTGTACAGGGGTATAGTACAGTAATCGAGTGTGTGTTGTACCGGGGTATAGTACAGTAATCGAGTGTGTGTTGTACAGGGGTATAGTAGAGTATTCGAGTGTGTGTTGTACAGGGGAATAGTACAGTAATCGAGTGTGTTTTGTACCGGAGTATAGTACAGTAATCAAGTATGTGTTGTTCCGGTGTATAGTACAGTAATCGAGTGTATGTTGTACCTGGGTATAGTACAGTAATCGAGTGTATGTTGTACATGGGTATAGTACAGTAATCGAGTGTATGTTGTACCGGGGTATAGTACAGTAATCGAGTGTGTGTTGTACCTGGGTATAGTACAGTAATCGTGTGTGTGTTGTACCTGGGTATAGTACAGTAATCGAGTGTGTGTTGTACCGGGGTATAGTACAGTAATCGAGTGTATGTTGTACATGGGTATAGTACAGTAATCGAGTGTGTGTTTTACCGGGGTACAGTACAGTAATCGAGTGTGTGTTGTACCGGGGTATAGTACAGTAATCGTGTGTGTGTTGTACCTGGGTATAGTACAGTAATCGAGTGTATGTTGTACAGGGGTATAGTACAGTAATCGAGTGTGTGTTGTACCGGGGTATAGTACAGTAATCGAGTGTGTGTTGTACCGGGGTATAGTACAGTAATCGAGTGTGTGTTGACAGGGATATAGTACAGTAATCAAGTGTATGTTGTACAGGGGTATAGTACAGTAATCGAGGTGTGTTGTACCGGGGTATAGTACAGTAATCGAGTGTGTGTTGTACAGTGATATAGTACAGTAATCGAGTGTGTGTTGTACCGGGGTACAGTACAGTAATCGAGTTTGTGTTGTACCGGGGTATAGTACAGTAATCAAGTGTATGTTGTACAGGGGTATAGTACAGTAATCGAGGTGTGTTGTACCGGGGTATAGTACAGTAATCAAGTGTATGGTGTACAAGGGCATAGTACAGTAATCGAGTGTATGTTGTACCGGGGTATAGTACAGTAATCGAGTGTGTGTTGTACCGGGGTATAGTACAGTAATCGAGTGTGTGTTGTACCGGGGTATAGTACAGTAATCGAGTGTATGTTGTACAGGGGTATTGTACAGTAATCGAGTGTGTGTTGTACCTGGGTATAGTACAGTAATCGAGTGTGTGTTGTACAGGGATATAGTACAGTAATCGAGTGTATGTTGTACCTGGGTATAGTACAGTAATCGAGTGTGTGTTGTACCGGGGTATAGTACAGTAATCGAGTGTGTGTTGTACCTGGGTATAGTACAGTAATCGTGTGTGTGTTGTACCTGGGTATAGTACAGTAATCGAGTGTGTGTTGTACCTGGGTATAGTACAGTAATCGAGTGTGTGTTGTACCGGGGTATAGTACAGTAATCGAGTGTGTGTTGTACAGGGATATAGTACAGTAATCGAGTGTGTGTTGTACCGGGGTATAGTACAGTAATCGAGTGTGTGTTGTACCGGGGTATAGTACAGTAATCGAGTGTGTGTTGTACCGGGGTATAGTACAGTAATCGAGTGTGTGTTGTACCGGGGTATAGTACAGTAATCAAGTGTATGTTGTACAGGGGTATAGTACAGTAATCGAGGTGTGTTGTACCGGGGTATAGTACAGTAATCGAGTGTATGTTGTACCGGGGTATAGTACAGTAATCGAGTGTGTGTTGTACCGGGGTATAGTACAGTAATCGAGTGTATGTTGTACAGGGGTATAGTACAGTAATCGAGTGTGTGTTGTACAGGGGTATAGTACAGTAATCGAGTGTGTGTTGTACCGGGGTATAGTACAGTACGAGTGTTGTTGTACGGGGTATGTTACGAGTGTGTGTTGTCGGGTATAGTACAGTAATCGAGTGTATGTTGTACCGGGGTATAGTACAGTAATCGAGTGTATGTTGTACAGGGGTATAGTACAGTAATCGAGTGTGTGTTGTACAGGGGTATAGTACAGTAATCGAGTGTATGTTGTACAGGGGTATAGTACAGTAATCGAGTGTGTGTTGTACCGGGGTATAGTACAGTAATCGAGTGTGTGTTGTACAGGGGTATAGTACAGTAATCGAGTGTATGTTGTACAGGGGTATAGTACAGTAATCGAGGTGTGTTGTACCGGGGTATAGTACAGTAATCGAGTGTATGTTGTACAGGGGTATAGTACAGTAATCGAGTGTATGTTGTACCGGGGTATAGTACAGTAATCGAGTGTATGTTGTACAGGGGTATAGTACAGTAATCGAGTGTGTGTTGTACCGGGGTATAGTACAGTAATCGAGTGTGTGTTGTACAGGGGTATAGTACAGTAATCGAGTGTATGTTGTACCGGGGTATAGTACAGTAATCGAGTGTATGTTGTACCGGGGTATAGTACAGTAATCGAGTGTATGTTGTACCGGGGTATAGTACAGTAATCGAGTGTATGTTGTACAGGGGTATAGTACAGTAATCGAGGTGTGTTGTACCGGGGTATAGTACAGTAATCGAGTGTGTGTTGTACAGGGGTATAGTACAGTAATCGAGTGTATGTTGTACCGGGGTATAGTACAGTAATCGAGTGTATGTTGTACCGGGGTATAGTACAGTAATCGAGTGTATGTTGTACAGGGGTATAGTACAGTAATCGAGTGTGTGTTGTACCGGGTATAGTACAGTAATCGAGTGTGTGTTTACGGGTATAGTACAGAATCGAGTGTGTGTTGTACCGGGGTATAGTACAGTAATCGAGTGTGTGTTGTACCGGGTATAGTACAGTAATCGAGTGTATGTTGTACAGGGGTATAGTACAGTAATCGAGTGTGTGTTGTACCGGGGTATAGTACAGTAATCGAGTGTATGTTGTACCGGGGTATAGTACAGTAATCGAGTGTATGTTGTACAGGGGTATAGTACAGTAATCGAGTGTGTGTTGTACCGGGGTATAGTACAGTAATCGAGTGTATGTTGTACAGGGGTATAGTACAGTAATCGAGTGTGTGTTGTACCGGGGTATAGTACAGTAATCGAGTGTATGTTGTACAGGGGTATAGTACAGTAATCGAGTGTGTGTTGTACCGGGGTATAGTACAGTAATCGAGTGTGTGTTGTACCGGGGTATAGTACAGTAATCGAGTGTGTGTTGTACCGGGGTATAGTACAGTAATCGAGTGTGTGTTGTACCGGGGTATAGTACAGTAATCGAGTGTGTGTTGTACCGGGGTATAGTACAGTAATCGAGTGTGTGTTGTACAGGGGTATAGTACAGTAATCGAGTGTATGTTGTACCGGGGTATAGTACAGTAATCGAGTGTGTGTTGTACCGGGGTATAGTACAGTAATCGAGTGTGTGTTGTACCGGGGTATAGTACAGTAATCGAGTGTGTGTTGTACCGGGGTATAGTACAGTAATCGAGTGTGTGTTGTACAGGGGTATAGTACAGTAATCGAGTGTGTGTTGTACCGGGGTATAGTACAGTAATCGAGTGTATGTTGTACCGGGGTATAGTACAGTAATCGAGTGTATGTTGTACCGGGGTATAGTACAGTAATCGAGTGTGTGTTGTACCGGGGTATAGTACAGTAATCGAGTGTATGTTGTACAGGGGTATAGTACAGTAATCGAGTGTGTGTTGTACAGGGGTATAGTACAGTAATCGAGTGTATGTTGTACCGGGGTATAGTACAGTAATCGAGTGTGTGTTGTACCGGGGTATAGTACAGTAATCGAGTGTATGTTGTACAAGGGTATAGTACAGTAATCGAGTGTATGTTGTACCGGGGTATAGTACAGTAATCGAGTGTGTGTTGTACCTGGGTATAGTACAGTAATCGAGTGTGTGTTGTACCTGGGTATAGTACAGTAATCGAGTGTGTGTTGTACCTGGGTATAGTACAGTAATCGAGTGTGTGTTGTACCTGGGTATAGTACAGTAATCGAGTGTGTGTTGTACCGGGGTATAGTACAGTAATCGAGTGTATGTTGTACAGGGGTATAGTACAGTAATCAGTGTATGTTGTACAGGGTATAGTACAGTAATCGAGTGTATGTTGTACCGGGGTATAGTACAGTAATCGAGTGTGTGTTGTACCGGGGTATAGTACAGTAATCGAGTGTGTGTTGTACCGGGGTATAGTACAGTAATCGAGTGTATGTTGTACATGGGTATAGTACAGTAATCGAGTGTGTGTTGTACAGGGGTATAGTACAGTAATCGAGTGTGTGTTGTACCGGGGTATAGTACAGTAATCGAGTGTGTGTTGTACCGGGGTATAGTACAGTAATCGAGTGTGTGTTGTACAGGGGTATAGTACAGTAATCAAGTGTATGTTGTACAGGGGTATAGTACAGTAATCGAGGTGTGTTGTACCGGGGTATAGTACAGTAATCGAGTGTATGTTGTACAGGGGTATAGTACAGTAATCGAGTGTATGTTGTACCGGGGTATAGTACAGTAATCGAGTGTATGTTGTACAGGGGTATAGTACAGTAATCGAGTGTGTGTTGTACCGGGGTATAGTACAGTAATCGAGTGTATGTTGTACAGGGGTATAGTACAGTAAGCGAGTGTATGTTGTACCGGGGTATTGTACAGTAATCGAGTGTATGTTGTACCTGGGTATAGTACAGTAATCGAGTGTATGTTGTACCTGGGTATAGTACAGTAATCGAGTGTATGTTGTACCTGGGTATAGTACAGTAATCGAGTGTGTGTTGTACAGGGGTATAGTACAGTAATCGTGTGTGTTGTACCGGGGTATAGTACAGTAATCGAGTGTTGTTGTACAGGGGTATAGTACAGTAATCGAGTGTGTGTTGTACCGGGGTATAGTACAGTAATCGAGTGTATGTTGTACCGGGGTATAGTACAGTAATCGAGTGTGTGTTGTACCGGGGTATAGTACAGTAATCGAGTGTATGTTGTACATGGGTATAGTACAGTAATCGAGTGTGTGTTGTACCGGGGTATAGTACAGTAATCGAGTGTGTGTTGTACCGGGGTATAGTACAGTAATCGAGTGTGTGTTGTACCGGGGTATAGTACAGTAATCGAGTGTGTGTTGTACAGGGGTATAGTACAGTAATCGAGTGTATGTTGTACCGGGGTATAGTACAGTAATCGAGTGTGTGTTGTACAGGGTATAGTACAGTAATCGAGTGTATGTTGTAGGGTATAGTACAGTACCGGGGTATAGTACAGTAATCGAGTGTGTGTTGTACAGGGGTATAGTAGAGTATTCGAGTGTGTGTTGTACAGGGGAATAGTACAGTAATCGAGTGTGTTTTGTACCGGAGTATAGTACAGTAATCAAGTATTTGTTGTTCCGGTGTATAGTACAGTAATCGTGTGTGTGTTGTACCTGGGTATTGTACAGTAATCGAGTGTGTGTTGTACCTGGATATTGTACAGTAATCGAGTGTGTGTTGTACCTGGGTATTGTACAGTAATCGAGTGTGTGTTGTACCTGGGTATAGTACAGTAATAGAGTGTGTGGTGTACCGGGGTATAGTACAGTAATCAAGTGTATGGTGTACAAGGGCATAGTACAGTAATCAAGTGTATGGTGTACAAGGGCATAGTACAGTAATCGAGTGTATGTTGTACCGGGGTATAGTACAGTAATCGAGTGTGTGTTGTACCTGGGTATTGTACAGTAATCGAGTGTGTGTTGTACCGGGGTATAGTACAGTAATCGAGTGTATGTTGTACATGGGTTTAGTACAGTAATCGAGTGTGTGTTGTACAGGGGTATAGTACAGTAATCGTGTGTGTGTTGTACCGGGGTATAGTACAGTAATCGAGTGTGTGTTGTACCGGGGTATAGTACAGTAATCGAGTGTGTGTTGTACAGGGGTATAGTACAGTAATCAAGTGTATGTTGTACAGGGGTATAGTACAGTAATCGAGGTGTGTTGTACTGGGGTATAGTACAGTAATCGAGTGTATGTTGTACAGGGGTATAGTACAGTAATCGAGTGTATGTTGTACCGGGATATAGTACAGTAATCGAGTGTATGTTGTACAGGGGTATAGTACAGTAATCGAGTGTGTGTTGTACCGGGGTATAGTACAGTAATCGAGTGTATGTTGTACAGGGGTATAGTACAGTAAGCGAGTGTATGTTGTACCCGGGTATTGTACAGTAATCGAGTGTATGTTGTACCTGGGTATAGTACAGTAAGCGAGTGTATGTTGTACCTGGGTATAGTACAGTAATCGAGTGTATGTTGTACCTGGGTATAGTACAGTAATCGAGTGTGTGTTGTACCTGGGTATAGTACAGTAATCGAGTGTGTGTTGTACAGGGATATAGTACAGTAATCGTGTGTGTTGTACAGGGGTATAGTACAGTAATCGAGGTGTGTTGTACCTGGGTATAGTACAGTAATCGAGTGTATGTTGTACCGGGGTATCGTACAGTAATCGAGTGTGTGTTGTACCGGGGTATAGTACAGTAAGCGAGTGTATGTTGTACAGGGGTATAGTAGAGTAATCGAGTGTGTGTTGTACAGGGGTATAGTAGAGTATTCGAGTGTGTGTTGTACCGGGGTATAGTACAGTAGGCGAGTGTATGTTGTACAGGGGTATAGTAGAGTATTCGAGTGTGTGTTGTCCAGGGTATAGTACAGTATTCGAGTGTATGTTGTACCGGGGTATAGTACAGTAAGCGAGTGTATGTTGTACAGGGGTATAGTAGAGTATTCGAGTGTGTGTTGTCCAGGGTATAGTACAGTATTCGAGTGTATGTTGTACCGGGGTATAGTACAGTAAGCGAGTGTATGTTGTACAGGGGTATAGTAGAGTATTCGAGTGTATGTTGTAAAGGGGTATAGTACAGTAATCGAGTGTGTGTTGTACCGGGGTATAGTACAGTAATCGAGTGTGTGTTGTACATGGGTATAGTACAGTAATCGAGTGTGTGTTGTACCGGAGTATAGTACAGTAATCGAGTGTATGTTGTACAGGGGTATAGTAGAGTATTCGAGTGTGTGTTGTACAGGGGAATAGTACAGTAATCGAGTGTGTTTTGTACCGGAGTATAGTACAGTAATCAAGTATTTGTTGTTCCGGTGTATAGTACAGTAATCGTGTGTGTGTTGTACCTGGTTATTGTACAGTAATCGAGTGTGTGTTGTACCTGGATATTGTACAGTAATCGAGTGTGTGTTGTACCTGGGTATTGTACAGTAATCGAGTGTGTGTTGTACCTGGGTATAGTACAGTAATAGAGTGTGTGGTGTACCGGGGTATAGTACAGTAATCAAGTGTATGGTGTACAAGGGCATAGTACAGTAATCAAGTGTATGGTGTACAAGGGCATAGTACAGTAATCGAGTGTATGTTGTACCGGGGTATAGTACAGTAATCGAGTGTGTGTTGTACCTGGGTATTGTACAGTAATCGAGTGTGTGTTGTACCGGGGTATAGTACAGTAATCGAGTGTATGTTGTACATGGGTTTAGTACAGTAATCGAGTGTGTGTTGTACAGGGGTATAGTACAGTAATCGTGTGTGTGTTGTACCGGGGTATAGTACAGTAATCGAGTGTGTGTTGTACCGGGGTATAGTACAGTAATCGAGTGTGTGTTGTACAGGGGTATAGTACAGTAATCGAGTGTATGTTGTACAGGGGTATAGTACAGTAATCGAGTGTATGTTGTACAGGGGTATAGTACAGTAATCGAGTGTATGTTGTACCGGGGTATAGTACAGTAATCGAGTGTGTGTTGTACAGGGGTATAGTACAGTAATCGAGTGTATGTTGTACCGGGGTATAGTACAGTAATCGAGTGTATGTTGTACAGGGGTATAGTACAGTAATCGAGTGTGTGTTGTACCGGGGTATAGTACAGTAATCGAGTGTATGTTGTACCGGGGTATAGTACAGTAAGCGAGTGTATGTTGTACCT
Organism: Archivesica marissinica; assembly: GCA_014843695.1. Classification (NCBI taxonomy): domain Eukaryota; kingdom Metazoa; phylum Mollusca; class Bivalvia; order Venerida; family Vesicomyidae; genus Archivesica; species Archivesica marissinica. Next base: position 23,843,670 of record CM026403.1, read on the forward strand.
GGGTATAGTACAGTAATCGAGTGTATGTTGTACCTGGGTATAGTACAGTAATCGAGTGTGTGTTGTACCTGGGTATAGTACAGTAATCGAGTGTGTGTTGTACAGGGATATAGTACAGTAATCGTGTGTGTTGTACAGGGGTATAGTACAGTAATCGAGGTGTGTTGTACCTGGGTATAGTACAGTAATCGAGTGTATGTTGTACCGGGGTATCGTACAGTAATCGAGTGTGTGTTGTACCGGGGTATAGTACAGTAAGCGAGTGTATGTTGTACAGGGGTATAGTAGAGTAATCGAGTGTGTGTTGTACAGGGGTATAGTAGAGTATTCGAGTGTGTGTTGTACCGGGGTATAGTACAGTAGGCGAGTGTATGTTGTACAGGGGTATAGTAGAGTAATCGAGTGTGTGTTGTACCGGGGTATAGTACAGTAATCGAGTGTGTTGTACCGGGGTATAGTACAGTAATCGAGTGTATGTTGTACAGGGGTATAGTACAGTAATCGAGTGTATGTTGTACCGGGGTATAGTACAGTAATCGAGTGTGTGTTGTACAGGGGTATAGTACAGTAATCGAGTGTGTGTTGTACCGGAGTATAGTACAGTAATCGAGTGTATGTTGTACAGGGGTATAGTAGAGTATTCGAGTGTGTGTTGTACAGGGGAATAGTACAGTAATCGAGTGTGTTTTGTACCGGAGTATAGTACAGTAATCAAGTATGTTGTTCGGGTATAGTACAGTAATCGAGTGTATGTTGTACCTGGGTATAGTACAGTAATCGAGTGTATGTTGTAATGGGTATAGTACAGTAATCGAGTGTATGTTGTCCGGGGTACAGTACAGTAATCGAGTGTGTGTTGTACCTGGGTATAGTACAGTAATCGTGTGTGTGTTGTACCGGGTATAGTACAGTAATCGAGTGTATGTTGTACCGGGGTATAGTACAGTAATCGAGTGTATGTTGTACATGGGTATAGTACAGTAATCGAGTGTGTTTTTTACCGGGGTACACTACAGTAATCGAGTGTGTGTTGTACCGGAGTATAGTACAGTAATCGTGTGTGTGTTGTACCGGGGTATAGTACAGTAATCAGTGTGTTTTACGGGGTAATACAGTAATCGAGTGTGTGTTGTACCGGGGTATAGTACAGTAATCGAGTGTGTGTTGTACCGGGGTATAGTACAGTAATCGAGTGTATGTTGTACATGGGTATAGTACAGTAATCGAATGTGTGTTGTACTGGGGTATAGTACAGTAATCGAGTGTGTGTTGTACCGGGGTATAGTACAGTAATCGAGTGTGTGTTGACAGGGATATAGTACAGTAATCGAGTGTATGTTGTACAGGGGTATAGTACAGTAATCGAGGTGTGTTGTACCGGGGTATAGTACAGTAATCGAGTGTGTGTTGTACAGTGATATAGTACAGTAATCGAGTGTGTGTTGTACCGGGGTACAGTACAGTAATCGAGTTTGTGTTGTACCGGGGTATCGTACAGTAATCGAGTGTGTGTTGTACCGGGGTATAGTACAGTAAGCGAGTGTATGTTGTACAGGTGTATAGTAGAGTAATCGAGTGTGTGTTGTACAGGGGTATAGTAGAGTATTCGAGTGTGTGTTGTACCGGGGTATAGTACAGTAGGCGAGTGTATGTTGTACCGGGGTATAGTACAGTAATCGATTGTATGTTGTACATGGGTATAGTACAGTAATCGAGTGTGTTTTTTACCGGGGTACACTACAGTAATCGAGTGTGTGTTGTACCGGAGTATAGTACAGTAATCGTGTGTGTGTTGTACCGGGGTATAGTACAGTAATCGAGTGTATGTTGTACATGGGTATAGTACAGTAATCGAATGTGTGTTATACTGGGGTATAGTACAGTAATCGAGTGTGTGTTGTACCGGGGTATAGTACAGTAATCGAGTGTGTGTTGACAGGGATATAGTACAGTAATCGAGTGTATGTTGTACAGGGGTATAGTACAGTAATCGAGTGTGTGTTGTACAGTGATATAGTACAGTAATCGAGTGTGTGTTGTACCGGGGTACAGTACAGTAATCGAGTTTGTGTTGTACCGGGGTATCGTACAGTAATCGAGTGTGTGTTGTACCGGGGTATAGTACAGTAAGCGAGTGTATGTTGTACAGGTGTATAGTAGAGTAATCGAGTGTGTGTTGTACAGGGGTATAGTAGAGTATTCGAGTGTGTGTTGTACCGGGGTATTGTACAGTAGGCGAGTGTATGTTGTACAGGGGTACAGTACAGTATTCGAGTGTGTGTTGTCCAGGGTATAGTACAGTATTCGAGTGTATGTTGTACCGGGGTATAGTACAGTAAGCGAGTGTATGTTGTACAGGGGTATAGTAGAGTATTCGAGTGTATGTTGTACAGGGGTATAGTACAGTAATCGAGTGTTTGTTGTACCGGGGTATAGTACAGTAATCGAGTGTGTGTTGTACATGGGTATAGTACAGTAATCGAGTGTGTGTTGTACCGGAGTATAGTACAGTAATCGAGTGTATGTTGTACAGGGGTATAGTAGAGTATTCGAGTGTGTGTTGTACAGGGGAATAGTACAGTAATCGAGTGTGTTTTGTACCGGAGTATAGTACAGTAATCAAGTATGTGTTGTTCCGGTGTATAGTACAGTAATCGAGTGTATGTTGTACCTGGGTATAGTACAGTAATCGAGTGTATGTTGTACATGGGTATAGTACAGTAATCGAGTGTATGTTGTACCGGGGTACAGTACAGTAATCGAGTGTGTGTTGTACCTGGGTATAGTACAGTAATCGTGTGTGTGTTGTACCTGGGTATAGTACAGTAATCGAGTGTGTGTTGTACCGGGGTATAGTACAGTAATCGAGTGTATGTTGTACATGGGTATAGTACAGTAATCGAGTGTGTTTTTTACCGGGGTACACTACAGTAATCGAGTGTGTGTTGTACCGGAGTATAGTACAGTAATCGTGTGTGTGTTGTACCGGGGTATAGTACAGTAATCGAGTGTATGTTGTACATGGGTATAGTACAGTAATCGAATGTGTGTTATACCGGGGTATAGTACAGTAATCGAGTGTGTGTTGTACCGGGGTATAGTACAGTAATCGAGTGTGTGTTGACAGGGATATAGTACAGTAATCAAGTGTATGTTGTACAGGGGTATAGTACAGTAATCGAGGTGTGTTGTACCGGGGTATAGTACAGTAATCGAGTGTGTGTTGTACAGTGATATAGTACAGTAATCGAGTGTGTGTTGTACCGGGGTACAGTACAGTAATCGAGTTTGTGTTGTACCGGGGTATTGTACAGTAATCAAGTGTATGTTGTACAGGGGTATAGTACAGTAATCGAGGTGTGTTGTACCGGGGTACAGTACAGTAATCAAGTGTATGGTGTACAAGGGCATAGTACAGTAATCGAGTGTATGTTGTACCGGGGTATAGTACAGTAATCGAGTGTGTGTTGTACCGGGGTACAGTACAGTAATCGAGTGTGTGTTGTACCGGGGTATTGTACAGTAATCGAGTGTATGTTGTACAGGGGTATTGTACAGTAATCGAGTGTGTGTTGTACCTGGGTATAGTACAGTAATCGAGTGTGTGTTGTACAGTGATATAGTACAGTAATCGAGTGTATGTTGCACCTGCGTATAGTACAGTAATCGAGTGTGTGTTGTACCGGGGTATAGTACAGTAATCGAGTGTGTGTTGTACCTGGGTATAGTACAGTAATCGTGTGTGTGTTGTACCTGGGTATAGTACAGTAATCGAGTGTGTGTTGTACCTGGGTATCGTACAGTAATCGAGTGTGTGTTGTACCGGGGTATAGTACAGTAATCGAGTGTGTGTTGTACAGTGATATAGTACAGTAATCGAGTGTGTGTTGTACCGGGGTATAGTACAGTAATCGAGTGTGTGTTGTACCGGGGTGCAGTACAGTAATCGAGTGTGTGTTGTACCGGGGTATAGTACAGTAATCTAGTGTATGTTGTACAGGGGTATAGTACAGTAATCGAGGTGTGTTGTACCGGGGTATAGTACAGTAATCGAGTGTATGTTGTACCGGGGTATAGTACAGTAATCGAGTGTATGTTGTACAGGGGTATAGTACAGTAATCGAGTGTGTGTTGTACCGGGGTATAGTACAGTAATCGAGTGTATGTTGTACAGGGGTATAGTACAGTAATCGAGTGTATGTTGTACCTGGGTATAGTACCGTAATCGAGTGTGTGTTGTACAGGGTATAGTACAGTAATCGAGTGTGTGTTGTACCGGGGTATAGTACAGTAATCGAGTGTGTGTTGTACAGGGATATAGTACAGTAATCGAGTGTGTGTTGTACAGGGGTATAGTAGAGTATTCGAGTGTGTGTTGTACAGGGGTATAGTACAGTAATCGAGTGTGTGTTGTACCGGGGTATAGTACAGTAATCGAGTGTGTGTTGTACAGGGGTATAGTAGAGTATTCGAGTGTGTGTTGTACAGGGGTATAGTACAGTAATTGTTAACCTGTAGTGAGTCTTACTGTTATTACTAGTACTGTTAACCTGTAGTGAGTCTTACTGTTATTACTAGTACTGTTAACCTGTAGTAAGTCTTATTGTTATTACTAATACTGTTAACCTGTAGTGAGTCTTACTGTTATTACTAGTACTGTTAACCTGTAGTGAGTATTACTGTTATTACTAGTACTGTTAACCTGTATTGAGTCTTATTGTTATTACTAGTACTGTTAACCTGTAGTGAGTCTTACTGCTATTACTAGTAATGTTAACCTGTAGTTAGTCTTACTGTTTTTACTAGTACTGTTAACCTGTAGTGAGTCTTACTGTTATTACTAGTACTGTTAACATGTAGTGAGTCTTACTGTTATTACTAGTAATGTTAACCTGTAGTGAGTCCTACTGTTATTACTAGTACTGTTAACCTGTAGTGAGTCTTACTGTTATTACTAGTAATGTTCACCTGTAGTGTGTCTTACTGTTATTACTAGTAATGTTAACCGGTAGTGAGTCTTACTGTTATTACTTGTACTGTTAACCGGTAGTGAGTCTTACTGTTATTACTTGTACTGTTAACCTGTAGTGAGTCTTACACCGCTTACTAGTACTGTTAACCTGTAGTGAGTCTTACTCTTAGTACTAGTACTGTTAACCTGTAGTGAGTCTTACTGTTATTACTAGTACTGTTAACCTGTAGTGAGTCTTACTGTTATTACTAGTACTCATAGCAAAACTAATAATTACCATTTTATAATATATATCAGGGCAGATACAATGGGGAGGAGGGGAAGCCCTCCCCACCTATATTGTGAAGATTGTATTGACTAAGAGCTAACTTTAATTTCTTGTTGACAGCGTTCATAAAATATATATGTAGGCTAGCATGGCAGTGGATGATTTCGTCTAGTGCATAGTACTAGTGGAGTATCACTATGCACCTATACCTGTGTAGGATGCACCCTGTTCCAATGATATTACCCTAGGCAAAATATCTTAAGTTATTGTTCAATTCCAGATTTGGATCGAAGGTGATTGGTAGCCGGACTGGAATAGTTTTCAATAATCAGATGGGCGATTTCTCCACACCTGGAACCGTTAACTCCGTTGGTATTCCAGCATCCCCAGCAAATAATATAGCTCCTGGAAAGCGCCCTCTGTCGTCAATGAGCCCTAGTATTGTAGTGGACGGACATGGTGATGTCAAGTTGGTCGTCGGATCCTGTGGTGGACCAAGGATAATTACATCATTGGCTCTGGTAAGTGTTCACTGCACTAATCAATCACTCTCGGTTATAATAACCGATCACTACTCTCGACGTCTTCAAATGGATGCGTTACTTGTCGTTTCCAAGAATGACGCGTCTTTCAATATTTGAACAAGTACAACATTTGAACACGTGACAGTGATCAATGAAGCGAACATGTATAACTTGCATACGATTATCATCCACTTTTCAAAATATGTTTGTTTTATATGGTTCTAACGTCGCACAAACAGCTTAGGTAAAATGGCGACTCTCCGGCTGTTATTGGTGGAGGATCTCGAATGCCCCTCCCAGCTATATTTGTTTAGGGTCAGACGGGGGATCGAACCTGCGATCCCTGGATTAGCAGTCCAGCGTGTTACCACTGGACTACAGATCGTGGAAGTCGTGATAGCCCAGTGGATGCGCGTTCGCTTCAGGTGCGAAAGGTCCGGAGTTCGAGCCCCACTGGAGCCGTTACGATTGTGCCCTTAGGCAAGGCATTTAAATTCCACATTGCCTCTTCTCTCTCCTTCATGGCGATGGATTCCATCAGGAATGAGGTCTCGAGAGTGATTAATATAAGTTGAAAGAACTTGTTTCGCAATCGAGCTAAAATAAATTTGTATAAACTAAACTAATAGGCGAGTGTTATAAACGCGCTAAAGGCCAACCTTATCGATATACACCCCACCCCCGATATAAAAACGACAGTTCTGAGCCCCGCTCAGACGGATCTGTAGTCCAGTGGTAACACGCTGGACTGCTAATCCAGGGATCGCATGTTCGATCCCCCGTCTGACCCTAATAAAATTAACAGTCTTTCAGATGGGACTGTAAACCGAGGTATCGTGTCGGTGCTTTACACCGTGCACGTAAAAGAAGCAGAGGAGACTCTGGAATGGGTCTCTGTCTGTATCATTGCACTATCCTCCAAAATCTAAAATGACTAATCTCTTTAGACCATGGGTATAACCACCGATCTAACACAAGCCAGTTAGCCTCCACACTTGAAAAAAATCGACACCCAGAGGGATTCTAACCATAAACGACGAGCGAGAGACAGTTAATTTGAAGTCAAAGACCGTAACAACTCGACCCCTCCCCACTCCCCTCCCCCACCCCAATATTCAAAAATAGTTGGTCACCCTGGATACCGGTCATTAATTGTGTTTATCACATAACTGTCTGCGCTTGAATTCAGTGTAATAAGTAATATCATAATATGTTATATGTACACACGTGTAATAACACCTGGACGGATTCTGATTGGTTGGGAGAATAATCCTTATAATTTTGTAAATTAAACTTTACTGTTTGCATATTTATATTTGAAGTGGTACTTAACCATAATGCTCGGACGGACTACGATTTCAAATGTGTCTTGACACAATTGTAGCACTGTTTAAAACATTAATATAACGTGCCTTGCGTAGTGATGTTATGACAATTTAGTGACGTCATGACAATGTGCGCTAACAGTTGGTGCCAAAGTGAAAGTAGTAGGCCTAGCGTTATTCTGTGCACAAATCGATCCTCATCGGTCCACTAGGCCATGACATGTCCTCGATCCTCATCGGTCCACTAGGCCATGACATGTCCTCGATCCTCATCGGTCCACTAGACCATGACATGTCCTCGATCCTCATCGGTCCACTAGGCCATGACATGTCCTCGATCCTCATCGGTCCACTAGGCCATGACATGTCCTCGATCCTCATCGGTCCACTAGGCCATGACATGTCCTCGATCCTCATCGGTCCACTAGGCCATGACATGTCCTCGATCCTCATCGGTCCACTAAGCCATGACATGTCCTCGATCCTCATCGGTCCACTAGGCCATGACATGTCCTCGATCCTCATCGGTCCATTAGGCCATGAAGTGTCCTCGATCCTCATCGGTCCACTAGGCCATGACGTGTCCTCGATCCTCATCGGTCCACTAGGCCATGAAGTGTCCTCGATCCTCATCGGTCCACTAGGCCATGACGTGTCCTCGGTCCTCATCGGTCCACTAGGCCATGAAATGTCCTCGGTCCACTAGGCCATGAAGTGTCTTCGGTCCTCATCGGTCCACCAGGCCATGACGTGTCCTCGATCCTCGTCGGTCCACTATGCCATGACGTGTCCTCGATCCTCGTCGGTCCACTATGCCATGACGTGTCCTCGATCCTCATCGGTCCACCAGGCCATGACGTGTCCTCGATCCTCATCGGTCCACTAGGCCTAGACGTGTCCTCGATCCTCATCGGTCCACTAGGCCTAGACGTGTCCTCGATCCTCATCGGTCCACTAGGCTACGATGTGTCCTCGATCCTCATCGGTCCACCAGGCCATGACGTGTCCTCGGTCCACTAGGCCATGACGTGTCCTCGATCCTCATCGGTCCGCTAGGCCACGATGTGTCCTCGATCCTCATCGGTCCACCAGGCCATGACGTGTCCTCGGTCCACTATGCCATGACGTGTCCTCGATCCTCAACGGTCCGCTAGGCCACGATGTGTCCTCGATCCTCATCGGTCCACCAGGCCATGACGTGTCCTCGGTCCACTATGCCATGACGTGTCCTCGATCGTCATCGGTCCACTAGGCCATGATGTGTCCTCGATCCTCATCGGTCCACTAGGCCATGAAGTGCCCTCGATCCCCATCGGTCCACTAGGCCATGAAGTGCCCTCGATCCCCATCGGTCCACTAGGCCATGAAATGTCCTCGGTCCACTAGGCCATGACGTGTCCTCGATCCTCATCGGTCCACTAGGCCATGAAATGTCCTCGGTCCACTAGGCCATGACATGTCCTCAATCCCCATCAGTCCACTAGGCCATGATGTGCCCTCGATCCCCATCGGTCCACTAGGCCATGAAATGTCCTCGGTCCACTAGGCCATGACGTGTCCTCGGTCCCCATCGGTCCACTAGGCCATGAAATGTCCTCGGTCCACTAGGCCATGACGTGTCCTCGGTCCCCATCGGTCCACTAGGCCATGAAATGTCCTCGGTCCACTAGGCTATGACGTGTCCTCGGTCCTCATCGGTCCACCAGGCCATGACGTGTCCTCGGTCCACTATGCCATGACGTGTCCTCGATCCTCATCGGTCCACTAGGCCATGATGTGTCCTCGATCCTCATCGGTCCACTAGGCCATGAAGTACCCTCGATCCCCATCGGTCCACTAGGCCATGAAGTGCCCTCGATCCCCATCGGTCCACTAGGCCATGAAATGTCCTCGGTCCACTAGGCCATGACGTGTCCTCGATCCTCATCGGTCCACTAGGCCATGAAATGTCCTCGGTCCACTAGGCCATGACGTGTCCTCGATCCCCATCGGTCCACTAGGCCATGATGTGCCCTCGATCCCCATCGGTCACTAGGCCATGAAATGTCCTCGGTCCACTAGGCCATGACGTGTCCTCGGTCCCCATCGGTCCACTAGGCCATGAAATGTCCTCGGTCCACTAGGCTATGACGTGTCCTCGGTCCCATCGGTCCACTAGGCCATGAAATGTCCTCGGTCCACTTCATCGGTCCACTAGGCCATGAAATGTCCTCGGTCCACTAGGCCATGACGTGTCCTCGATCCTCATCGGTCCACTAGGCCAGGACGTGTCCTCGATCCTCATCGGTCCACTAGTCCATGAAATGTCCTCGGTCCACTAGGCTATGACGTGTCCTCGATCCCCATCGGTCCACTAGGCCATGACATGTCCTCGATCCTCATCGGTCCACCAGGCCATTACGTGTCCTCGATCCTCATCGGTCCACTAGGCCATGACGTGTCCTCGGTCCTCATCGGTCCACCAGGCCATGACGTGTCCTCGGTCCTCATCGGTCCACCAGGCCATGACGTGTCCTCGGTCATCATCGGTCCACTAGGCCATGACGTGTCCTCGGTCCTCATCAGTCCACTAGGCCATGACGTGTCCTCGGTCATCATCGGTCCACTAGGCCATGACGTGTCCTCGGTCTCAGCCACTAGGCATGACGTTCCTCGGTCCACTAGGCCATGATGTCCTCGGTCCACTAGGCCATGACGTGTCCTCGGTCCTCATCAGTCCACTAGGCCATGACGTGTCCTCGGTCCACTAGGCCATGAAATGTCCTCGGTCCACTAGGCTATGACGTGTCCTCGGTCCTCATCGGTCCACTAGGCCATGAAATGTCCTCGGTCCACTAGGCCATGAAATGTCCTCGGTCCACTAGGCTATGACGTGTCCTCGGTCCTCATCGGTCCACTAGGCCATGAAATGTCCTCGGTCCACTAGGCCATGAAATGTCCTCGGTCCACTAGGCCATACAATGTCCTCGGTCCTCATCGGTCCACTAGGCCACGAAGTATCCTCGGTCCTCATCGGTCCACTAGGCCACGAAGTATCCTCGGTCCTCATCGGTCCACTAGGCCACGAAGGGTCCTCGGTCCAATAGGCCATGTCATGTCCTCGATCCTCATCGGTCCACTAGGCCATAAAATGTCCTCAGTCCTCATCGGTCAACTAGGCCACGAAGGATCCTCGATCCTCATCGGTCAACTAGGCCACGAAGGGTCCTCGATCCTCATCGGCCCACTAGTCCACGAAGTATCCTCGGTCCTCATCGGTCCACTAGGCCACGAAGGGTCCTCGGTCCACTAGGCCATGACATGTCCTCGATCCTCATTGGTCCACTAGGCCATAAAATGTCCTCGGTCCTCATCGGTCAACTAGGCCACGAAGGGTCCTCGATCCTCATCGGTCAACTAGGCCACGAAAGGTCCTCGGTCCTCGTCGGTCCACTAGGCCTCGAAGGGTCCTCGGTCCTCGTCGGTCCACTAGGCCACGAAGGGTCCTCGATCCTCATCGGTCCACTAGGCCACGAAGGGTCCTCGATCCTCATCGTCCACTAGGCCATGAAGGGTCCTCGATCCTCATCAGTCCACTAGGCAACTTATTTACCACTGTAGCCTATCATCACGTATGATCACTCAGACCGTGTTTCTTTATATGAAAAAGTTGAGAGTTTTTTTTATTTTTACGGAGGTTGATTCACCAAGTACTTGTTGGCCGCTGGGGCCTGCCCAAGAAAGATGTTGTTAGGTAAACTGCAGGTCGCTTTTATGGGCAACCGGTAGCGATGATAAATGAACAGAACATGGTTGTAATAAGTAATAGACTTAGAAACTTTAGTATGCATATTTCTTATGTCGTAGATAACCATAGAAGCGTTGATGTTTGACTGGGACATCAAAGAAGCAATCGATTATCCCCGCATGCACCATCAACTGTTTCCAGAACAGCTTAGAGTGGAGAAAGGATTCCCTGAGGTATTTTTGTGATGCAATCAAGGGGACCACATGACATTGTGTCATTCACCTCAAACAGTTAATATTTAATGAGAAACATTAGTCAGTTACTGCCCCACTATACTCCTAAAAGTAGATCCTCTTAATTGGTTTCCTCTGTTTTTATCGCTGTTCATTTGCAACACATGCTACCAATTTGCATCCGTTTTCTCATTGCATAATTAAATCTGGACAGAAATCCTACAGTATATCCAATGGATACTTTACCGTAAAAAAATGTAATCAATTAATTAACAATGATCTTAAGAAATTCGCATTGATCATACCGCAACATCTGGTTAGGGAACAACAGTAAAAACAAAGCATTCCAACAAAACGGATGAATAGATAAATCGGACTTTATCCTCCAAGGGAGGTAATAGAAAAACCAACACTGTCTCACATTAAATGTTTTCTCTTTTGGCCTCGTTGTATTGTGACATTTTCAATGTCAGCATTGTATTTAGTGCAGTCTGATGACATTCCAGAAAGAGGCACCGGGGCCATATTTCCGGTAGACAGCACACTAGTGTTTACTATTTCTATGCACTGACTGGCATATGTTTGTTATTTCAATGTAGCAATATATTTAAGTTTGTATATGATCAATGTAGTGATGTGTATGTATTGTGTTCATGTAGAGTTACTGCCGGGTATGTATGTATTGTGTTCCTGTAGAGTTACTGACCGGTATGTATTTATTGTGTCCATGTAGGGCTACTGCCGGGTATGTATTTATTGTGTCCATGTAGAGCTACTGTCGGGTATATATTTATTGTGTTCATGTAGAGTTACTGCCGGGTATGCATGTATTGTGTTCATGTAGAGTTACTGCCGGGTATGTATGTATTGTGTTCATGTAGAGTTACTGCCGGGTATGTATTTATTGTGTTCATGTAGAGTTACTGCCGGGTATGTATGTATTGTGTTCATGTAGAGTTACTGTCGGGTATGTATGTATTGTGTTCATGTAGAGTTACTGCCGGGTATGCATGTATTGTGTTCCTGTAGAGTTACTGCCGGGTATGTATGTATTGTGTTCATGTAGAGTTACTGCCGGGTATGTATGTATTGTGTTCATGTAGAGTTACTGTCGGGTATGTATGTATTGTGTTCATGTAGAGTTACTGTCGGGTATGTATGTATTGTGTTCCTGTAGAGTTACTGCCGGGTATGTATGTATTGTGTCCATGTAGAGTTACTGTCGGGTATGTATTTATTGTGTTCCTGTAGAGTTACTGTCGGGTATGTATTTATTGTGTTCCTGTAGAGTTACTGTCGGGTATGTATTTATTGTGTTCCTGTATAGTTACTCTCGGGTATGTATGTATTGTGTTCATGTAGAGTTACTGTCGGGTATGTATTTATTGTGTTCCTGTAGAGTTACTGTCGGGTATGTATTTATTGTGTTCCTGTAGAGTTACTGTCGGATATGTATTTATTGTGTTCCTGTAGATTTACTGCCGGGTATGTATTTATTGTGTTCCTGTAGAGTTACTGCCGGGTATGTATGTATTGTGTTCCTGTAGAGTTACTGTCGAGTATCTATTTATTGTGTTCCTGTAGAGTTACTGTCGGGTATGTATTTATTGTGTCCATGTACAGTTACTGCCGGGTATGTATTTATTGTGTTCCTGTAGAGTTACTGCCGGGTATGTATTTATTGTGTCCATGTAGAGTTACTGCCGGGTATGCATGTATTGTGTTCCTGTAGATTACTGCCGGGTATGTATTTATTGTGTTCCTGTAGAGTTACTGTCGGGTATGTATTTATTGTGTTCCTGTAGAGTTACTGTCGGGTATGTATTTATTGTGTCCATGTAGAATTACTGTCGGGTATGTATTTATTGTGTCCATGTAGAGTTACTGCCGGGTATGTATGTATTGTGTCCATGTAGAATTACTGTCGGGTATGTATTTATTGTGTTCATGTAGAGTTACTGCCGGGTATGTATGTATTGTGTTCCTGTAGAGTTACTGCCGGGTATGTATTTATTGTGTTCCTGTATAGTTACTGCCGGGTATGTATTTATTGTGTCCATGTAGAGTTACTGCCGGGTATGTATTTATTGTGTCCCTGTAGAGTTACTGTCGGGTATGTATTTATTGTGTTCCTGTAGAGTTACTGTCGGGTATGTATTTATTGTGTTCCTGTAGAGTTACTGCCGGATATGCATTTATTGTGTTCCTGTAGAGTTACTGTCGGGTATGTATTTATTGTGTCCCTGTAGAGTTACTGTCGGGTATGTATTTAGTGTGTTCCTGTAGAGTTACTGTCGGGTATGTATGTATTGTGTTCATGTAGAGTTACTGTCGGGTATGTATTTATTGTGTTCCTGTAGAGTTACTGTCGGGTATGTATTTATTGTGTTCCTGTAGAGTTACTGTCGGGTATGTATTTATTGTGTTCCTGTAGAGTTACTGCCGGGTATGTATTTATTGTGTCCATGTTGAGTTACTGCCGGGTATGTATTTATTGTGTCCATGTAGAGTTACTGCCGGGTATGTATTTATTGTGTCCATGTAGAGTTACTGCCGGGTATGTATTTATTGTGTTCATGTAGAGTTACTGCCGGGTATGTATTTATTGTGTCCATGTAGAGTTACTGCCGGGTATGTATTTATTGTGTCCATGTACAGTTACTGCCGGGTATGTATTTATTGTGTTCATGTGGAGTTACTGCCGTGTATGTATTATTGTGCAACTCCGCGTCTGATCAAGATCTATGTTGTGTGCTATTCGGACAGGTGCTTAAGCTCCACTATATGAAGAGACATAGAGCCTGATCAGTCGGCAGGTTCAGTTCTGTCTCATCTGGTTCTCAGCTTTTTGCAAAGGCGTTTTTGACGACATTGGCAGTGAAAGAGTTAAGGATAACGAAATTTCCCCTTGGAAGGAACTAGCTCTAACCATTTATCCTGACCACTGGCCCCGAGGTTATAAAACTTTTCTCAGATCTCAAACTCAAGCTTAAGTGATCTGATTGGTTGTTTCTGAGTGTTACTGTCAGCTGAACCAATCAGACGCTTGAGACTGAGTTTTGAGATTTGAGAAAAGTTGTATAACCTCCAGGCCAGTATGTGGGTGCGATATATCTCACGTTACCATCACAGTAGTAGCGACAGAGCTCTCATACAGTGCATTATATTTTGTTATTTCAAGGAAGTGATAGATGGGTTACGAGGCATGGGCCACAATATCGAAGTGTATCCGAGAGCATTCAGTGCGGCACAGGGCATAAAACAGACAGGGGGCAAGCTATCTGCAAACAGCGACTATAGGAGAGGCGGAGAAGCACAGGGCTTCGTATAAACATTACACTGGATATCAAAATTATATGGACTGGTCCTTTTTATTAAAATATAGTGGGAAAACCTAATTAAGTTTAATGATTGCTAGATCATGTTATTAGTGTACTGTCATACTTGTTTTTATCAAATTGCATTCCTTGCAGACATAACGATCACAAGAGAACTAATCAGTCTTGTCAAGCATTTGTTATTCCCTTTATATATCGGAAATACGCATGGTGACCTCCGTGGCCGAGTGCTTAGGGTAGTTAGCTTCAATTCAGTTAACCACAGCCGCTGTATGTCGAATCCAACTGGGGTGTTGAATTATTCTAAAAGAAAACTACACGAGGAAGTTATTCGGTTGCATTACATCGACTAGGATGCCAGTGCTTGCCTGAAACCTTGCTTGGAGTGGACATGAGTCGTCCTCCAACAATATAAGCTGGAGAGTCAATATATAAGCTGGGGTCAGACGAGCCGAGGCTGAGCGAACTCGGCTTCGTGAACAGAAACGACAGAAGCGAAAGGCATCAACCAAACTGGATGACTCGATCCTCACCTGCGATGACTGCAACAGAGACTGCCACTCAAGAATAGGCCTACTCAGTCACCACAGAAGATGTTCCTTAACAAGAGCGCAATCCATCGTCTCATAAGACGGACGGAGGCTGATGAGTCAATATATGGCCTACACTATCGCTACGACTTTATACCTCAAAAGTAAACACATATCGCCAATAACTCCACCATTTTCTTTCATGCTTTCCAATGCATGATTGACATTTCTCAGTGAAAGAAAACTGTTGAAACGTTGAAAGATGGCATTTTCTCTGTCACCGGTTGCGTTTCGTATTCCTGCGCGGTTAGATGTAATTTTGAATTTTAGCTAATTTCTGACTATCATGAACAGTTAATTATTAAGTAATATATTCTAATGAATTTGTTTTGTCTGATATCTTCTTAACATGGAGTCAGAATATCTACTGATCTCGATAAATATTAATTCTGAACTATTGAAACGATCTGTTTAATTACTGTAATTTACAGTCCAATGTCAATTCTCCCAACAATGTCGTAGCTAATAGAGAAAGGTGTAAGATAATCTAATGTGGGTAACTTATAGAGAAACGTGTACACAATAACCTAATGTTGGCAACTTATAGAGAAACGTGTACAGAACAACCTAATGTTGGCAACTTATAGAGAAACGTGTACACAACAACCGAATGTTGGCAACTTATAGAGAAACGTGTACACAACAACCGAATGTTGGCAACTTATAGAGAAACGTGTACACAACAACCGAATGTTGGCAACTTATAGAGAAACGTGTACAGAACAACCTAATGTTGGCAACTTATAGAGAAACGTGTACACAACAACCGAATGTTGGCAACTTATAGAGAAACGTGTACAGAACAACCTAATGTTGGCAACTTATAGAGAAACGTGTACACAACAACCGAATGTTGGCAACTTATAGAGAAACGTGTACAGAACAACCTAATGTTGGCAACTTATAGAGAAACGTGTACACAACAACCGAATGTTGGCAACTTATAGAGAAACGTGTACAGAACAACCTAATGTTGGCAACTTATAGAGAAACGTGTACACAACAACCGAATGTTGGCAACTTATAGAGAAACGTGTACAGAACAACCTAATGTTGGCAACTTATAGAGAAACGTGTACACGGCAATCTATTATTGGCACATTTTAGGCAAGAAAACATAAGGTTGGTAGTTAATAGAGAAATGTGTAGATGACAGCCTAATGTTGGCACATTTTAGAGAACCATAATCACCTATTGTTGGCATCTTATATAGAGAAACATGTATACGACAACCTAATGTTAGCAGCTACTTAAGAAACGTGTAGGGTTGTCGAATGTTGTCAAATTGTCAAAATTAAGCTACAGCCTAACGCCCAGAGTTTAGAGAGATACGTGCAAACTTTTTCAACCAGCCTCACAATAGGGTTGTTCTGCTGCCGTTGAGCACTGTTCCTTAACCCAATTCATTCTGGATACCGTTTAAACCGTATGTTCAAAGAACATAGAGCCAGATCAACCGCCACGGAACGTGCCGTCAGATCAGGCGTTATGCTGTTTGCTATTCAGATGAGCTTGCTAAGACAATTGGCTATGTAGCAAACAACATAGATCCTGATCAGCATGCAACATCACGCTGCGGCTGATCTGGATCTATGTTGTTTGCAAAAGCCATTAAATGTATCCAGAATGAAATGGGTTAACAAGTACGTGATAACACGATGTGGACACGGTGTCTACCTGGTCATCATAGTGTGTTCACCATGTGCTCACCGTGTGATAACAGTATACTCACCATGTGCTCACCGTGTGATAACCGTATGCTCACCGTGTGCTCACCGTGTGATAACCGTATACTCACCATGTGCTCACCGTGTGATAACCGTATACTTACCATGTAGTCACCTTGTGATAACCGTATACTCACCGTATACTCACCGTGTGCTCACCGTATATTCACCGTGTGATAACGGTGTATTCACCATGTGCTCACCGTGTGATAACCGTATACTCACCATGTGCTCACCGTGTGATAACCGTGTGTTCACCGTGTGATAACCATATACTCACCATGTGCTCACCATGTGATAACCGTATACTCACCGTGTGCTCACCGTGTGATAATCGTATACTCACCATGTGCTCACCGTGTGATAACCGCATACTCACCGTGTGCTCACCGTGTGATAACCGTATACCCACCATGTGTTAACCGTGTGATAACCGTATACTCAACATGTGCTCACCGTGTGATAACCGTATACTCACCATGTGCTCACCGTGTGATAACTGTATACTCACCATGTGCTCACCGTGTGATAACCGTATACTCACCATGTATTCACCGTGTGATAACCGTATACTCACCGTGTGCTCACCGTATGATAACCGTTTACTCACTGTGTGCTCACCGTGTGATAACCGTATACTCACCGTGTGCTCACCGTGTGATAACCGTATACTCACCATGTGCTCACCGTATATTCACGGTGTGATAACTGTATACTCACCATGTGCTCACCGTGTGATAACCGTATACTCACCATGTGCTCACCGTGTGATAACCCTATACTTACCATGTAGTCACCTTGTGATAACCGTATACTCACCGTATACTCACCGTGTGCTCACCATATATTCACTGTGTGATAACTGTATACTCACCATGTGCTCACCGTGTGATAACCGTATACTCACCATGTGCTCACCGTGTGATAACCGTGTGTTCACCGTGTGATAACCATATACTCACCATGTGCTCACCGTGTGCTCACCATGTGATAACCGTATACTCACCGTGTGCTCACCGTGTGATAACCGTATACTCACCATGTGCTCACCGTGTGATAACCGCATACTCACCGTGTGCTCACCGTGTGATAACCGTATACCCACCATGTGTTAACCTTGTGATAACCGTATACTCACCATGTGCTCACCGTGTGATAACCGTATACTCACCATGTGCTCACCGTGTGATAACTGTATACTCACCATGTGCTCACCGTGTGATAACCGTATACTCACCATGTGCTCACCGTGTGATAACCGTATACTCACCATGTGCTCACCGTGTGATAAATGTATACTCACCATGTGCTCACCGTGTGATAACTGTATACTCACCATGTGCTCACCGTGTGATAACCGTATACTCACCATGTATTCACCGTGTGATAACCGTATACTCACCGTGTGCTCACCGTGTGATAACCGTATGCTCACCATGTGCTCACCGTGTGATAACCGCATACTCACCATGTATTCACCGTGTGATAACCGTATATCCACCATGTGCTCACCGTGTGATAACCGTATATTCACCATGTGCTCACCGTGTGATAACCGTATACTCACCATGTGCTCATCGTGTGATAACGGTATACTCACCATGTGTTCACCGTGTATTCACCGTGTGATAACCGTATACTCACCATGTGCTCATCGTGTGATAACCGTATACTCAACATGTGCTCACCGTGTATTCACCGTGTGATAACCGTATATTCACCATGTGCTCACCGTGTGATAACCGTATATTCACCATGTGCTCACCGTGTGATAACCGTATACTCACAATGTGCTCATCGTGTGATAACCGTATACTCACCATGTGCTCATCGTGTATTCACCGTGTGATAACCGTATGCTCACCGTGTGCTCACCGTGTGATAACCGTATACTCACCATGTGCTCACCGTGTATTCACCGTGTGATAACCGTATACTCACCGTATACTCACCGTGTATTCACCGTGTGATAACCGTATACTCACCATGTGCTCACCGTGTGATAACCGTGTGATAGCCGTATACTCACCATGTGTTCACCGTGTATTCACCGTGTGATAACAGCATACTCACCATGGGCTCATCGTGTGATTAACGTCCTAAGCTGAGTAACCCCCGAATATTACCTCCGTACATTTTCTCAACCGTACTTAATCCGCAACATCACCTCATGGGCACCGTGTGACCGCGTGATCACCGTCCATGATAAACCGCAAGTAAACCGTGTAAGCGCCGCATAATGACCGCTACCGCTGTACATTGTGTTGTGACCGACAAGCTACTGCGTTGACACCGTAATGCTATCTCATACAAATCACTAGCCATTTTGTCGGCGGTAATGTACGGCGACAACATGGTAGCAAAGCGGTTGAGACATGGTGCATAGAACCGCCGTCAAATTTTCAAACTTGTTGAACATTCTACGGTTTACGGCGGTGCATGACGATGCATGGTTGCTGATGGTGAATGCACTAGCGGTGTTCACACGGTGCCTACGCGTTTCCAAACCGCGCTCATTCGCCATCAGAACCGCCCACATGTGAGGCGGGATTAATGTACATGTGAGGCGGGATTAATGTGCTCAGCTCATAGAGAAACATAAAGGAATTATTATAAGCGTGGCCTAGTCTAAATTATAAGGAATATGTTGATGTTAACAAACAATTACTTCATTGGGAATGGAGACGATCTTTCAACATTATATAGGCTGGTTTATTAAAGGAATTCAATACGTAAAACGTATATATACCACTTTACACATAAGCAAGTATATTCACGTAAACAAGAAACACACCTTTACCGTTATGAATCTGAGTGATTTTGAAATATTATCGCTGGACTGGTATTCCAAAGATCGCAGGCTCGATCCCCCATCTGACCCTAATAAAATGAACAGTCTTTCAGATGGGACTTTAAACCGATGCCTCGCGTCATTGCTTACACCGTGCACGTAAAAGAAGCAGATGAGACTCTGGAATAGGTCTCTGTCTGTATCATTGCACTATCCTCCAACAATCTGAAATGACAAAACTCTTCAGGAGGCGTCGCTCATATTGTCAACCGGTAGTGATGTTAAATAAACGTAAAACACACAAACAATATTACATTGGTTTAGTAGTACATCACAGGACTGGAAAACTAAATTAAAATTACAAATAATATTATAAATAGCCCCTCACACGTATCAATGAAAACAAAAAGTGTTCACAGTTCAAACTTATTTATACAATAAAAAAATCTACACTGGTTAATTTTTTTGTAACCATACAACCTGGAATATAAAATAACTCTAGCATTTATCACAGAGACAAGAAGTACACATAGACATACTTTGGAAGATATCGTGGTTACTAAGACCGAAGTCATCAATATGGAATGGCACCATGCAGATAATTTACGATGGAAGTCACCCAGGTGCGTCCTCTACATTCTTCATGGCGATGATTGACATGGATCCATCCAATGAAACATGTATATACTCCACCCTCGTCTTTGTAGCAGAACAAGTACAGGCATATAACGTCACAGCTGTATTGACATTTGATCAGCCACGTTGATGGAAGGCTCAATGCTTAATAGACACAGAGACATCAGATAGCCATGTCAGATAGTTCTTCGGTTGGGTGGACTTCATATGCAGATGAGCTACATGAGTTGTATATGCCATCTTATGACTGACTCAGGTCTGGAAGAGCTATTTCAGAGAGTGTATGCAGATAACACTGTTCCAACATGCTAAGTGGCAAGGCAATTTCAGGAGCCGTGCGAGGCCATGTCTTGGCAGAATTGGCACTCGGTACCATTCTTGTGTCTATCTGCTTTGACATCGACTTATCTAGCTATATTAGTGTAGAGACGCAGAAGGATAGCGAAGAGACTGTGAATTTGGAAGATCTGAACACTGAAGATGAAGTGGATGTAATAAATCCTGACAGAGAAAATGGAGACAGAGAAAGTGAAGCTGATGTGATTGATAGTACAGCAGTATGTAAAGAAATTGATGAAGCTATGAAAGTGTTAGACAACCTGATGAACAAAAACAGGGATATTAAGCCTGCGGTGAGATCTGATATTGTTTTAGCACACACATGGATAGCTAAACTAAAAGAAATGAAAAGTAAAGGAAGAACATCAATGCTCTGGGTACAATACATAGAAATGCTTGACATCGTGAAGAAATTAATCAAGGCTGGAAGAACAGGTGACACCCCAAGCTGTTTTGGATATGCTTCCATACATGGCTGCATCTGGACATAATTCCTATACAAAATCACACATCTACTTGTCCAACATGCTTGACATACAAAACAAGCATCCATATGCATATCAACAAGTTCACGGAGTGAACGATATTGGGCAGGTCTTAGTACAGATCTCATCATTGAACAGGTCCTGATGAAAACAGACTGACTTGGGGAAGAGGGTTCGATGAGTTACAAAGGACAATGTGGGTTTTGTCTCGACCTGGTTGTTCAGAAATAAATTATGCCATGCAACAACTAACTGGAAAACAAAACGTAACGAGTAAACAGCAAAGGGATTGCGGAAAGTCTAAGACTTGCAAAAGATGTTAATGATATAAGAGCGATGGCTGATTATTTGGTGAACAGAAACCCGTGTACACCGGAACCTGAGGTGAGAAACATATAAAGTGGTGTAGTGGCCGATGAAAGAGTGACAGTGGATAAGGCAAATACAATTGGTAAAGCTATACTCATCGATATGACAGGCAAACCGGCAGAAGAAACAAACAAACAAAACATTCCTAGGTGCGATGATGCAAATACAGAGATGAAAAATGAAATGAGCAGGGTAGACCCACAGCTTCTTTTTCAAAGAATGATATCAGCAGCTCACAACGAAGTCCCAGGAGGATTTAGATATGTTTTTCTCCCATGAACTGTGTTCCTTCCCACCAGTATTGTTCGAGAGCCCCAGCCTGATAAGTCAAGCAAACAAGTCATCTCTCCAAACTGAAATGCTCAAGACAGTTGCCAACAAACACAAACTAACTGACAAGAACTCAAATGTATGTTATGTCTTAGATGGTGGTGCTCTACTGCAAAAGATCCCATGGGAGAGAGGTCAAACATAAATTTTGCACTGAAAAGCACAAGTCAAGCACAGTCATTTTGTATGTATATGAAGATGGAGCATCAACAAAAGACAATACACACAGGAGACGAACAGGCGGTCAAATTGGGGCTGACATTAAAATTGAACTGGATATAATAATGAGTTCATAGAAACAACAGGTACTTCTAAACAAAAGGAACAAACAGAAGTTCATAAACCTATTGTCAGGTTTTTTGGCGGAGGCTGGAGTGAATGTGATTAATGCCAAGTCAGAGGCTGAAAACGTAATAGTGAAATCAGCTCTAGATGTTTCGCTATGCCAGAACACAATTGTCGTTGGTGAAGACACTGATTTATTAGTAATGTTGTGTTACCATGCCAGGAACCTTGAGAATAGCATACATCTCATTTCAGAAGGAAACAAGAACAAATGCTGCAGTGTCAGAGAGGTCTAAGAACATCTTGGCCCTGAAAAAGGTAACAATATACTTTTTCTGCATGCATTTCTGGGTTGCGACACAGTGTCCAAGCCTAGTGGCATTGGTAAGTCAGCAACTCTGAAGACTTTCAAAAGAAGTCCTTCATTTCATAAGTTTACTTCAGTTTTCAATGAGAATCTAGAAGACATTACCAAGGATGATATTGTTAATGCGGGTGACGCTGCAATGATATGATTATATGGAGGCAATCCAGACAAAGTTACATTAAATCAACTGCGTGTTGACTCGTTTCTGCGGAAAGTATGTACGCAACTTTTAAAAAATATGATATTTCTGAAATTCATTAAAGAGCGTAAAATGTCCATAAAGGCAAGTATTTTTGTTCAGATAACATTCAAATTGCATTTTTGCTATGTAGATATATTATATTCATTACTTCCAAACTCTAAATCAAATATGCGTACCATCATATTTTGTAGAAAAATTAATTCCAGAAATTCCTGGTAAAAATTTCGAAAAATATGTGAAAGTGCAAATTGTTTTATTTCCACCAAGAGTTGAGAAAAAGATTTTATTGTGTCATATTACACAGGCTTTTGACATAACAAAACCATTATTCCCATTTCTGTTCAAATTGTCCCTACCCCAATGTCCTATTTGTACTATACTATTAGTGATAGGGATAGGGATATATAGCGATATATACCTACGCCTTAAATTGGTCCAGAAAGAGCAGCAACATATTCACATTTATATAACAATATGTTATTGCAAATCAATAGTACTTATGTCATACACGTAAAGATACAATACATAGCATGAAAATACAAAGCATACACATATTCACATCGTCTCTAAAACTGCTATTAACTGTAATAAAATGGTGAGGTTCTTTATTAGTAACATGGGTGTAGCATAGAATATGCGACTGAATGCTCTGCTTACGGGAATTGTAGTAATAATATTCAATAAACCAACTAAAGATAATAAAACCAAATGTCTTAGCATAGATTTTTGGAGGATAGTGCAATGATACATACATTTGGGGGATAGTACAATGATACATACATTTGGAGGATAGTACAATGATACAGATGATTATCATCGCAACTTCTATGTATTGCATATGCACCCATTGTTTCGTGCTTACATATATTTTGATAATTGCATTTAATTCATTGAATATTAGCGTTATCTAAGAGATTGCTCTATAAAACATGACTAAGCTTAAAGTGATGTTAGCTGATGAAAGGAACAGTATGCATACTACTTATTATTGCTTCCCCTTCCTCATGCTACATGACAAACTCTCTTGTAACTGTTCTTGTATTTGCAGTGTATATTTTGTGGCCCCGAAATATTAATTTTACAACAAAACTTTATGGGGGTTTAGTTTATACAAATTTAATTTAGCTCGATTGCGAAACAAATTCTTACAACTTATATTAATCACTCTCGAGACCTCATTCCTGATGGAATCCATCGCCACGTGGGAGAGAGAAGAGGCAACGTGGAAATTAAATGCCTTAGCGGGGCTCGAACTCCGGACCGTTCGCACCTGAATCGAACGCGCATCCACTGCCCTATCACTATTTCACATGGGGGTTTATATATACCATATTGATCTTAACAATTAACTGATCATTGATAACTTAATTTGTTACTAGTATTGACAGGTATTATAACAGTAAAGCCCATGCATTGCTGTAAGATCACATGCCATACTTGCCCATAATCTAATAGCCACTTAAACTCCATGACAACACACCGTGTCAGAAACAGGATACATACATTACTTACCTATTAGGTAATGGTTATCTGATTATTTTCCAAGGGCTCATATGACAGATGCAATATAACCTTACAAGAAATGTCATTACTGTCAAGGTATTGGGTTTTGTCGGGCACAACTGTAATGCTGTACATGTTGCACGTAATTTAATATGTATAGGATATAAACCGAAAACGTTTAATGTGTAAAACGGGGTATTGGACTGTGTGAGGCGAGTCGGGTATGTATTTATTGTGTTCATGTGGAGTTACTGCCGGGTATGTATTATTGTGCAACTCCGCGTCTGATCAAGATCTATGTTGTGTGCTATTCGGACAGGTGCTTAAGCTCCACTATATGAAGAGACATAGAGCCTGATCAGTCGGCAGGTTCAGTTCTGTCTCATCTGGTTCTCAGCTTTTTGCAAAGGCGTTTTTGACGACACTGGCAGTGAAAGAGTTAAGGATAACGAAATTTCCCCTTGGAAGGAACTAGCTGGAACCATTTATCCTGACCACTGGCCCCGAGGTTATAAAACTTTTCTCAGATCTCAAACTCAAGCTTAAGTGATCTGATTGGTTGTTTCTGAGTGTTACTGTCAGCTGAACCAATCAGACGCTTGAGACTGAGTTTTGAGATTTGAGAACAGTTGTATAACCTCCAGGCCAGTATGTGGGTGCGATATATCTCACGTTACCATCACAGTAGTAGCGACAGAGCTCTCATACAGTGCATTATATTTTGTTATTTCAAGGAAGTGATAGATGGGTTACGAGGCATGGGCCACAATATCGAAGTGTATCCGAGAGCATTCAGATCACAAGAGAACTAATCAGTCTTGTCAAGCATTTGTTATTCCCTTTATATATCGCAAATACGCATGGTGACCTCCGTGGCCGAGTGCTTAGGGTAGTTAGCTTCAATTCAGTTAACCACAGCCGCTGTATGTCGAATCCAACTGGGGTGTTGAATTATTCTTAAAAAAAACTACACGAGGAAGTTATTCGGTTGCATTACATCGACTAGGATGCCAGTGCTTGCCTGAAACCTTGCTTGGAGTGGACATGAGTCGTCCTCCAACAATATAAGCTGGAGAGTCAATATATAAGCTGGGGTCAGACGAGCCGAGGCTGAGCGAACTCGGCTTCGTGAACAGAAACGACAGAAGCGAAAGGCATCAACCAAACTGGATGACTCGATCCTCACCTGCGATGACTGCAACAGAGACTGCCACTCAAGAATAGGCCTACTCAGTCACCACAGAAGATGTTCCTCAACAAGAGCGCAATCCATCGTCTCATAAGACGGACGGAGGCTGATGAGTCAATATATGGCCTACACTATCGCTACGACTTTATACCTCAAAAGTAAACACATATCGCCAATAACTCCACCATTTTCTTTCATGCTTTCCAATGCATGATTGACATTTCTCAGTGAAAGAAAACTGTTGAAACGTTGAAAGATGGCATTTTCTCTGTCACCGGTTGCGTTTCGTATTCCTGCGCGGTTAGATGTAATTTTGAATTTTAGCTAATTTCTGACTATCATGAACAGTTAATTATTAAGTAATATATTCTAATGAATTTGTTTTGTCTGATATCTTCTTAACATGGAGTCAGAATATCTACTGATCTCGATAAATATTAATTCTGAACTATTGAAACGATCTGTTTAATTACTGTAATTTACAGTCCAATGTCAATTCTCCCAACAATGTCGTAGCTAATAGAGAAAGGTGTAAGATAATCTAATGTGGGCAACTTATAGAGAAACGTGTACACAATAACCTAATGTTGGCAACTTATAGAGAAACGTGTACAGAACAACCTAATGTTGGCAACTTATAGAGAAACGTGTACACAACAACCGAATGTTGGCAACTTATAGAGAAACGTGTACAGAACAACCTAATGTTGGCAACTTATAGAGAAACGTGTACACAACAACCGAATGTTGGCAACTTATAGAGAAACGTGTACAGAACAACCTAATGTTGGCAACTTATAGAGAAACGTGTACACAACAACCGAATGTTGGCAACTTATAGAGAAACGTGTACAGAACAACCTAATGTTGGCAACTTATAGAGAAACGTGTACACAACAACCGAATGTTGGCAACTTATAGAGAAACGTGTACAGAACAACCTAATGTTGGCAACTTATAGAGAAACGTGTACACAACAACCGAATGTTGGCAACTTATAGAGAAACGTGTACAGAACAACCTAATGTTGGCAACTTATAGAGAAACGTGTACACAACAACCGAATGTTGGCAACTTATAGAGAAACGTGTACAGAACAACCTAATGTTGGCAACTTATAGAGAAACGTGTACACATCACCCTAATGTTGGCAACTTAATGAGAAACGTGTACACAACAACCTAATGTTGGCAACTTAATGAGAAACGTGTACACGGCAATCTATTATTGGCACATTTTAGGCAAGACAACATAAGGTTGGTAGTTAATAGAGAAATGTGTAGATGACAGCCTAATGTTGGCACATTTTAGAGAACCATAATCACCTATTGTTGGCATCTTATATAGAGAAACATGTACACGACAACCTAATGTTAGCAGCTACTTAAGAAACGTGTAGGGTTGTCGAATGTTGTCAAATTGTCAAAATTAAGCTACAGCCTAACGCCCAGAGTTTAGAGAGATACCTGCAAACTTTTTCAACCAGCCTCACAATAGGGTTGTTCTGCTGCCGTTGAGCACTGTTCCTTAACCCAATTCATTCTGGATACCGTTTAAACAGTATGTTCAAAGAACATAGAGCCAGATCAACCGCCACGGAACGTGCCGTCAGATCAGGCGTTATGCTGTTTGCTATTCAGATGAGCTTGTTAAGACAATTGGCTATGTAGCAAACAACATAGATCATGATCAGCATGCAACATCACGCTGCGGCTGATCTGGATCTATGTTGTTTGCAAAAGCCATTAAATGTATCCAGAATGAAATGGGTTAACAAGTACGTGATAACACGATGTGGACACGGTGTCTACCTGGTCATCATTGTGTGTTCACCGTGTGCTCACCGTGTGATAACCGTATACTCACCGTGTGCTCACCGTGTGATAACAGTATAATCACCGTGTGCTCACCGTGTGATAACCGTATACGCACCATGTGCTCACCGTGTGATAACCGTATACTCACCATGTAGTCACCGTGTGATAACCGTATACTCACCGTATACTCACCGTGTGCTCACCGTATATTCACAGTGTGATAACCGTGTATTCACCATGCGCTCACCGTGTGATAACCGTATACTCACCATGTGCTCACCGTGTGATAACCGTATACTCACCATGTAGTCACCGTGTGATAACCGTATACTCACCATGTTGTCATCGTGTGATAACCGTATACTCACCGTATACTCACCGTGTGCTCACCGTGTATTCACCGTGTGATAACCGTATACTCACCGTGTGCTCACCGTGTGATAACCGTATACTCACCGTGTGCTCACCGTGTGATAACAGTATAATCACCGTGTGATAACCGTATACTCACCATGTGTTCACCGTGTGATAACCGTATACTCACCATATAGTCACCGTGTGATAACCGTATACTCACCGTATACTCACCGTGTGCTCACCGTATATCCACAGTGTGATAACCGTGTATTCACCATGTGCTCACCGTGTGATAACCGTATACTCACCATGTGCTCACCGTGTGATAACAGTATAATCACCGTGTGCTCACCGTGTGATAACCGTATACTCACCATGTGCTCACCGTGTGATAACCGTATACTCACCATGTAGTCACCGTGTGATAACCGTATACTCACCGTATACTCACCGTGTGCTCACCGTATATTCACCGTGTGATAACCGTGTATTCACCATGTGCTCACCGTGTGATAACCGTATACTCACCGTGTGCTCACCGTGTGATAACAGTATACTCACCATGTGCTCACCGTGTGATAACCGTATGCTCACCGTGTGCTCACCGTGTGATAACCGTATACTCACCATGTGCTCACCGTGTGATAACCCTATACTTACCATGTAGTCACCTTGTGATAACCGTATACTCACCGTATACTCACCGTGTGCTCACCGTATATTCACCGTGTGATAACGGTGTATTCACCATGTGCTCACCGTGTGATAACCGTGTGCTCACCGTGTGATAACCGTGTGTTCACCGTGTGATAACAATATACTCACCATGTGCTCACCGTGTGCTCACCGTGTGATAACCGTATACTCACCATGTGCTCACCGTGTGATAACAGCATACTCACCGTGTGCTCACCGTGTGATAACCGTATACCCACCATGTGTTAAATGTGTGATAACCGTATACTCAACATGTGCTCACCGTGTGATAACCGTATACTCACCATGTGCTCACCGTGTGATAACTGTATACTCACCATGTGCTCACCGTGTGATAACCGTATATTCACCATGTATTCACCGTGTGATAACCGTATACTCACCGTGTGCTCACCGTATGATAACCGTTTACTCACCGTGTGCTCTCTGTTCTGTTTATTATAATGGAGGTTTACTTATGGATAGCCTAAGGGAATATATTACATATATGCAATGCACCATCGAATATAACATCTGATAATGTAAATAGGGTCGACATGCATGCGTACTACAACCTGTGTATCACGAATAACGAGATGTATTGTACATATTTACCGTTATATCTCACATGTGTGCCTATTCATATTTATTTGTAGACTATTCTTAGTTAAATTTCCTATTTCTAAGTTTCTAAGCGACAGTATTGACTCCAATGACAAACAAACGTCACATCAGGAACGTGGATGAACGTTATATGAAATCCCACTTTAGACTAATAAGTGTTTAGACCACAAACACACTGTTTATTGATTCAATGTTAGTGTTCGAATGTATTCAGAATAATTTGTAGTAGCTATGCATTTATACGTGAAAACATAATGTCGCTTTAAAGGTAACATCAATCTATGTCTGTCTGTCTGTCTGTCTGTCTGTCTGTCTGTCTGTCTGTCTGTCTGTCTGTCTGTCTGTCTGTCTGTCTGTCTGTCTGTCTGTCTGTCTGTCGTCTGTCTGTCTGTCTGTCTGTCTGTCTGTCTGTCTGTCTGTCTGTCTGTCTGTCTGTCTGTCTGTCTGTCTGTCTGTCTGTCTGTCTGTCTGTCTGTCTGTCTGTCTGTCTGTCTGTCTGTCTGAATCGGGTTTACATAGTTAACACCTTCTCCGCATGACTATGTACACGTATAGTTTGGATGTTGTAGGAAGCTTCAATGCTTTCCGGCAACATTCTCTAAATGATAATGATTACAATATCCCTCAAACATATTAATGACCTTGATCCTTAAATGAATGTTTATTGTATGCCTTGTGTTCATTTCATTGTCACCTTGTTGCGTCAATGTATTATATCTATGTCTATGCTTGTATTTTCACATGGGCCTATGGTGTACTGAATTTTGAAATAAAGTATCTATAGTTTAAACATAATTTATTACCAAATATATACAAAGTATCTATCTATATCTATCTATGAATATACAACATAGGAGTTGTTTATTCCACATTTTGAATTTTTGATTCCACTTATAATAGTAAGGGCTTCTGGCATGAATGTATGCATTTCTGGCATGAAGGTGTGGGCTTATGACATGAAGGTATGGACTTCTGACATCAAGGTATGGACATCAGACATGAAGGTATGGACTGCAGACATGAAGGTATGGACTGCATACATGAAGGTATGGACTGCTGACATGAAAGTATGGACTGCATACATGAAGGTATGGACTGCTGACATGAAGGTATGGACTGCAGACATGAAGGTATGGACTGCAGACATGAAGGTATGGACTGCATACATGAAGGTATGGACTGTATACATGTATACATGAAGGTATGGACTGCATACATGACGATATGGACTGCTGACATGACGGTATAGACTGCAGACATGAAGGTATGGACTGTATACATAAAGGTATGGACTGCAGACATGCAGGTATGGACTGCAGACATGCACGTATCGACTGCATACATGCACGTATGGACTTAAGACATGCACGTATGTACTTCAGCCATTATGCTAAAACTGAACCAAAATACAATGTTTCGTGATATCTATGGTATCTCATTCTATGCTTTGTGTATGTAAATTGCGAACTGTCATACAATGTTGTGTGGAGATAAAATACATTTACTAGACATGAAGAAAGATCTATGGATTGAAATTATATACATGTAATTGCCATTTATTGCCATACCCTTCCTTCTGTTCTCATGTATATTGTATCGACATGCTAATCTATTATCCAGACACATATTAACAAATTAGGACTTACTTATATCTGCTTTCTCTATTCCTCTACTTTTAACTGTATTAATTATCTGTGTGCAATGTCTACACGAAGACCTCCGTGGCCGAGTGGTTAATATCGTTGACTTTAAAATTTAAAGTTTAAATCACTTGCAATTCACCTCTGTAGGTGCGAATCCCACTAGGTCTGTCGAAATCTTTCACGTGAGGAAGCTATCCAGTGAGCTAGCTTGCGGAAGGTCGGTGGTTACACCCTGGTGTCCGTGCCTGAAATACTGGTTGGAGATGCGCCCGGTATCTTCCTCACACAATACGATCGCCATATGGACCACGGACGGTCGGTGGTTATACCCACGTCAGTGCGACAGTAAACACAAAACAAATGATCAAAACAACATTTAACAGTAGTTCGTATTATCATACCTGTGTCTTGTATATCTAGGGTGATATTCTCTGCCAGACTGCCGTTGTAGAAGGCATATGGACCTTCCTCCGCAATACTTTGCAAGGTATGTGCATAGTTAGGGCGGTACATTTTATCACCAGCCTGGTATATCTTTCCTGTCTCGGGGTTAGTTATAAAATCTCTGAAATAATTAATTCATATGCATCACATTGCTTTCTATGGGTATCAAAGAATACAATCTAAACAATTAGTCTATAATGTGACAATTTCAGTGGAAATCCTGAACGATATATATACTATGTACGCCATATAATCACCAAGAGCCTTGTCGCATGTGGGAGACACCTGTTATTTATATTGTGTATCATACCTATGTAGCCGATCACTAAAACTCGGAATCAAATTGATATTACAGATCTGTTGTATAATAAGGAGTTATATAACTGTATGTATGTATGTGTGTATATATATATATATATATATATGTGTACTTGAATTTAATTGCATGTAGTTAGCTTGAACATAACATAATATGTTTGTTTTAAAACAGAAACTTTGAATCACTCATCCAGTGTGGTATTATTGTTGTTTTGTTGTTAGAAACATTTTTGTTGCTATCATTATCTGAGTTGTAATTATAATGACTTGGGGATTATTTGGATTACATGGTTACAAATAGAGCTATTTCGATCTAACAGTATCAGTAATTATATCAATAATTTAGCTAGAAAGAAATCAAATATCGCTTGAACATAACATGTTTGTTTTAAAACAGAAACTCTGAATCACTCATCCAGTGCGGTATTTGTGTTGTTTTGTTGTTAGAAACATTTTTGTTGTTATCATTATCTGAGTTGTAATTATAATGACTTGGGGATTATTTGGATTACATGGTTACAAATAGAACTATTTCGATCTAATAGTATCAGTAATTATATCAATAATTTAGCTAGAAAGAAATCAAATATCGCAATACATTATTGTAGTAACATTGTAAAACTGTTGAGATCTATATATTTTGATGAGCCGTGAAGCAAGGTGTTGGTATGCTTATATTTTCAGGTTGTATATTTTAGGGTATATTTCCGGATTCACCAATACATAGACAATTTATATAATCTCCCGATCATTTTTGGAAATTTTCCTTACATATTATCGAAATCTGTATAATATGTTAAAGTTGATCTTACGTTATTGTATTCAAGTCTGTTGGAAATCTTGTATTTTTATACTTGTATTTCTTTTTTCAGCTTATTTTTTCTAGTTGCTAGCATGGCTATGCTAGTATATCTTTTTCTCTTGCTCTCTATATGTACTGTCTTTTACTGCCTCACCCCGGTCTCCCCTCCCAGTACGACAATGTTTGAAGCCCCATTGTCGCTCCCCACATTTATTAACGTAGTACTTTTACCTAATGGGTAACGATCTAATTGGGTGGCGAGTGACTATTGGGCTTCATTACAACCGAAGACAGAGAATATCAAGAACATTTAAACATGTAATCCGTCCACTAGGATTATTAATGATGATTATCCATCGGTTTATAATTTGGAGTGCCCATTGTCTAGTGAATTATATTTCCTTTCAATGTCAATGTTTACGTGAGTTTCAGGTATCTATAATTTTACCAGTTGTATGTACAGCTTCAGAGGTCATATCTAATTATTACTTTTCCAACTATCACAGTTCCAACCTTAGCGATTATTTGAAGGTGCAAATCTCATATTTCATGTACATCATGTACTCGGTCATACTGTTTCTACTGTGTGGAGATGTTGAAACGAATCCTGGAACTTAATGTGGTACGGATAATTGCCTTTCCATATTACAACAAAATATACGTAGCATTAGAAACAAAATGTCTTATGTAAATAATCAATTTCTTGATTTTGATATAATATGTTTCAGCGAAACACATTTATCCAACGACGTTAGCGACATGCTGTTAGCTCTTGACGGTTTTGATTATGTATTTAGGAAAGATAATACTGCGCACTCTGGTGGATTGTTAATATACGTATCGTCGCATCTAAGACCTAAACGATTAATGGAGTTAGAACATTTTCTTCCGGAATCTGTATGGATTGAACTTAAAGATAAGAGTCAAACTTATCTACTTTGTACTGTTTACCGTCCACCTCATTACACGGTTGAATTTTGGGATCGACTCAATATCTGTTTAGAAAAGGCCTCTGAATTATGCAATAACATGTTATTAGTTGGAGATATAAATGAAGATCAATTAAATCCATTAAATAATAAATTTCGTGATTTACTTAGTCTCAACAATATAAAAAATGTAATATCAGTACCCACCAGAGTAACAGAATATAATAGCACATTAATAGATCCTATTGCTGTCTCTAATCACATTATTTCGTACGAATCCGGTATTTTTGAAACTGATAAGCAAATAAGTGATCATTTTGCCACTTTTATCCATATCAAGATAAATTTTAAATTTAGCACTTCTTACAAACGGAGGATTTGGAATTACAAAACTGCAGATTTTAAAAAGCTTAATGATCTTATAATTGCAACGGATTGGTCTTTCTTAAACAACGATACAATTGACAATGCAAGTCAAACATTTATAGATAAATTTCTCGATTTATCCAAAACATGCATTCCAACATATTATGCAACAGTGAGACCAGGCGACAAACCTTGGTACAATTCGGAAATACGCAAGTGTTCTCGTAAACGTGATCGACTAAAACAAAAGGCTGTTCTCTCTAATAAGAATTCAGATTGGTTGAATTACAAACATGCTAGAAATAAGGTGAACAACATGAAGAAACATGCACAGGAAACATTTTTCAACAATTTAGAAGAATCACTTTCCGACTTAACATCCAATAACCCATCTCAATATTGGAAAACAGTTAAGAAACTTGTTAAAGAAAATTCTACTAAATGCGAGACTATTCCTCCATTAAAAAACGAAAAAGGCGATTATTTAGTTTCTGATGAAGAAAAAGCAAACTCTCTTAATAACTATTTTGTTTCTATTTCAACAATTGATGACTCAGCAGCTACACTTCCTGAATTGAACTCTAAAACAAACACTACTTTAAGCGAAATTAATATTACCGAACAAGATGTTTCTGACGTTTTACATAATTTAGTCTTAAAAAAATCAAGTGGTCCTGATGAAATAAGTCATCGTATGCTTAAAGAAACATATAATACAATTAATCGACCTCTTTGTGTTTTATTTAATCGATCGCTACAAGAGAGTACTTATCCAAGTTGCTTTAAGTTAGCACATGTAATGCCTCTATTTAAGAAGGGTGATAGAGATACTCCATCAAACTATAGGCCGATATCATTAATTAGTTGTCTTGGCAAAGTCATGGAACGAGTAATGTTCAAATATCTGTACAACTATCTTCATGCTAACGATCTAATTTTTAAATACCAATCTGGATTTTTAACTGGACACTCTACTGTTTTTCAACTTATTGACTTATATCACCAAATATGCAAAGCGTATGATGAAAAACTAATAACTTGTATTGCTTTTTGTGACATTTCAAAAGCGTTTGATAGAGTTTGGCATTCAGGATTATTGTTCAAATTAAAACAAAACGGAATAACTGGTAAGGTTAATAAGTGGCTCGAAAATTATCTAAGTCATAGAAAACAACGAGTATTTGTTGAATCATCTTTTTCTGAAACAAAATACATTAATGCTGGTGTACCTCAGGGATCAGTGTTAGGACCACTGTTGTTTTTAATCTATGTGAACGACATTGCTGACCTATCAGAAAGTTCTACTATATTATTTGCAGACGATTGTTCAATGGCAGTGTCCTCCGTCAATAAAACACTTATTGAAACACGGCTAAATTCCGATCTCCAAAAAGTATCTGATTGGTCGAAACAATGGTTGGTTAAATTTAACCCTTCTAAAACAGAGGTAGTGGCATTTTCGTTAGCAGAAAGAGAACTTCCTAAATTACAATTTCAAAATACAGAACTTAGTTTCGTTGATAGTCACAAACATCTTGGAGTTACCCTCAGTAAAGATGGTTCTTGGCATGATCACATAAAAAACGTAATTTCGTCTGCATCTAAAGTACTTGGCTCCATGCAAATGCTAAAGTTTAAGCTAAGGCGACACACGCTTAACCAAATATACATATCATATCTACGACCTATACTTGAATACGCTTCAATTGACCTTTCTGCCGATTTTGATTGACAGCTGACGTTAGCCAATCGCATCGCACCATTCGCACGCACCCCCGGCAACGCTTTAGCGCCGCCATTTTGTTAGACAAACAATGCATATTAGACAAACTAGTAACGAGTAGACAAATTTGAAAAGGCGTGAATTTGATCGAAAATACGGGTTTAAAATTGTTTTGATGATGTTGAAAATGTGTAGCTTTGGTGTGTGGGTTAGTTATAGTACAAAATTAGTCGATATCCTGGTGATCGACGTTAAATTCAACCCATTTCAAAATCCTTGGACAAATCTAAAAGTGTGTATATGAACCACAAAATACCAGACAGCTGCTTTAAAAACAATGCATCTATAAAAACACCAACTGACCTCATACTGTCATTCTGTTCTGGTAAACACAGCAATCAAATTTAAGCGTGTCACACTGTTTATTGGAAAGTAATCAACAACTTACCCGACTACTGGTACATCACAGAGATCGCCGACTGATAAAATATCCCGATACTGCTATTATCTGCATGTATATGCTTTATGCAATAAACAAGTTGAATATTGAATTATCAAGATCAAAGTATTGCACATCGGAATTTAGCACTGATTGTGCTAATTGGTCAGTTATAAAATGTGTGCCCATATTTATAATATTGATTACCGAGTCATTGTTTTATCGTTGTCAGACAAACGAGTTATTTAGTAACATTTTAATCAAATCTGATAACGAGTGATCGTGATCTGAAATAAATTACAAATTAATTGCAATTAATTAATGCTGTCTGTCATTGATAATGGTGAAACGATGTAGTTACGGGCTGTGTGATAGTAGATATCTAGATCGATTGATAGGTGACGTAAAATTCGTGCCATTTCCGAAACCTAAGACAAATCTGGAAAAATGTCTAAGGTGGATCAAGCTGTGTGGACGACCAAACGACCAGCTAAATACATCCAAAATTAATGCAAACAGATATATTTGCACAAAAGTAAGTTGAAATTAATTTATTTATACAGAATAAAATATTTCCAAAAAATATATTCTGCATTTATAGATCTACTGTTCACAAGAGATATGTGAGTATAATGGTGATTAAAATTATACATGTGGTTCATACATATTGTCGTGGATGGTGGACTAGGGATCATATAGTAGTAATAGTACCCATGCATGTGCAGAGCTGTGGGATTCCCATATTAGCTCAGTGAACGTACTGGTGTTCAGTTTATGGGCCTAATAATGTTCGAGTCTTCTAGGAGGCATAGGGTCGAGTCTCTCAAGACGGAAAAATGCAGTTTTCTCAATGATTAACTTAAATATGTTGCTGGTTTCCAATATGAGAGAGCACCATACTGTACCAGTGTTGAAGTCTTCTTACGTTCTAGTATGCATAGGTCAGAGTCTATCAACAGTACTTTTCTCCATGGTTTAATGATGTAATGTTGCCAGTTTAGTGTATGACATACGTTTAGATTTATAAATGTTATTTTTTCAGCACTTCGTCGACCATCAGTGGCCTACTCAGGAATTCCCAGATCCAGAACCGGCAGATCCTTACACACCACGACCTAAGCCACAGAGAGCTCTACCATTGAAAAGAAGGCGACTTTCTGTATCACACTCCACCAAGGTATAAATGATTTTATTGCCAGTCATATGTATGTTGACACCTGCCAGACATGTCCGCTTGATTTTGGTATAGTTTGACTAGATAATTTATACGACCATGAATCGAACTTGGGTCAGTACCAATATTTTATGCAAACACTATAAGCCAAAACCGACATTCATGTTGTTTTATTAACTATTGTCATAATAAAATGTGCAGGAATTAAAACGAACCAGTCACTCATTTAACTTTTATTTTTATTAATTATCAATAGATTACATTTATAAATATATTGGTATTTAAAACAAACGCATGCACATGAACTCACAAGCACTTATACACTAATACATGCAATTGCTGGATCCAGGCATGATTCACACACTAAGCATAACCCACTCATATCTACAAGAAATATGGAATAACTTGTTCATGCTCGTGTGCTGCATTATTTTGCCAGATTAATTTCGGACAAATAAAGTTTCACAGAAATGAAATGTACATGTAGGAAAAAAAACCAACTGGTTAAAACAAGCAAGTAACTGAAAACCAAATGTTTTGACTATCCTAGTATTAACATTACAGTAAAACCTCACTTAACAACCACCTCTAAATTAAGATCATAATGAGGAGTTTGATTCCATTGATTCAACAGGGTTGTTTAAATCTCAATGCTACAATTTAATGACACACACCAGTTTTCAAGGGTCTCAACTTCAAGGTGGTCTTGTTATTGAGGTTTGACAGAAATGAATTATTTCCATATCAGTCTTCCCGAAATCCGTAGGACCGCCTGGTCAACAATCCTTCGGTCAGACAAAATATATTGAAAGTTTAAGTGCATTTTAATCATTTGTCTGACCGGTGTCAGACAAACTCTGGCAAAGTTTCGTGAAGATTGCCATATGATTATTTATTGTTAACAAATACAAACTTAACCCATTCAACACCAAATAACTCACATGGACTGGTCCATGATATTCATAAACCAATAAATCACATTTGGACAAGTTCATTTATCAAAATGGGTATTTATGTCTAAAAATAGTCATATCACTGGCAAAAAGTGCAGATCCTGTCTCATCTGGATCTACACTTTTTGTAAGCCTATTTAGAGGTATGTGGTGTTGAAAGGGTTAACACATGCACAAAGTAGCATGACCTATACTTATGTATCTAGAAATATTAACAAACATGTTTTCCTTTTCAGCACACAATCAGAGACTAGGATAGATGGTGGACCATTAACAGAGAACAACAGTCACGAGAGCAACCAGGAAAACCAGTTACCACCTATAGAAGATAGAACTCCAAATGACATCGCTTCACAAACAGAGAGTTCATGTAAGCATTTATATTAATCAATCTTTTATATATTTACAGTAAAACCTGTACAAACACTGCACCATATTTTGACAGAACTCAGTGTCAGTTGTAATCCTTTGTGTGAAGAGATCTTTCTTTGTGTACACAACAAAGTCACAAAATTCAGCACCACTTATAAGAAGTTGACCTTGTACCTGGTAAAAGTAGTTGTGGTTCTTTTTCAAAAGAACCTGACCATCAACTTGCGCAAGGCAGAAATCTCTAATTTCACAAGCGTCTATGATTGTTTTGTCTCTTGCACTGAACGGGCATTTAACCTCAACCAACCCACTTTGTCCGTCACCAACACAAACTTTTGAATCCGGGGAAGCTCCAAGGAATGAGAACTTTGGGTTCACAATCAACCCACACTTATGTACATGTTAACCCTTTTTCGCACAGTATTCAGTTAATGCTTTTCTTTCATTTGCACTTCCGTAAGAAGTGGCCTTAGCGGTGAAAGGCTTAGGATTTTTCAACATGTCGATAAATTTCTCTGTCACTTTCTTCCTTTTCATAATAAGACCAAACTGTGATGATGTCAGTCTGTGTTTCCTCTCCTGAGCTCACATACTACAGTCCGCTTGGTCGCGTGTAGCTTCCTCCAACTTGCAGCATTGCTCCATTGTCAAAGTTGGCACGAAATTCATGTCCGTAACATTAATTACAGATGGTTTTGGGTACCGGATGTCACCACA
The DNA here is from genome assembly GCA_014843695.1 of Archivesica marissinica. NCBI lineage: Eukaryota > Metazoa > Mollusca > Bivalvia > Venerida > Vesicomyidae > Archivesica > Archivesica marissinica. The sequence goes on from CM026403.1 coordinate 23,882,244, forward strand.
ATTTGATGTTACTGGCTGTTGATGACACTCTTCCACATAGAATTTTGCCTACAAATACAACAGATATTCATTTTAGTACCTGATACATAGTCATATTTCTTTACATTACAGGGGTTGATCCAATGGATGTCATGGTATTGGTAGCCGAAAACAAGTCATTACAGCAGAAAGTTGCGAAGACTACATTGGAATTTATTGACATGCCACGACAAGTTTCAAGGCCCAAGAAAGTACAAGCCAACATTCTGCTTAGAACTTATCATTAATGACGAAAAACTCATTAAATATTATACAGGATTTACAAAGCAGGCATTCATGAATATTTACACTTTCCTGGTACCAGACGAGTCTGTTGAACCATTAACGTATGTGGGAAAAGGAAAGTTGAAAGAAATCAAAAGTGTCACATTAAAAAACCAGTTGCTAATAACACTATGCAAACTGAGAAATGACTTTGATTTAGTCGACCTTGGTCTTCGGTTTTCCATATCTCAACATACGGCTGGGGTGATATTCAATTCATGGATTAACTTCATGTTTCTGAGATTTGGTGAAGTACCTATCTGGCCAGATAGAGAAATTATTGCGGAAAATATGCCACCTGAATATAAATCAGACTTTCCAAACACTTTCGCAATTTTAGATTGTACGGAAATAAAAATACAGAAGCCCGCATCACTGAAGGCACAATCACAAACTTATAGTGTCTATAAATCGAGCAACACCCTGAAATCCCTGGTTATAGTGGATCCCCGAGGATCGGTTATTTTCTCCTCGATGCTATACAGTGGTTCCATATCTGATAAACAACTGTTTGAACAATGTGGAATAAAAGAACAATTACTCCAGTTGATTGACTGTAATTATCTAAAGCCTGGAGATGGATTAATGGCCGACAAGGGTTTCAATATAGAATCTTGTGTGGAAGAATTGAACTTAAAATTGAACATCCCTCCTTTTGCTGTCAGTGGGATGCAAATGAGTGAGAATGATGTTGCTACAACAAGAAAAATCGCCAAACACCGCGTACATGTTGAACGTGCAATCAGAAGAATCAAGTCATTTAAAATAATGACTAATAGATTTCCAGTTGTTCATATGTCTAGTGTAAATCAAATTTGGAATGTCTGCTCATTTTTAACCAATTTTATGCCACTGTGTATAAAGTCTTAAAAATTAACTGTACATACCTGTGTACTACCAACAGGTACATTTCCAAGATGTGTGTTGACAGTCAATGGTGGTTTGGACACCAGGTAGCTGATTGCACAATCACTCGTTGATTGAAGAAAAGTTACATCTTCTTCTTTGACACGGATTTTTCTGAAATGTAAAGGACTTTCATGTCAGACACATGATAGTTATGAATGTTGTGAAACATATTTATGGTATGGGCTGTTGTTGTTAAATTATGATGATGAATTATTGTTTGCAAAAATATGTTTTAGAAATGTAATTCAATAAAAATAAAATTAGTATCTAAAGAACATAATGTCTTATTCTTATTGTTTACTTGGCAGGGCTCGACAAATCCACTCGTCCGCACGTATTTACGAGTGACTTTTTGATCTGGACTAGTAGAAATTCCAAGTCGCTTGCCCAGTCGGACGAGTGAAAATTTCAGCTAAATATCCAATACAAATCGAAGGAACAAAATAAAATAATATCCGTTTTACTTTCTTCGGAATGATTACCAGGCGTGATAATGGGAACTCACCGAGGATATTTTAATGTGTTTATGCTGCCACATAATTGCATTCATTAATAAATTAAAGTGCAATTCTGACGATTTTTAATTTTCCTAAAATACATGGGACGAGTGATAGTCCAATCTGGACGAGTGGGACAGTGGCATCACTCGCCCAGTAGGACGAGTAAGAAATTAAACATTTGTCGAGGCCTGCTTGGTCCATGCGCATATCCAGAGGGAGACTGGGGTCCAATTGGCGAAAAACCTCAATAATAAGACCACCCTTGGGACCCTTGAAAATTGGTCTCATTATTGAGTTGGTCTTAATATTGAGGTTAAATAAAGTGCAAAAACAGTAGAAATTGACCTGAAAATTGTGGTCTTTATTTTGAGGTGGTTTTAAGCTGAGGTTTTACTGTAATGCACAATACCGGTACAGAAATGTCAAGGTATTGAGATTGATCCCCTGAAAAAAATAGCTTGATATGCGCATGAGACAATTTTATATTTATTGAATATATATTTTGTATGACCGAATTATCCAAGTATCATGTATGGCAACATTAAAATTCTGTTAATAACTATGAAACAGTACCTGCATTCTGTTATTTTGTTCTGCACTGGAACACGCTTTCGATCCATCTTCGGGTTCACGAAACGTATACTAGAAACAGGCTCTGGTTCAATCTTCGGCCCTCGCGGAGCATGCCACGCCTGTGGTAATGACGTACACGAAACTTCTTCAGGGATACTGGCAAAGCCCATCAGTTGCCACTGATGTACCGCTGTTACTAAACCAATCACATGTGAGCAGGAACCACTCAGTCTGAAATATATCAACAAACAAAATGCAATTTGTCCTTTTTATATGTTACTTCGATACAATCAGACTATACATGGGATCACTATCAATCTTATGAAGAGACCAAATATAAAAAATGGGAGGAGTGTTAGTGAGTTGTATCCATTCATATGTAGTAGTGTCTATAGGTTATAATTACTAATAGGTGAGAAACTTGTGTAGGCGGCCGGATAGCTCAGTCGGTAGAGCATTCGTCCTGTAAGTGAATGGTCCCGGGTTCGAGCCCCAGTCAGACTGCCCATTTTGCTCACCCTGTTACATTTTATAACTGCTATATCTGCTTTGAAGACACAGTTATAAACATGTGTATAATTATTTAGCACTCCGTGTAGGCTCTCGTTATTTATTGAAAAACATTTGATATATAGCTAGACTACCAATCCAGGTATCCCTGGTTCGAATCCCGACCGGGGCACTGGTATTTTCAGAAACGCTATTTGTTGTAATCATAATGATTAATATAAATGATTTAGCAACACCGCTATACTAAAACTATTTTCAGACGTTGGCGGAAGTGACTAGTAGGCCTACTGACTAGTTACTTCTTTCTTTCTTCTTTTCCTCCGTATGTCCTTCCAATTATGGAACACCAAGATGATCCCTGGTCACACCTTGTATTAGTATGAATATGTTGGTCGGAATATTCCTCATACATGTAGATAAAATAAAAAAAACGAGCGTCGCCATTTGCAATTTCAGGATATTTTCGAAAGTAGGTCAAGACACAAAATTTGATTTCAATACAGTGCATGTATAACGAGTAAGTCACGGAATTATTAGATCTATTGTCAAATACAAAATACATACCCTGCTTGACAAGAGCAATATGCGTAGCATATTTCATTTCTTTTGATGTCAAAGTTTACACAATGTGGTGGTTCACTCTTCCGTTGACTGCGAAAGCATTTTCCACGAACACTTAACACGTCCTCATCAGTTAAATAGATCTGTACTTTAGAGAAATAACCTTCACTAAAGAACCTAAATCCTTGCTGTCTTGCTTTCAACGAGATATTCTTATCTGGGTGAAATAAAACCGAGAAATTCGACGGAATTTTATCTAGATCAACTCGATGCAGGTCTGCGTTAGACGCCATTTTGTTAGATAGCTTGTCTCGCGTGGTTACAGCGAGCACCTGTAACTATGGGGGGCGTGCCTAAGTAGCGTTTGCAGAAAGGTCAATTGTCTGGGATAACTGTACTTTATACGAAAAGGAATCCATAGAAAAACTGCAGTACGAAGCTGCTAGAGTAGTAACTGGTTTAACACGTTCTGTGTCCATTGAACGGCTTCTAAGCGAGATAGGGTGGGTGTCTCTTTTAGATCGACGTATGATGCAAAAGCTAATATTAGTTTACAAAGATAAACATGGGTATTTACCAGAGTATCTTTCAGAATTATTTCCTCCTTCTATACAAGAAACTAATCCTTATAACTTGCGAGCTAACATAAATTATGTCACAGTTCCTAGACGTTTAGAAATATACTCCAGATCAGTAATTCCATCTTCAGTAAAACTCTGGAATGAATTTGATAACGATATTCGCAATTCGTATACACTCTCAAGCTTCAAATCAAACCTTAAAAGACATTTCAAACCACCTCTTGTTCCTCAGTATTTCTTGAGGGGTAAAAGACATTACTCAGTTTACCATGCTAGAATCAGAAACAAATGTAGTAATTTGAACGCTGATCTCTTCCGTAACCATTTAAGTCAAAACTTCTCTTGTGAATGTGGGAATCCTTGTGAAGATGCCGAACACTACTTTTTCCAAGGTAACAAATACTGCCAACAAAGATACATATTATTCCAAGCTCTTCGTATTTTTCGTCCTCTTAGTACGAATACACTATTGTTTGGAAACGAAAACCTCACGGACGATGAAAACGAATTCATATTCCTCGAAGTACAAACATTTATTCAACACACAGAAAGGTTTAAGCGTGAATAAATTAATGTATTACATACTATTTCTTTTATCTTACTAAACAAGTATTTTTGATCATTCAAAGTTTTATAATACAAAGTATATTACTGCTCATTCCAGAGGAAACTGTATAAGAAATCTAATATCAATACTAACATGTAATATAAATCGATACAAAATCAGCATGTACTGTCTTCACAACTTGACCTATATTGTTCTGGGGTGGGGGTTCGGGGATAGGCAGTGAAGTAGATGGTGAGGGCAGCTCTAAAAAAACACTCTTTTTTCTTCTTTCAGTTTACTTTGTTCATCTTTTTATTATTTTATTCAAAATGTCCCGTCTTTTTCTTATTCATTCTAAGCAATAATTATCTTGGTAAATTTAATAAAGTAGAACTACATACATCGGAATTTATTGTATAACAAAATTGACCTCTGGGAAAGGGCTGTTGCTAATGTTGTCAAAACTTGTAGCCCGATCCTTTTGCACTTTTGAAAATGTTATATATATGTAAGGAACAATTGTCATGATTTATGTATGTGTAAATTTGATTGTATTGATGAAATGATATTGTGAAATGTAAATTGTGTTGTACATGCTGTGGAAAAAAGTTGCAATAAAATATTATTAAATTAAAATTATTTATATAGTTTATGAGAGAAACAATCGTTGCTCTGGTAACGCAATGCGAGACATGGATGGTTTTTCTATTACCCCCCTTGGTAGATAAAGTCCGATTCATTCCGAAAGGTATATTGGCCATTCTAGTCGGAATCCTTTATGCTTACCGTTTGTTGTTCCATAACAAGATGTTGCGGTAGGATAAATGTAATGTTATCCAAATCATGTTAATTATTTCATAACACATTTTTACAGTAAAGTATCCATTGGATATTATGTAGGATATCTGTCGAGATTTAATAATTTAATAATTATAAGATAAAAAAAAAAGGATGCATATTGATAGCATGTGGTGCAAAGGAAACAACAATAAAAACAGAGGAACGCAATTAAGAGGACGAATCTACGCTTAGGAGTAATCAATAGCAGTAACTATGTCACTGATTAGCACACATATTACCAAAGCCGACAAAGCATGCGCTATATGAGTCATCGTCTTACTGTCATACAAGTTTACTCAGATTTCAAACGTAAATTTAGCTAATGGATAGGCCTTAGTCACAGTGACAACCACCCAGAATGCTAGACCAGAGAGTTTGCGATTTAGAGCTGACTCGAATGATTAAATCACACAGAAAATATGGAAATACTAGTACTTGAATGCTGCTGGCACGCCATCCAACTCCGTGTTGTGCATGGCTCTTAGGAGGGATGGCCCAACCCAAAAACCGAGTTTGCAAAGTTTGATGGATGGACCTATTAGCTCTTTCCATGCCATCGTGCCGTGTCCTAGCTTCCAGGCCTCGTATAGTCCTAGAACCTCGCCCGGTATGCCAATAGACTTACCACCTAAATAATATTACAAATGTACATGAGACTGCGCTATCATCAACGTGTATAATTATTTAACATGGCATTTGCCAAACTGTGAGCTATGCGAGGGTTGACACACTTAAAGGAATGGTTGTCCTATTAGCGCAGTGGTTAGCGCGTTCGCTTCTCACCAATGCAACCCGGGTTCGATCCTCGGACCGGGAAGTATGTGAGATGGTATGGTAGTCGCCAGAGATCGGACAGGTGGGTTTTCTCCGGGTATTCCGGTTTCCTCCCACACGAATGACCACATTTACGCTTTCATCCGCGCCAACAAGAGTGATTAATATAAGTTGCTAGAACTTGCTTCTCAACCGTTGTAAAATAAATAAAGCTAAAAATAAAAATATAAAAAAATTGATAAAATAAATTACACCATATATAGATTCGAACATGCGCCGTAATGGCGACATCATTCAGCAACACTAATTTTGTGTGCCATCCGTGGTCCAGTGGTAGATCGTCGGATTTGGAATCGAAAGGTCCCGGGTTCGATACTCGGTATGGGCACGTATGTAGTTTCATTGAGTAAGGCACCTAACACACATGTCTTAGTATTGATTAACCGCTTCTTAAAGGGCGGCTATGCCGGTCCAGTAAAGCATGTCTAGGTCCCCGCAAGGGATTCGACATAAATGGAACATACATGCATACAATACATCTGATGTGGTGGTGGTTTTACGCTTATTCATCGTCGCTACCGGTTGCACATATGAGCGACACCTCCTGAAGAGATTAGTCATTTTAGATTTTTGGAGGATAGTGCAATGATACAGACAGAGACCTATTCCAGAGTCTCCTCTGGTTTTTTCACGTGTACGGTGTACAACACCGACACGAGACCTCGGTTTAACGTCCCATCTGAAAGACTGTTAATTTTATTATGGTCAGACGGGGGATCGAACATCTTATGACGCTACCACTACCATCGTCACCAGCGAGTCATAGTGCGTCTACAAAGCATAATTCCAATGATAGGTTCATTATGATAATACATCTGAATGCTATATAGATTTCCAATTTCGGTCAACGAGTATTACAATAAGCATAGATATGTGTTCTACGAGCCCCGCTCAGACCGTGTTTCATTTATATGACAATGTTGGCAGTTTGTTACGGAGGATGGTGCAACAAGTACTGGTTAACCGCTGGAGCCTGCCCATGAAATATGTTGTTAGGTAAACTGCCCGTCGCTCAAATGGGCAACCGGTAGCGACGTTAAATAAACTTAAATAATAAATAATAAAGACTCTAAACCCCAAAACAAAAACAACGAAACAAATGTTATCACATGCACCACCAACTCTATATAGACCACAACAGTACCGAGGAGACTCTGGAATGGGTTTCTGTCTGTATCATTGCACTATCCTCCAAACATCTAAAGTGACTAATCTCTTCAGGAGGCGTCGCTCATATGGGCAACCGGTAGCGACGATAAATAAACGTAAACACACACTAAAACATGCAAGAAGTTTGTATGTATGTTGCATGCTATCTCTAACCCATTTGTGATGACGCATGTTCTGATCCTGTGAACATGTCCGCGGTGGCCCCTGCTGGTGCTTGCTCACGCCCAATCACTGTGTGCACCTCCTCGGCAGTTCTGTATATAAAGGCAATTTACATGATACAACTTGCGGATGCTCATACATGCATACTAGAATATATGGTTATTAATTTCTATATTTTCCAGATTTATTATATTGTTGTTGTTGTTGTTGTTGTTGGAACTAAATATTGTTACATATTTTATTATTAAATGATGAAAACTACGACGTGCAAAATGCTTGAACGCTGATGACACAGCGTTATTTCTCCCATCTTGTCCATTCTTTATTTTCTTCACCACCCTATATTTCCGCTGTCTTCCTCCATTATTTTACTCCCTAGCCGTCTGTCAATCCCAACGTCGCTTATCCATATACGCTCAATTCACCATATTTTCAAAACACCTGTTCCGATTCATCCTTACATATTTTGTCTATATGTATAATTTGATTATTTATTGTTCATCATATTAGTTTACATCTATACACATTTATTTTATCTCGACTGCCAAACATATATATTTACAACATTAGATTAATCGCTCTCAAGACTTCATTCCTAATGGTGGCAATGTGGAATTTAAATGCATTGCCCAAGGTACAATCGTAACGGCTACAGATGGGTGCGAACTCCCCTGGTCTTTCACACCTGACGCGACATTGTTACTACTGCACCATAACGACTTTCACAAGTCTACATTATCATATTTAATGGCTGGATTATTTATTACATATAAATAAAGAATTTGTGCCATGTTTATCATTTTGTATAAACTGTTATTAAACCGAGTTGGAAAAAAGATATTAAGCGAGCGAAACATTTGTTTCTGGACGAGTTTAATAAAACGTTATGTGAAATGAAACACTTTCATTATCACATGAACAACGGCTTTCAAACCATCATTTGTAAATATTTTCCGACGGTTCAACTAGACCCATTGTTCTAAAATCACACGCACGAGTATATTTTAGGGATGGATAATCGCTTGAAAAACAAACACCCTTCAACGGTAAGCAGTTCAAGTGACAATTACTTCATGTGTGAAAAAGCCCACAAATAACAATAACTGAATAAGTTGTCGTCATATTTGCATGGTCTTGCAGGACGAAGATGACGTTTACACGTAAAACAGAAAGTATGCTAGTTTGGCAATTTTATAAGAAGGTGAGTGATTTTGAGTTATTGCAAGAATTATATCGAATATTCGCATATTCCAATACCTTTCCGACCGAATATTCGAATAGTGAAATCGCTATTCGTTGTGTGTGTTTTACGTTTATTTATCGTCGCTACTGGTTGCCCATATGAGCGAAGCCTCCTGATGAGATTAATCATTTTAGATTTTGGAGGAGAGTGCATGATACAGACAGAGACCCATTCCAGAGTATCCTCTGGTTCTTTTACGTGCACGGTGTAAAGCACCGACACGAGACCTCGGCTTAACGTCCCATCTGAAAAGACTGTTAATTTTATTAAGGTCAGACGGGGGATGCTATTCGTTGCTATCCCTACTATATATATTATTATTATATACACACACATAAAGTAGTCATCAATCGGTGTGTCATGAATCAATCAATCAGAGTGTCATGCATCAATCGGTGTGTCATGCATCAATCGGTGTGTCATGAATCAATCGGTGTGTCATGCATCAATCGGTGTGTCATGAATCAATCGGTGTGTCATGAATCAATCGGTGTGTCATGCACCAATCGCTGTGTCATGCATCAATCGGTGTGTCATGAATCAATCGGTGTGTCATGCATCAATCGCTGTATCATGAATCAATCGGTGTGTCATGAATCAATCGGTGTGTAATGAATCAATCGGTGTGTCATGCATCAATCGGTGTGTCATGAATCAATCGGTGTGTCATGAATCAATCGGTGTGTCATGCACCAATCGCTGTGTCATGCATCAATCGGTGTGTCATGCATCAATCGGTGTGTCATGCATCAATCGCTGTTCATGAATCAATCGGTGTGTCATGAATCAATCGGTGTGTAATGAATCAATCGGTGTGTCATGCATCAATCGGTGTGTCATGAATCAATCGGTGTGTCATGAATCAATCGGTGTGTCATGCACCAATCGCTGTGTCATGCATCAATCGGTGTGTCATGAATCAATCGGTGTGTCATGAATCAATCGGTGTGTCATGAATCAATCGGTGTGTCATGCATCAATCGGTGTGTCATGAATCAATCGGTGTGTCATGCATCAATCGGTGTGTCATGCATCAATCGGTGTGTCATGCACCAATCGGTGTGTCATGCATCAATCGGTGTGCCATGAATCAATCGGTGTGTCATGCATCAATCGGTGTGTCATGCATCAATCGGTGTGTCATGAATCAATCGGTGTGTCATGCATCAATCGGTGTGCCATGAATCAATCGGTGTGTCATGCATCAATCGGTGTGTCATGAATCAATCGGTGTGTCATGCATCAATCGGTGTGTCATGCATCAATCGGTGTGTCATGAATCAATCGGTGTGTCATGCATCACTCGCTGTGCCATGCATCAATCGGTGTGTCATGAATCAATCGGTGTGTCATGCATCAATCGGTGTGTCATGCATCAATCGGTGTGTCATGAATGAATCGGTGTGTCATGAATCAATCGGTGTGTCATGCATCAATCGGTGTGTCATGTATCAATCGGTGTGTCATGAATCAGTGAATGTATCAATCGGTGTGTCATGAATCAGTGAATGTATCAATCGGTGTGTAATGAATGAATCAATCAATAAATCAATCGGTGTGTCATGAATCAATCGGTGTGTAATGAATCAATCGGTGTGTCATGAATCAACCGGTGTGTCATGAATCAATCGGTGTGTCATGAATCAATCGGTGTGTCATGAATCAATCGGTGTGTAATGAATCAATCGGTGTGTCATGCATCAATCGGTGTGTCATGAAGCAATCGGTGTGTCATGAATCAATCGGTGTGTCATGCATCAATCGGTGAGTCATGCATCAATCGGTGTGTCATGAATCAGTGAATGTATCAATGGGTGTGTCATGAATCAGTGAATGTATCAATCGGTGTGTAATGAATCAATCAATAAATCAATCGGTGTGTCATGAATCAATCGGTGTGTAATGAATCAATCGGTGTGTCATGAATCAACCGGTGTGTCATGAATCAATCGGTATGTCATGCATCAATCGGTGTGTCATGAATCAATCGGTGTGTAATGAATCAATCGGTGTGTCATGCATCAATCAATGTGTCATTGAATCAATCGGTGTGTCATGAATCAATCGGTGTGTCATGAATCAATCGGTGTGTCATGAATCAATCGGTGTGTAATGAATCAATCGGTGTGTCATGCATCAATCGGTGTGTCATGAATCAATCGGTGTGTCATGAATCAATCGGTGTGTCATGCATCAATCGGTGAGTCATGAATCAATCGGTGTGTCATGAATCAGTGAATGTATCAATGGGTGTGTCATGAATCAGTGAATGTATCAATCGGTGTGTAATGAATCAATCAATAAATCAATCGGTGTGGCATGAATCAATCGGTGTGTAATGAATCAATCGGTGTGTCATGAATCAACCGGTGTGTCATGAATCAATCGGTATGTCATGCATCAATCGGTGTGTCATGAATCAATCGGTGTGTAATGAATCAATCGGTGTGTCATGCATCAATCAATGTGTCATTGAATCAATCGGTGTGTCATGAATCAATCGGTGTGTCATGAATCAATCGGTGTGTCATGAATCAATCGGTGTGTAATGAATCAATCGGTGTGTCATGCATCAATCGGTGTGTCATGAATCAATCGGTGTGTCATGAATCAATCGGTGTGTCATGCATCAATCTGTGAGTCATGAATCAATCGGTGTGTCATGAATCAGTGAATGTATCAATGGGTGTGTCATGAATCAGTGAATGTATCAATCGGTGTGTAATGAATCAATCAATAAATCAATCGGTGTGGCATGAATCAATCGGTGTGTAATGAATCAATCGGTGTGTCATGAATCAACCGGTGTGTCATGAATCAATCGGTATGTCATGCATCAAGCGGTGTGTCATGAATCAATCGGTGTGTAATGAATCAATCGGTGTGTCATGCATCAATCAATGTGTCATTGAATCAATCGGTGTGTCATGAATCGATCGGTGTGTCATGAATCAATCGGTGTGTCCTGAATCAATCGGTGTGCCAGGAATCAATCGGTGTGTCATGAATCAGTGAATGTATCAGTCGGTGTGTCATGAATCAGGCAATGAATCAATCGGTGTGTAATGAATCAATCAATGAATCAATCAATCAATGAATCAATCAGTGAATCAATTGGTGTGTCATGAATCAGGCAATGAATCAATCGGTGTTTAATCAATAAATCAGTGAATCAATCAATGAATCAATCAGTGTGTCATGCATCAATCGATGAGTCAATCAGTTTGTCCTGCATCAATCGGAGTGTCATGACGTAAGCATGCCGTTGTCGTAAGTAGTCCGGTGCCCAGAAGGACAAACCATGTTTTGTCATGAATGTTTGACGTCACTCGCAAAACAATGTTTTAATACAGATATATTAAGACTGTACAGTCTTTCTTGTCGTATATATATGCAGAATTCCTCAGCCTAACCATGCTAGAATATACATTATATAGATATATGATTGGCGATGGCAATCAAAAACAGGTACAAATAAGAGATTCAACAAATATGTAATCGTAAGTCACGGACAACATTATAATCACTCATAGCAATGACCAGACCTTCATTGCTATACATGCCCCAAATATTTATCAAGTTAATACATTGCATACATAGTACAACTATGATATGTTTATTTTTGCATTGCATGTATATGGACGTCGTGTTAGCGAGTTCGCTTTATGCGTGATATGGACGTCGTGTTAGCGCAATGGTAGCGAGTTCGCTTTATGCGTGATATGGACGTCGTGTTTGCGCATTGGTAGCGAGTTCACTTTATGCGTGATATGGACGTCGTGTGTGCGCATTGGTAGCGAGTTCACTTTATGCGTGATATGGACGTCGTGTTAGCGCAGTGTAGCGAGTTCGCTTTAGGCCTGATATGGACGTCGTTTTAGCGCAATGGTAGCGAGTTCGCTTTATGCGTGATATGGACGTCGTGTTAGCGCAATGGTAGCGAGTTCGCTTTATGCGTGATATGGACGTCGTGTTAGCGCAATGGTAGCGAGTTCGCTTTATGCGTGATATGGGCGTCGTGTTAGCGCAATGGTAGCGAGTTCGCTTTATGCGTGATATGGACGTCGTGTTAGCCCAATGGTAGCGAGTTCGCTTTATGCGTGATATGGACGTCGTGTTTGCGCAGTGGTAGCGAGTTCGCTTTATGCGTGATATGGACGTCGTGTTAGCGCAGTGGTAGTGAGTTAGCTTTATGCGTGAGATAACTGAAGGTCTCGCTAGGCTGTAGCCATTACGAGTGTGACCTTAGACAATGTACTTAAATTCCACATTGCTCCCTCTCTCTCCCTCTCTCGCTCCCTCCCCCTCTCTCTCTCTCTCTGAATGAGGCCTAGAGAGCGATTAAACTACTGCTCAACGGGTTTTGTCAAGGCAGGATGCAGGGTATATCCATTTACAATAGTATCCCAGATATATGTCTTGTGTACATATAGCTCTACATATCATATGGATGTTGTGAAAGGTATTATTGGATAGACGGCCTGGAGCAGCCGCCTGGTTCGTGTTTGGGTGAAGGCCGTGTCCTTCATATACTTGCATATTTTCAGTTCCCGATTATCAAACCTTCAGTGTGCGGGGAAGTGTAGAACATACCTGGAGGTGGTACAATTAGCTGAGTGAACCTGAATAACGAGAAGAGATTGAAAATGGAGGACTCAAAGTGAGACATTGTTTTATTTTACCTATGAGTACAATCCATACATTACATAGTAAGGGCTTCGTCGCAGGTGTTGCCAGCATTAAAAGAAGGCCCATATTAAAACTTCATATTAACGTTTAGCTAAAGTATACATGAATATAAATAATAGGGATGGCAACGAATAGCGATTTTGGTATTCGAATATTCGGTCGGGAAGGTATTCGAATATTCGAATAATTGATAGAAATCTATCAAATACTCAAAATCACTCAAACTCTTATAAAAATGCGTAAACGTCATCTTCCTATAAGGCCATGCAAATATGACGACGACTCATTCAGTTATTGTTATCGGGCACTGTACATTGGTTTAAACATTGTTTATTCTAACATTTTACATATAAATTAACAGCAGTATACTGAAAGGGACTAGAACGAAAGAAAAAAGATGCATAGTTCTTTTCCCTATCAATTGATTGATATACAAAAAGCAGGAGAATAATATATATAACAATGAATATACTTGAAATCTATTCTAGGTATATGCTAGAGAATTTCAGGAGTTATTGTATTAGTGAGTCAATATAGTTTTGGATGTTAAAAGGAAAATGGTTAATATTTATTGACTACCAGCAGTGCTTTGATTCCGTGCAACGTCATCACCTGTTCACTAAATTAATAAGTGAAAACGTCAGTGGGAAGTTTGTTAATGCTCTGCGTGCTATGTATAAAAGAGTCAGGTCGTGTGTAAAATACAAATCAAGCGTTTCGAGCTTCTTCGATTCTGAAATTGGTTTGAAACAGGGGGACCCGAGCTCTCCATTATTATTCATGTTTTTCGTGAATGACATCATACAAAATATCCACTCTGATATTAATGATATCGTGTCAATTGATGACTTGAAACTATTTCTTATCTTGTATGCAGACGACATGATTTTATTTGCTCGTTCACCAGAATCCCTGCAGTTAATGCTTAAGGATGTAGAGACTTACTGTGAAACATGGGGTCTGAAAATTAATATAAACAAAACCAAAGTTATGATTTTTGAAATTGGTCTGCCAACTACAGCTGATATATACATTTACGGTACAAAAATAGAAAACGTAAGTTCGCTTAAATACATCGGTAATAACCTATATAAAAACGGAAACTGGCTACCTACCCAAAAACATATAGCTCAGCACGCTTCCTTTTCATTACACAGTTTGTTTTCTGTATTTCACCAGATTGAATTACCACTGTCTAGAAAAGTACAGTTATTTGATATATTAGTTGGTTCTGTTCTAAATTTCTGTTCAGAAATATGGGGTGTACATGCCGCTACAGACATTGAAATGGTCCATGTAAAATTTTTGCGACGTTTATTAGGTGTCAGGCAGTCCACAAACTTATCAGAATTATATGGGGAACTTGGCCGTGTGCCACTACATATATTTAGAAAATTTACTCTGCTGAAATACTGGAAACAATTGTTAGCTAAAGATGAATCATCTTTGACTTTTAAAATGTACTCATCAATGAGAAACGATGCGGACAATAATGTTACATATCGAAATAAAAATTGGGCTATGTATATTAAAAATATTCTTGATGAGCATGGGTTTGCGTATGTATGGAGAGACCAGGTTATTGATAACCACACTCTTATGTTAATTAAACAACGTATATTTGATAACTATTATCAGTCATGGTATTCGGACATAAACAATTCCCCGCGTCTACAGTCATACTGTATTTTTAAACATAATTTTGACCGCGAGATATACCTTGAATGTATATATGAGAGAAACTATCTTATTGTGCTGTCTAGATTTCGGGTGTCTGCTCATCATTTATTTATAGAATCAGGTCGATATAGCAATATACCTCGGGAACAACGACTCTGTAAATCATGTAGTATGAACAAACTTGAATCTGAATTCCATTTTTTATTGGTCTGCCCTAACTACAGGGATTTGAGGAAAAGGTACTTTAAACCATATTTCTGTCATTGGCCAAGCCTAAATAAGTTTGCCTCATTGTTAAATTCTACCTCTAAAATTGTAATAAATAATTTGTCAAAGTATCTCTACTTTGCAAATAAGATAAGGGTTTCTGTTTGAGTTTGGTCAAAGAATATGATTGTCTATTATGTATTATCTATATTCGTCAAAATCTACTTGTTACATGCAACCGTTTTTCTGAATTTGTATATGACCTTCAGAAAATGGTATCTATATAATAACATGTCTTCTCTGAAAATTTGTATATAACACTTTAAACATTGTAATAATGTTTTATGTGAAATAAACTGATTGAATTGAATTGAATATTATGCTTACTTATATAATGTGTTCATTTGTCTCGTAGTGTACATTGTATATATAGAATTAATGCAATAAAATATGATTAAACAATTGTTAAAATATTGTTCTCTGCCCAAACCAGGACACTATTACTAAATTGCGATACAATACGGTTAATAACCACCACATTTAATAAGCGATGTCGACCTGGCTATTAAGATAAAATACTAGAAATGTTGGGGTGGGGTGGGGTGGAGGCAGGTCTTGCCAAAATAGACGAATCCTCTGCATGTATAGACTCACGGTGGGGTGGAGGCAGGTCTTGCCAAAATAGACGAATCCTCTGCATGGATAGACTCACGGTGGAGTGGAGGCAGATCTTGCCAAAATATACGAATCCTCTGCATGTATAGACTCACGGTGGGGTGGAGGCAGATCTAGCCAAAATAGACGAAACCCCTGCATGGATAGACTCACGGTGGAGTGGAGGCAGGTCTTGCCAAAATAGACTAAACCTCTGCATGTATAGACTCACGGTGGGGTGGAGGCAGATCTTGCCAAAATAGACGAAACCTCTGCATGGATAGACTCACGGTGGGGTGGAGGCAGATCTTGCCAAAATAGACGAATCCCCTGCATGGATAGACTCACGGTGGGGTGGAGGCATATCTTGCCAAAATAGACGAAACCCCTGCATGGATAGACTCACGGTGGGGTGGAGGCAGATCTTGCCAAAATAGACGAAACCTCTGCATGGATAGACTGACATGTTTGTAGACGAAACTTCCTACACCTATCGTTTCCAAGCGAGATCTTAGTAACATTATACGTCCGTACAACTATCGGTAGCAAGTTTAGGAAATTGAGCCTCCATGCTACCGCATCAACCACACACACATAACATACAGCTCAAATCCGCAACTAACATTTCAATCGAAATTCAAGAAGAATTCATTTCAGATTCATCTACGTTTGTAATTGTTGTAAAGTCCGAGGGCCGGGAATTTACACGCGAAATCATAGTATTAAGTTGGTCCCATGTTTTCATATCTCCTAAACTGTAGATGACTGGCTACCTCTTAACAAGTCGGGAATTTACGATTTTTTGATATGCATACTACATGTATATGGAATGTGGTGCTCGTGCACGTTACCGTTTGATGGATCGATTCTCAACTAGGAGACATTATAAAGCAGTTGACATGCTCAGAGATCAACTCTTTCTTTGTCCCCAAGCGACCCACATCCTTAGTGCTGGCTTTTTGCCTTAAAAAGTTTATTTATTTATTTATTGTCGCTACCTGTTGTCCATATGAGCGACGGACAGTTGACCTAACAACACCTTTCCTGGACAGGCTCCAGTTGTTAACCAGTACTTGGTGCACCAACCTCCGTAAGAAACTGCCAACTGTTTCATATAAAGGGACACGGTCTGAGTGGAGCTCGAACCGATTGATTATTATTATATATGTTACAGTGGTATACAAGTCAGTGACCTTAACCACTTGTCCACGGAGGCGGACATTGTGCTCGCTAGGAAATTATCAGCCATTTCATTCCACAATCTTTTCAACTCAGGCATGTGTCCGGAACAGCGGGAAAGGGGAGCAACTGATATAAAACACACTCAAATTCAACCTGGTTACACGCACGCACGCACGCACGCACGCACGCACGCACGCACGCACGCACGCACGCACGCACGCACGCACGCACGCACGCACGCACGCACGCACGCACGCACGCACGCACGCACGCACGCACGCACGCACGCACGCACGCACGCACGCACGCACGCACGCACGCACGCACGCACGCACGCACGCACGCACGCACGCACGCACGCACGCACGCACGCACGCACGCACGCACGCACGCACGCACGCACGCACGCACGCACGCACGCACGCACGCACGCACGCACGCACGCACGCACGCACGCACGCACGCACGCACGCACGCACGCACACACACACACACACAGACCACGCACACGCACACGCACACGCACACCGCACGCACGCACGCACGCACGCACGCACGCACGCACGCACGCACGCACGCACGCACGCACGCACGCACGCACGCACGCACGCACGCACGCACGCACGCACGCACGCACGCACGCACGCACGCAGCACGCACGCACGCACGCACGCACGCACGCACGCACGCACGCACGCATAACAACTATTACGTTGTTTGTTTGTTTGTTGTGTTTGTTTGTTTGTTTGTTTGTTTGTTTGTTTGTTTGTTTGTTTGTTTGTTTGTTTGTTTGTTTGTTTGTTTGTTTGTTTGTTTGTTTGTTTGTTTGTTTGTTTGTTTGTTTGTAAACAATTGTTCCAAATTTAATTCACCAGGAAATTAACTATTAGGCTTTTTGTATGCAATTACTAGTTATTCGGTTTTACGCCTATTTATTCCCCACACCCACTGGCGTCATTGATCATAATTCACGGATTAACCCTAATCTAGATTCCAACAATCTCTTCCAGTATTGATTGATTTACAGTATGGAAATGCAAAGGCCATTAATACTATTTAATAAATGTAAGCCTCATTGTTTCGTATATTATGTATGAAATAAGTTAATAAAAGGTTTTTGACTTCTAACTAGCGTGCCCAGAAACAATAAAATGTTAATGTCTAATGTCACCTGAGTTGATGGATTGATGTAGATTCCAAAGTTAATGAGTTTTAAATGAATCGGAGGTGAATACTCTTTCTTCCTTCATCAATAATAGCAGCAGCAGCAGCAGCAGCAGCAGCAGCAGCAGCAGCAGCAGCAGCAGCAGCAGCAGCAGCAGCAGCAGCAGCAGCAGCAGCAGCAGCAGCAGCAGCAGCAGCAGCAGCAGCAGCAGGGTATGACAAGTTATTCTTTATACATCAGATTATCATTTAGTTATCGAATACACATGTACTTTCAAACTATTGCCTCCCCTATCTGCATAGAGGAAGCAGAATATGGTGCTGTATATATATATATATATATATATATATATGCATCAAACTTATTGGGAGTCTAGTCTTTGACGTTGACTAGCTGGCACAAGTAACGTTTACATTAGCATTGATACGTTTAACCACTGACCTTGACGAAAACACCAAATTCACGAATTAATGATTTGAGTTCATATTATATGTAAGCATTTAGGTTTACATCAGAATCTAAATTGTCAGATTTATTATTCTGTTCATGCATGGTCGTTTATACATTGCAAGTTGAGACATTTACCAGACAACCGTGGCAGCTTATGGTTGTCTTCTTAAATGTTGAATGGTTGTAAACAGCTGGTAATACAGCAAACACTTGGTGATACTTTTAGAGGACAGTGTAACTTGATTTATTGGAATACGTATTTCGAGCGCATCCGTTGCGTGTATATGCCTATACTTGGAATCATTCCGCACAAAGGAAATGCTACTCGAGTTAATTGACATATATGGAAATACTTTTACATTTAAACACTGAAATCAATATTACTTATGAGGATATATATGTAATTATACGTGTATTACTTACATACGTGTTGATTGATTGTAGTGTCGATATATATGTGGTTACATGCAGTTGACGGACGGACGGAATTCATATGTAATAATAAGAGAATATGTGTTAGTTTTGTTTAAACAGTATTTATTGCAATACATAAAACACATATAACATACAACGACATACATAATACATATATAACATACAACGACATACATAATACACATATAACATACAACGACATACATATCACATATAACATACAACGACATACATAATACACATATAACATACAACGACATACATAATACACATATAACATACAACGACATACATAATACACATATAACATACAACGACATACATAATACACATATAACATACAACGACATACATAATACACATATAACATACAACGACATACATAATACACATATAACATACAACGACATACATAATACACATATAACATACAACGACATACATAATACACATATAACATACAACGACATACATAATACATATATAACATACAACGACATACATAATACACATATAACATACAACGACATACATAATACACATATAACATACAACGACATACATAATACACATATAACATACAACGACATACATAATACACATATAACATACAACGACATACATAATACATATATAACATACAACGACATACATAATACACATATAACATACAACGACATACATAATACATATATAACATACAACGACATACATAATACACATATAACATACAACGACATACATAATACACATATAACATACAACGACATACATAATACACAATATAACATACAACGACATACATAATACATATATAACATACAACGACATACATAATACACATATAACATACAACGACAACATAATACATATATAACATACAACGACATACATAATACACATATAACATACAACGACATACATAATACATATATAACATACAACGACATACATAATACACATATAACATACAACGACATACATAATACACATATAACATACAACGACATACATAATACACATATAACATACAACGACATACATAATACATATATAACATACAACGACATACATAATACACATATAACATACAACGACATACATAATACACATATAACATACAACGACATACATAATACACATATAGCATACAACGACATACATAATACACATATAACATACAACGACATACATAATACATATATCACATACAACGACATACATAATGCACATATAACATACAACGACATACATAATACACATATAACATACAACGACATACATAATGCACGTATAGCATACAACGACATGCATAATACACATATAACACACAACGACATACATAAAACACATATAACATACAACGACATACATAATACACATATAGCATACAACGACATACATAATACACATATAACATACAACGACATACATAATACACATATAACATACAACGACATACATAATGCACATATAACATACAACGCTCATAAACATACATAACTACAAAACAAAAACAAACAAACTAATAAATAAACTACACAAAACATACATATAAAATATATAACATACAACGACATACATAATACACATATAACATACAACGACATACATAATACACATATAACATACAACGACATACATAATACACATATAACATACAACGACATACATAATACACATATAACATACAACGACATACATAATACACATATAACATACAACGACATACATAATACACATATAACATACAACGACATACATAATACACATATAACATACAACGACATACATAATACACATATAACATACAACGACATACATAATACATATATAACATACAACGACATACATAATACACATATAACATACAACGACATACATAATACACATATAACATACAACGACATACATAATACACATATAACATACAACGACATACATAATACACATATAACATACAACGACATACATAATATATATAACATACAACGACATACATAATACACATATAACATACAACGACATACATAATACACATATAACATACAACAACATACATAATACATATATAACATACAACGACATACATAATACACATATAACATACAACGACATACATAATACATATATAACATACAACGACATACATAATACACATATAACATACAACGACATACATAATAAACATATAACATACAACGACATACATAATACACATATAACATACAACGACATACATAAAACACATATAACATACAACGACATACATAATACATATATAACATACAACGACATACATAATACACATATAACATACAACGACATACATAATACACATATAACATACAACGACATACATAATACATATATAACATACAACGACATACATAATACACATATAACATACAACGACATACATAATACACATATAACATACAACGACATACATAATACATATATAACAAACAACGACATACATAGTACACATATAACATACAACGAAATACATATACATATATAACATACAACGACATACATACTACACATATCACATACAACGACATACATAATACACATATAACATACAACGACCTACATATTACACATATAACATACAACGACATACATAAAACACATATCACATACAACGACATACATAAAGCACATATAACATACAACGACATACATAAAGCACATATAACATACAACGATATACATAATACACATATAACATACAACGACATACATAATACACATATAACATACAACGACATACATAATACATATATAACATACAACGACATACATAATACATATATAACATACAACGACATACATAATACATAATACATATATAACATACAACGACATACATAATACATATATAACATACAACGACATACATAATACACATATAACATACAACGACATACATAATTAATATATAACATACAACGACATACATACTACACATATCACATACAACGACATACATAATACACATATAACATACAACGACCTACATATTACACATATAACATACAACGACATACATAAAACACATATCACATACAACGACATACATAATGCACATATAACATACAACGACATACATAATACACATATAACATACAACGACATACATAATACACATATAACATACAACGACATACATAATACACATATAACATACAACGACATACATAATACATATATAACATACAACGACATACATAATACATATATAACATACAACGACATACATAGTACACATATAACATACAACGACACAAATAATACATATATATCATACAACGACATAAATAATACACATATAACATACAACGACATACATAATACATATATATCATACAACGACATAAATAATACATATATAACATACAACGACATACATAGTACACATATAACATACAACGACATACATAATACATATATATCATACAACGACATAAATAATACACATATAACATACAACGACAACATATACATATATACATACAACGACATACATAATACACATATAACATACAACGACATACATAATACACATATAACATACAACGACATACATAATACACATATAACATACAACGACATACATAATACATATATAACATACAACGACATACATAATACACATATAACATACAACGACATACATAATACACATATAACATACAACGACATACATAATACACATATAACATACAACGACATACATAATACACATATAACATACAACGACATACATAATACACATATAACATACAACGACATACATAATACACATATAACATACAACGACATACATAATAATATAACATACAACGACATACATAATACACATATAACATACAACGACATACATAATACACATATAACATACAACGACATACATAATACACATATAACATACAACGACATACATAATACACATATAACATACAACGACATACATAATACACATATAACATACAACGACATACATAATACACATATAACATACAACGACATACATAATACACATATAACATACAACGACATACATAATACACATATAACATACAACGACATACATAATACACATATAACATACAACGACATACATAATACACATATAACATACAACGACATACATAATCACTATACATACAACGACATACATAATACACATATAACATACAACGACATACATAATACACATATAACATACAACACATACATAATAAATAAACATACAACGACATACATAAAACACATATAACATACAACGACATACATAATACACATATAACATACAACGACAACATAAACACATATAACATACAACGACATACATAATACACATATAACATACAACGACATACATAATACACATATAACATACAACGACATACATAATACACATATAACATACAACGACATACATAATACACATATAACATACAACGACATACATAATACACATATAACATACAACGACATACATAATACACATATAACATACAACGACATACATAATACACATATAACATACAACGACATACATAATACACATATAACATACAACGACATACATAATACACATATAACATACAACGACATACATAATACACATATAACATACAACGACATACATAATACACATATAACATACAACGACATACATAATACACATATAACATACAACGACATACATAATACACATATAACATACAACGACATACATAATACACATATAACATACAACGACATACATAATACACATATAACATACAACGACATACATAATACACATATAACATACAACGACATACATAATACATAATACACATATAACATACAACGACATACATAATACACATATAACATACAACGACATACATAATACACATATAACATACAACGACATACATAATACATATATAACATACAACGACATACATAATACACATATAACATACAACGACATACATAATACATATATAACATACAACGACATACATAATACACATATAACATACAACGACATACATAATACATATATAACATACAACGACATACATAATACACATATAACATACAACGACATACATAATACACATATAACATACAACGACATACATAATACATATATAACATACAAGACATAATAATACACATATAACATACAACGACATACATAACATATACATACAAGACATAATAATACAATATAACATACAAACATATAACATACAACGACATACATAATACACATATAACATACAACGACATAATAATACACATATAACATACAACGACATACATAATACACATATAACATACAACGACATACATAATACACATATAACATACAACGACATACATAATACACATATAACATACAACGACATACATAATACACATATAACATACAACGACATACATAATACACATATAACATACAACGACATACATAATACACATATAACATACAACGACATACATAATACACATATAACATACAACGACATACATAATACACATATAACATACAACGACATACATAATACACATATAACATACAACGACATACATAATACACATATAACATACAACGACATACATAATACACATATAACATACAACGACATACATAATACACATATAACATACAACGACATACATAATACACATATAACATACAACGACATACATAATACACATATAACATACAACGACATACATAATACACATATAACATACAACGACATACATAATACACATATAACATACAACGACATACATAATACACATATAACATACAACGACATACATAATACACATATAACATACAACGACATACATAATACACATATAACATACAACGACATACATAATACACATATAACATACAACGACATACATAATACACATATAACATACAACGACATACATAATACACATATAACATACAACGACATACATAATACACATATAACATACAACGACATACATAATACACATATAACATACAACGACATACATAATACACATATAACATACAACGACATACATAATACACATATAACATACAAAGACATACATAATACACATATAACATACAACGACATACATAATACACATATAACATACAACGACATACATAATACACATATAACATACAACGACATACATAATACACATATAACATACAACGACATACATAATACACATATAACATACAACGACATACATAATACACATATAACATACAACGACATACATAATACACATATAACATACAACGACATACATAATACACATATAACATACAACGACATACATAATACACATATAACATACAACGACATACATAATACACATATAACATACAACGACATACATAATACACATATAACATACAACGACATACATAATACACATATAACATACAACGACATACATAATACACATATAACATACAACGACATACATAATACACATATAACATACAACGACATACATAATACACATATAACATACAACGACATACATAATACACATATAACATACAACGACATACATAATACACATATAACATACAACGACATACATAATACACATATAACATACAACGACATACATAATACACATATAACATACAACGACATACATAATACACATATAACATACAACGACATACATAATACACATATAACATACAACGACATACATAATACACATATAACATACAACGACATACATAATACACATATAACATACAACGACATACATAATACACATATAACATACAACGACATACATAATACATATATAACATACAACGACATACATAATACACATATAACATACAACGACATACATAATACATAAACAATATAACATACAACGACATACATAATACACATATAACATACAACGACATACATAATACACATATAACATACAACGACATACATAATACACATATAACATACAACGACATACATAAAACACATATAACATACAACGACATACATAAAACACATATAACATACAACGACATACATAATACACATATAACATACAACGACATACATAATACACATATAACATACAACGACATACATAATACACATATAACATACAACGACATACATAATACACATATAACATACAACGACATACATAATACACATATAACATACAACGACATACATAATACACATATAACATACAACGACATACATAATACACATATAACATACAACGACATACATAATACACATATAACATACAACGACATACATAATACACATATAACATACAACGACATACATAATACACATATAACATACAACGACATACATAATACACATATAACATACAACGACATACATAATACACATATAACATACAACGACATA
>CM026403.1:23909874-23988406 GCA_014843695.1 Archivesica marissinica
CTACCCACCATACCACCGTTACCTACTACCTACCTACCTACTACCCATCATACCACCGTTACCTACCTACTACCTACCTACCTACTACCTACCTAACTACCTACCTACCTACTACCCATCATACCACCGTTACCTACTACCTACCTACCTACTACCCATCATACCACCGTTACCTACCTACTACCTACCTACCTACCTACCTACCTACTACCTACCTACCTACCTAACTACCTACTACCTACCTACCTAACTACCTACCTACTACCCACATACCACCTACCTACTACTACCTACCCTACCTACCTACCTACCTACTACCTACACTACCTACCTACCTACCTACCTACCTACCTACCTACCTACCTACCTACCTACCTACCTACCTACCTACCTACCTACCTACCTACCTACTACCTACCTACCTACCTACCTACCTACCTACCTACCTACCTACCTACCTACCTACCTACCTACCTACCTACCTACCTACCTACCTACCTACCTACCTACCTACCTACCTACCTACCTACCTACCTACGAATAAATTCAGAGCATGTGCAAACAACATAGATCCAGATCAGCCGCGGCGTAGCGCCGCGTCTGATTAGGATCTATGTTGTTTGCTATTTCACTCCACTGTCTGAAGAGCAATCAGCATATAGCCTGATCAGACGGCAGGTTCTGTTCTGTCCGATCGGGTCCTCTACTTTTTTTACAAAGTCGCTTTTATGCGACATTGGCGGTGAAAGGATTAAGATAGATTCAAAATAAGCCAACACTAAAACAATGTATACCATCCATTGACTCCAATGTGTTAACTGCGTATGTTTGCAAACTCCACTATGGACAGAAATTAGTATAAGTAGATTTATGTGAGCTTTTTGTTTTCCAATAAATCCCGTTATTTTGCACGGGTACACCGTCTCCATGGTCGCCTTCTAGGAGGTGGTGATGGTAACAATATGACCAATTTCATATTCGGTTAATTAACAGTTATCCCCCCTTAGGAGAGCTGAGTATTGGAGTCGCTAAAAAGCGTGAATTTCATTCTCCAAAATGTGGCAATATTTGGTCATTTTCATTCTGAAACAGCTAGTGATAACATCGTTCTTCTTACAAACTTATCCCTCCCACCCACCCAGATATCAGCTTCATTTACATAACTTTACAAAGAGGAATAGTATAACCTTTACTGCTGTTTGTAATATATAATTTCACTCTTTATTTTCGGTCACATGCCTGGCACCATGAAGGATTTGAGACGCACTATACGGAGCAGACACGTAGGCAAAGAAAAGCCTAGAATACCAAACAATACGGGTGTTTGCGAAAAATCCTAGAATACCAAACAATACGGGTGTTTGCGAAAAATCCTAGAATACCAAACAATACGGGTGTTTGCGAAAAAGACTAGAATACCAAACAATACGGGTGTTTGCGAAAAATCCTAGAATACCAAACAATACGGGTGTTTGCGAAAAAGACTAGAAGCGGCTCGATTCTGATCAAAAACTTTGTATGAATCCTGGTGCCAAGCGAGTTTCAAGAAACATGTGTTGGTCAAAACGACACAATCATTCATAAACAGAACTATTAATATATGGTGACTTATTAAATGCAACAAGTCGGTGCTTATCTGATAGTCTTGTCGCGGCTTTAAAGTAAAACTTTATGATGCAGTTAGCGTGGTTGTAGACGCGAGCTCGCCAGTGTATAATATACATTGTATATATCAAAGAAATGTACATGGTTTTGATTAATATAATTGCTAAGCTGGTCAAAGTACCTGTAGCATAAGCTCTCATATTCGAAGTAGTAATAATTTATAAACTACTAAAAGTTAAATACTAAAAACAAGATAAATACTGTCAGAGATCTGCTGAGCATGTAACAAAAGTTATATGCGTGTAACGGGAATTACACACCATAAAGAGTCTGTCCATGGATGGTATAAAACTGTGTTGCCTAGCATTGTCGCTCGGATGTCGTCCATGGTTTATATTGGTTTAAGGAGTGATGAAATTCCACTCTCTTAACTTAGAGGCAAAAGTATTGACACCAATGTCTGCTAACGCCCCCGGGATAGGACTGCACTTATATGCTTCAAGGTTAATGCTTCCTTTCGGCCAAAAACAAACACAAATGTTCTGTCGAGGGTTGCGAAAAGAAAAATTAAAAAAGGCAGATCCATGTATTTATCCCTCTTTGCTAATCCTCTAACACGGGTCGCATTAAAACTATTGCTTGACCCCCTTGAAGCGATAGCCTCAGGTAGGTTCTTCCACTAGTAAGTATGTATAACCAGCCAGCGCAGTCTTACCCCCTGGGCCCCATTACTCGGTGAACGGATAAATTCCTTCACTGAGCCCACACCCATGCATGTATGCAATTTTGAATATAGTTATGCATATTAATATACCGAAATACATGTGTAACGAGAGCTATTTCAAAAACTGAAACATAATAAAAGCTATTTCAAAAAAATTGAAATATAATAAAAAACTTATCATCAAGATAGAAGTATGGTAGTACACTGGCGGTTTTGCGTACATTACAGCATACAGCGAGTAATAAGTATCATTTGGCAACTAAAACTGGTTAAAATATGTCTCCAGTTCTTTATCTAAAGATGAGGAATGGTTCGCATCCTCAGCCATTTTTCATCTGCAGTCTTCGCGTTGGAGAATTGAATGCGGGGATGCGAATTGTTTGTTGTCTTAATTTGTTCCTTTGCAGTTACCACTGGGGCAAATGAATACCAATTGTAAATGCATATTGGTTTCATGTATATATATATATTTTTCACTTGCCATATGCTACGAGTTATAAACAATTAAAGTCGCGGCCTTATTCCACTTACTATGTGTTATAGTTATATTTATAAGAGGTTCCTAAGTCAAAGCCAAGCATGGACGGAGAGTTTGTTCACGAGCTCGTACACACATAAAGTTGGATCATGAAGTACTTCAATTTGCTACAGCCTTCTCGTGAATAAACTCTGTGGCTTGTTTTACACAGTCGTTGCCCCTTGATAAAATAAGCATTTTCATATGCTTGATGTTTTTCTGCAGCACTTTATTCTTGTATGTTATTTTCTGAATAAAATACATTTAAAAATCCCGCCCCTGGAAATGATTGCATATAAGCATTCTTGGGGCTTGTGTTCCAATCCGCATTCATTTATTTGAAATATAGTTCCATTTTCAGAACAAACCCTGGTTCGTTTACATGCCAGGTGTATAGCACCGATACATAATACCTCGGTTTAATGACCAATGTGAAAGACTGTTACTATTAATAGGGTCAGATGGGGGTCGAACCTGCCAACCCTGAATACGTACACCAATGTGTTACCACCTGAACATCTGAGTATAGAAAGTACATTTACACATGTACTAATAGAGCACTAGTCGTTCACGGTAGAGACGATCCATGAAAAAAGTGTCTGAACAGTGTACGTCATCAATTCATGTGTACGCACGCTATGATAAATGGACACCAGTCACCAGTCAATCCGCGTGTTACCGGCATTACAAACAGCCAAAACGGTAAATGTGATCTTTTGGTGGAACATGATTTCTTGTCGCTATAAGTAATATGTAGGGCATGGCTTTCACGAATCGAACGTATCACAGACGGAAAGGTGAGAATGGTCTAGATTGTGATGCTGATTGCCATACCAGCGGAACAGTAGCAGCAGAAGAGCACAACCCAATAGCTTATCACGTAACATACCCGAAATAAGTCGATCGTTGAGCATTACTATATGTACACAGAATTGTTCATTGACTAAATAAGTCGATATTGAGCATTACAATATGTACACAGAACTGATCATTGACTAAATAAGAAGTGGACATTGACTAAATAAGTCGATCCTTGAGCATTACAATATGTACACAGAACTGATCATTGACTAAATAAGTCGATATTGAGCATTACAATATGTACACAGAACTGATCATTGACTAAATAAGAAGTGGACATTGACTAAATAAGTCGATATTGAGCATTACAATATGTACACAGAACTGGACATTGACTAAATAAGTCGATCCTTGAGCATTACAATATGTACACAGAACTGGACATTGACTAAATAAGTCGATCCTTGAGCATTACAATATGTACACAGAACTGATCATTGACTAAATAAGAAGTGGACATTGACTAAATAAGTCGATATTGAGCATTACAATATGTACACAGAACTGGACATTGACTAAATAAGTCGATCCTTGAGCATTACAATATGTACACAGAACTGATCATTGACTAAATAAGAAGTGGACATTGACTAAATAAGTCGATCATTGAGCATTACAATATGTACACAGAACTGGACATTGACTAAATAAGTCGATCCTTGAGCATTACAATATGTATACAGAACTGATCATTGACTAAATAAGAAGTGGACATTGACTAAATAAGTCGATATTGAGCATTACAATATGTACACAGAACTGGACATTGACTAAATAAGTCGATCCTTGAGCATTACAATATGTATACAGAACTGATCATTGACTAAATAAGAAGTGGACATTGACTAAATAAGTCGATATTGAGCATTACAATATGTACACAGAACTGGACATTGACTAAATAAGTCGATCCTTGAGCATTACAATATGCACACAGAACTGATCATTGACTAAATAAGTCGATATTGAGCATTACAATATGTACACAGAACTGGACATTGTCTAAATAAGTCGATCCTTGAGCATTACAATATGTACACAGAACTGGACATTGTCTAAATAAGTCGATCCTTGAGCATTACAATATGTACACAGAACTGGACATTGACTAAATAAGTCGATCCTTGAGCATTACAATATGTACACAGAACTGATCATTGACTAAATAAGTCGATCCTTGAGCATTACAATATGTACACAGAACTGGACATTGACTAAATAAGTCGATATTGAGCATTACAATATGTACACATAACTGGACATTGACTAAATAAGTCGATCCTTGAGCATTACAATATGTACACAGAACTGGACATTGACTAAATAAGTCAATATTGAGCACTACAATATGTACACAGAACTGGACATTGACTAAATAAGTCGATATTGAGCATTACAATATGTACACAGAACTGGACATTGACTAAATAAGTCGATCCTTGAGCATTACAATATGTACACAGAACTGGACATTGACTAAATAAGTCGATATTGAGCATTACAATATGTACACAGAACTGGACATTGACGAAATCAGTCGATCATTGAGCATTACAATATGTACACAGAACTGGACATTGACTAAATAAGTCGATCCTTGAGCATTACAATATGTACACAGAACTGGACATTGACTAAATAAGTCGATCATTGAACATTACAATATGTACACAGAACTGATCATTGACTAAATAAGTCGATCCTTGAGCATTACAATATGTACACAGAACTGGACATTGACTAAATAAGTCGTAACATATGATACATTGTCTGTATAAACATAACTGATATATACTGTAATGTCAGGTGTTAGCAAGTAAGATTTATGACATGGAATGTGACTGGCTTGTCTTCCAGTAGTTGATGATGGTGATGATGATGATGTTGATGATTGAGCTTATTTACCCTCGCCTCCGGCGAACCATGTGGACGAGCGTACTTATTTACACGAAAGAAACATTGACTTGTGTGGGATATTAGACTGGTTATTTAGTAATAATCTAAATTTCATAAATTTGATAGACAATCATTACAAATGTGTAGCTGCTTCAGACTGTATATTTAACAATAGTAGAATGGTATGTATGGGTTATTACGTCATTAGACTTGGATGACGACCGTATACAATTCCACGTTTCAAAATATCAATTGATGTATATTTTTCAGCTATACCTACCCTGTAGTGATCATTCCATTCAGGTATATAGGGATTATATAGATAAATTATATATAATTTGTGGTGTACGTATGCAGAACGAGGCACGGTTATATTTCTGGGTGATGTTAATGCCAAGCATGCGTCCGAGTTTACTACCAATAACAGTAGAGAAATATATTTTACAGAGTTATTAAATGATATAAATTACATTGCAATAGACACATTACCTGGTGTGCAAAAGATAGAAAAAACAAACAATCTATTTGCACGAATAAATTAATGTCATATATAAATAGAAATGTATTATATAAATACATTTATTTATTTATATATATGACACATTGTTAACCATGTAAGATTATGATTTTTATGTAATATGTATAATCGTCTGCTATTATGTTCGCGCCTAAATTATCAGTTCTCTGTTTGCGCGGGAACAATTTTGTTACTACCGAGTGCAGGTGGTCAGTTATGTAAGATAATCGCCGCTTTATTGATGACAGAGAAACATGTAATAATATTGTATAACATCACAGATGTTTGGCGCGGTTATGTCTGTTATTGATGTTTATTCTGCTATTTAAGACTTGAGAAATGACGAAGAAATGCGTGCATTTTTATCCAGCCAAGGAGGCATTAAGGAATTGATGTAACTCACTTTTAAGATATAAACTGTTTCTATGATAGTTAAGAAAAATTAAATATTTAAAGAAGTATTAACTCTTAAATATTAAAGTCGTATTAAAAACGTGAACGGAAGATAATTAGGCCTTGTAAGAAACGATTGTTTTGGCTAATATATCTATTGGAATAGTTTGATGAAGGAAGGAAATTAATATAGCATATGGGACTATTATGAACATAAGGAAATAGTGAGGCGAACAATAAGATACGAGATATTACGAATATATGATACATGTTATAATATAAATTAAAGGCGATTGTTATAAATTATATTATACAAAGGAAAATGATAGACTGTGTTGAGTAATAAATTATTGAAGAACCGTTGGGAAACCCCCTAGACATCGCCAGCGAGTCTACAATAGGATAGACCCTGGTTAGAGCATTACTGAAGGACCGTAGAGAAACCCCCTAGACAACTCCAGCGAGTCTACGATAAGATAGACCCTGGTTAGAGCATTTATATCGGATATATATATAAGAAGACAGATAGGCTTGCGACACTGGATGTACAGGTGACAAAGCGTCATTCGTTTCTTATGACGGACTGTCTGAAAGCCTATCGATCATCTATACTTACCTGTAGAAACAAATGATTATTGATTTTTGTGAAATAGTAGATGATCATTGTTTAAATGTATCTAGTCACCAGCAAGTAATATGTATTTCAAACATGCCTATATTTACCTGTCCTAATGAGTACGATAATATGTCAAATCATGTCCAGTATCGCACTAACTGGAAAACAGTTCCAGAAACGGAGAGCGGTGCTTTCGAAACTGAAGTGAATAACTCAGAACTAATATTGCGTGCCTGTTCAGCTTGTGCAAACAAAACACGACATGGAAATATCGTACACGATACTATCGTTGCAGCCATAGTGGATGCTTCTACAAAAACAATAAGAACAATAATATTTAGACATTTCCTGAAACCGTATTGGAACTCTAATTTGACCACACTACGAAGAGAAGCGCACTGTATATGGCCTACAGAAGGTCGTCTCCTTGATGCGTCGGTTTCATTCAACGACTACAAACAAGCTAAGTACAGGTATACTCACAGAAACGGTGTTAATTCTTTCTTAAATGAACAAGATAATGAATTAGATAAATGTGCAGAATTGGATCAAATCAATTTTGGCGTCTTGTAAATAGCAAGCGGACAAGCAATGGAAACAAAGCTGGAAGTGAACTTAGATTTAGTGGAATCGTCAATCGTGATGCCCAGTCCATTCCTGAATTTATTACTAGGCATGTAGTTCCTAATACTAGATTTGTACGTAGAACACCAGGCATTATTAAACAATAAAGATATATTAAAACATGTAAACGAGGTACAATGTGTGAACACATGATGTTTGGGGGAGATAACTAAATGTGGGCGTTATCCAGACTTTATTCTACAATGCCAATTCTAAGCTATGTGCCACAACAGTGGTAGGAGATGGAATGATGACCCACACAATTATAGAACAATCACACTGACCTCAACAATCTTGAAATTATTTGAATGTATTTTGTTGCTACGCTCAAAGAGAGAAAATTTGAACCAAGTAAGCCCACAACAAGGAGGTTTCCAGCAAAAGTTAGGCTGTGTCATGACATGGCCTTCTCTGAAAGAGCTCATTGATGCAAAGGAAAATTATAGCAAGGCATTCGTCTGCTACATTGACAGAAGTCAAGCATTTGACAGAGTATGGCATAATGGCCTCATCTTTAAACTAAATGAATGTAACCTGGATGTACAGACATTCCGGACATATAGTAGCCTCTATAGTATCACGAGGAGTTGCATACGTAATCAGACTTTTACTTCTGAATGGTTCGACGTGAAACAAGGTACACGACAGGGCGGGAAGAGCTCACCAGGTCTTTATTTATTATTCATAAATGGAATTATCAAGGAATTAGAGAGGTCATAGCTCGGATTTTGTATAACTTAAATATCCACAGTCCTACCGTAGCAGATGATATGGTACTTTTTTCAATTGTCAAAACAAGGCCTAGATAAAATGTTGAACATCTGTTCCACTAGAATGTAGATTCGAATATAACCCAACAAATGTGCTGTGATCGCATTTAATACATCTAGGTAAGACTTTGTAAAGAGTTCTAGGTCATGGAAACTTGGGAATGAAGCTGTACAGGAAGATATTAAGCATGTACACATTGGAATTATCAATGATAAATACATAGTAAATGACTAGATGCATGCTGCAAGCGATAAATTGCGAGGGACACTTGTTAATATTTCAAACAGTGGTATAAGTACGAATATTTATAAAACAATAGGCGCTATATGGATGCATGCTATTGAACTATACAACAAGAACAAGTATATTATAACTAGAACGTGCTCATAGGTCCTGCATGAAACACATGCAAAGGTTGCCGTTAAAGTGTGAGTAATGATATGTCACCACTAAACTCTATCGGAATGCTGCCAATAACAGTGGAAATTGAGTACAGGAAGTTACAGTTCCTGGGGCAACTGTGCAGACTCCACTTCCACTACCTGACCAAGAAATATTTACCAATATACTTGTCAGATATCAGAACTATGATGAAAGGCAGAATATTAGTTTCATTGCAGAAATACACGTTACTTTTCGAAAATACAGTCTCATTGATTACTTGCATATTTGTTTTGGAAACATTTCCGACAAAGTTGTTTGGAAATCTGTTCCACAAAGACATGTTTATAAATATGCATATAATACTATAGTATCTAGAGTCTGCGATAAGATACCTACTAATCTACACTTGTACCATATGTAGTTGTATTTTCTGTTTTGTTACATGCTTTACTTGTAGTATATGTTCAACATATTCACATTCATGGCTGTTGTCACGAGATGATGCACCAGAATGTATCCCATGCAATACTCTATACACGGTGGAGCATATCTTAATACACTGTGTTGACCTTCAACCAATCCGGTTGCAGTACTACAATGTGGACAACATTAAAAAACTCTTCGACTCTATCAGAGTAGAGTCCATCATATCATTTATCAAGGCAATAGGAATTTATAATAAGCTGTGATATCAATTGTTAATCATGCCTTTGTAGTAATCATTCATTCATATATTACCTGTAATTAATCTTACGTCTTTATAACTTCTTAGTATTAATTTTTACGTAATGCATATACTTATATAGAATTTTATTTCATACACTCGACAATAAACATAACTTTAATGCGCGCTACATGACCTTAGATGTCGATGCGCCGTAAAACACCATTCATTCATATGTTCAACATAACTATGATGCTCTCCCATTGTGGAGGTAATATATCTAAACCTAAAGCTACACGTCAACCTACGAATAATAAGAACAGGAAGCGAGACCTTTATGGTCTGACGACAATATAGTCATTTTTGAAACTGTGCAAACATATAGTAAACTGACGATTTAATCAAGATTGACAGTGTAGATTTAATATACCATTATATTATTACGACCGTTCTTATCAACCCTGTAACTACATGTATATGATTTCTAGTTGGGCAGTTATAATCCGAGGATAGCGACCAATGGAAATGATCTAGAGTAAATTCATTTTAGTAAGATATTTTAGATACAGTTTACTTTTACAAAAGAGTCCCTCCAATTCAATTATAGTTTACCATTTAAATTAGGTACCGTTTGTACTAATCAATTGTATGTCACCAGTTATATAATTCTGTATAATTCATTACTGGGAAGGGTTTAATGTAATGTTGTTAGAACGTGTTGCCCAACCCATTTGCTGTTGTTATGTTGTATTATTATTGTGTAACTATATGCAGGTATATATAGACCTTCCGCGAGCACGGAACATGCTTTTATATAAACAATAACAGGACTGGCTGGTATCGCAGGGCAGGCGTAACAGTACGTTGATAGTATAATGCGTGCTGAAATAATTCTACAGAAGTATGTTAATCGTGAATACAACCCTACCGAGATTGCTATTAACCTCATATCAACTACACACTCCCTTATCATCGAGGAATTAAACATGTTCATCGTTTATCGTATGCTTTATTCATACTTGGTTTGTGCCTGGATAATTTTAAATTATTATTAATCATACCAGATTTGTATAGCACTCTTTTCATACAGACATTATACGTTCAAAAGTGCTTAACATTAATTTAGCATAGTAAGACATTTTTACATGCAACATACATTCGTCAATATTAATACAACAATTTGATAGGAATAGAAAAATAATAAAATAATAATAAAAATAAAACGATGTAAAATGGTTATCAAACATAGTAAGAAAAGTATACAAAGGAATAAAGGTTAAGAATTAAAATGTAAAATGCTAGTATTGGTACATAGTTAGATGGAATACACCAAATTAACATCTACTTCCAAGAAGTGTATCACAGAGTGAAGCCAGTCCAGTGATTGGGTCGACCCCTACCTACGAGGCTCCCGCTACACCTGTGATACTCTCCTCGGAATAGACTCCATTTGACTGTTCTAAAATACTAATGTTCTAAAATGTTTCGTATGATTTACACACCATAGTGTTTTTATAACATGTGTGTTTATAACTTGGTTTTGAATGCTACGAGTGTATCACAGTGTTTTATAACATCGGAGAGTGCATTCCACAATGATGGCGCGGCATGTTGGAAACGTCTGCCACCATTTCTTACAAAACGTGATTTTGGCACAACACGTTTTTGTGAGTTTTCCGATCTCAGGTTTCGCGCAGGTCTGTATATTTCAATGTGTGTTTTACGTTTATTTATCGTCGCTACCGGTTGCCCATATGAGCGACGCCTCCTGAAGAGATTAGTCATTTTAGATTTTGGAGGATAGTGCAATGACACGAGACCTCGGTTTAACATCCCATCTGAAAGACTGTTAATTTTATTAAGGTCAGACGGGGGATCGAACCTGCGATCCCTGTATTACCAGTCCAGCGTGTTACCACTGGACTACAGATCCGTCTGTTATATTTCAATCATGTCTTTGATATCAATATAGCAATCAATAATAATGTTAAAAAATGTTTTGATTTGGGACTAGCAGCAGTTCTTCATCCATATTAATTATATTATAGATACAAAAATTCATGTATCCATAGCATACACGTGCTACTTTATATCGTATATAGAATACGTATATTGTGCCAAAACCTGCTTTAATATTTATAATTATTTTATTTGTGAACACATTTTATATGAACTATGTAAAAGCTGCTAATCCATCCATCCCTGATTTGATCAGAGGTGGTTCTGATTTCTTAAAAGTTAAAATATATTTTAATTTGCGCGATAGTGTTATTTTGCCCTGTCAGAATCTTCAAAATAACCAGTAGTTTAAATATTGTTTAGTGTTATGATTAGCGAACTTTACCTAGTGTTTAGAAAGTTAAACATGTATTTTATTTTAGACTCATCAATGTACCTACCAATATATAATTCATAAACCGTACATATAAATGTACATTGCCACTCTCTAGTAGAGTTATAAGAGACTATGGCAGTAATTAATTCTTAATAGACCTTATATGTACTAGCTCGAACAGAGAAGCAAAGGTAAACTAAGCAGTTTCCCGATACTACACACACGACCGCCCCCCTACCACAAACAGCACGCATCTATGCCTACCCATTCCGATCAAGTAAACATCAATACTCAATTTATTTCCAACTTAAATAGAACAAATAAACACAAACGCCCATCAATAGCACACGGGAGACAACCCAGGGCTCCAACCTCTAGCATACTCATGCACGCACCCGAACATCCTATTTCACCCATAGTCCCCAGCTTTGTTTATTATAGTGTCACCCTTATTGAAAGGGCCAGGCATTACTGACTTATGAGACACCATTTTTATTAACACAAATACTTCCCGAATCCTATACTTGTAGACCAGACGGTAACCATTATTCAACTAGCTGGCGGCAAGCCAACCGGCCATATTAGAACGAAACCCTGACGAAGTTCGAACCGTCGACACCAACTCTGTAGGTGGACGCATTAACCACTAAGCCACGGAGAGGGTATACTTATTTACGGTCATATAATGTTGCCATGGCACTGGTAAATCACTCGCTGCGACGACTAATGCGGGACCAGCAATGCAAGGCACGCTTACTTGGGCATTGGTATGTACCAAGATCGGCATCCGTGATGAGCAACATGCATTCAACGACGTCATTGGTGACTAATAATGTGAAGAATCGTGCGAATTCAATTAAATATATGTGACAAAATGAATGGACACTATTGTTCATTCATGTAATTACTTAATATCTGAATGTACGTATCGTTATTGAATATGATGTACATGTACACTAGTCTAGCGCGTTCGCTTCAGGTGCGAAAGGTATGTCCAGAGTTCGAGCCCCGCTGGAGCTGTTACGATTGTGTCCTTAGGCCAGGCATTTAAATTCCACGTTGCCTCTTCTCTCCCTCGTGGAGATGGATTCCATCAGGAATGAGGTCTCGAGAGTGATTAACATAAGTTGAAAGAACTTGTTTCGCAATCGAGCTAAAATAAATTTGTATAAACTATTCTAGTCATGTGAGACTTTTGGGGAGAATTGTGATTACTTCAATCTTCATTTATGTGCAATGTGTATCATTAATACCCTTAAGGTACTGCCATGTGCAAATTATTCATTAATACCCTTAATGTACTGCCATGTGCAAATTATTCATTAATACCCTTAAGGTACTGCCATGTGCAAATTATTCATTAATACCCTTAAGGTACTGCCATGTGCAAATTATTCATTAATACCCTTAAGGTACTGCCATGTGCAAATTATTCATTAATACCCTTAAGGTACTGCCACGTGCACATTAGTCATTAATACCTTTAAGGTACTGCCATGTGCAAAGTATTCATTAATACCCTTAAGGTACTGCCACGTGCACATTAGTCATTAATATCCCTAAGGTACTGCCACGTGCAAATTACGTCATTAATACCCTTAAGGTACTGCCATGTGCAAATTAGTCACTAATACCCTTAAGGTACTGCCACGTGTAAATTAGTCATTAATACCCTTAAGGTACTGCCATGTGCAAATTAGTCATTAATACCCTTAACGTACTGTCATGTGCAAATTACGTCATTAACACCCTTAAGGTACTGCCACGTGCAAATTGGTCACTAATACCCATAAGGTACTGCCACATGCAAATTACGTCATTAATACCATTACGGTACTGCCACGTGCAAATTGGTCACTAATACCCTTAATGTACTGCCACGTGTAAATTAGTCATTAATACCCTTAAGGTACTGCCACGTGACAATTAGTCATTAATACCCTTAAGGTACTGCCACGTGCAAATTAGTCATTAATACCCTTAACGTACTGCCACGTGCAAATTACGTCATTAATACCCTTAAGGTACTGCCACGTGCAAATTGGTCACTAATACCCTTAATGTACTGCCACGTGTAAATTAGTCATTAATACCCTTAAGGTACTGCCATCTGCAAATTAGTCATTAATACCCTTAAGGTACTGCCATGTGCAAATTATTCATTAATACCTTAAGGTGCTGCCACGTGCAAATTACGTCATTAATACCCTTAAGGTACTGCCACGTGTAAATTACGTCATTAATACCCTTAAGGTACTGCCATGTGCACATTATTCATTAATACCCTTAAGGTACTGCCACGTGCAAATTAGTCATTAATACGCTTAAGGTACTGCCACGTGTAAATTACGTCATTAATACCCTTAAGGTACTGCAACGTGCAAATTGGTCACTAATACCCTTAAGGTACTGCCACGTGTAAATTAGTCATTAATACCCTTAAGGTACTGCCATGTGCAAATTATTCATTAATACCCTTAAGGTACTGCCATGTGCACATTAGTCATTAATACCTTTAAGGTACTGCCATGTGCAAATTATTCATTAATACCCTTAAGGTACTGCCATGTGCAAATTATTCATTAATACCCTTAAGGTACTGCCATGTGCAAATTATTCATTAATACCCTTAAGGTACTGTCACGTGCACATTAGTCATTAATATCCTTAAGGTACTGCCAGGTGCAAATTACGTCATTAATACCCTTAAGGTACTGCCATGTGCACATTAGTCACTAATACCCTTAAGGTACTGCCACGTGTAAATTAGTCATTAATACCCTTAAGGTACTGCCATGTGCAAATTAGTCATTAATACCCTTAACGTACTGTCACGTGCAAATTACGTCATTAACACCCTTAAGGTACTGCCACGTGCAAATTGATCACTAATACCCATAAGGTACTGCCACGTGCAAATTACGTCATTAATACCCTTAATGTACTGCCACGTGCACATTGGTCACTAATACCCTTAATGTACTGCCACGTGTAAATTAGTCATTAATACATTTAAGGTACTGCCACCTGCAAATTAGTCATTAATACCCTTAAGGTACTGCCACGTGCAAATTAGTCATTAATACCCTTAAAGTACTGCCATGTGCAAATTATTCATTAATACCCTTAAGGTACTGCCACGTGCACATTAGTCATTAATACCTTTAAGGTACTGCCATGTGCACATTATTCATTAATACCCTTAAGGTACTGCCATGTGCAAATTATTCATTAATACCCTTAAGGTACTGCCACGTGCACATTAGTCATTAATACCTTTAAGGTACTGCCATGTGCACATTATTCATTAATACCCTTAAGGTACTGCCATGTGCAAATTATTCATTAATACCCTTAAGGTACTGCCACGTGCACATTAGTCATTAATACCTTTAAGGTACTGCCATGTGCACATTATTCATTAATACCCTTAAGGTACTGCCATGTGCAAATTATTCATTAATACCCTTAAGGTACTGCCACGTGCACATTAGTCATTAATACCTTTAAGGTACTGCCATGTGCACATTATTCATTAATACCCTTAAGGTACTGCCATGTGCAAATTATTCATTAATACCCTTAAGGTACTGCCACGTGCACATTAGTCATTAATATCCCTAAGGTACTGCCACGTGCACATTACGTCATTAATACCCTTAAGGTACTGCCATGTGCAAATTAGTCACTCATACCCTTAAGGTACTGCCACGTGTAAATTAGTCATTAATACCCTTAAGGTACTGCCATGTGCAAATTAGTCATTAATACCCTTAACGTACTGTCATGTGCAAATTACGTCATTAACATCCTTAAGGTACTGCCACGTGCAAATTGGTCACTAATACCCATAAGGTACTGCCACGTGCAAATTACGTCATTAATACCCTTAAGGTACTGCCACGTGCAAATTGGTCACTAATACCCTTAATGTACTGCCACGTGTAAATTAGTCATTAATACCCTTAAGGTACTGCCACGTGAAAATTAGTCATTAATACCCTTAAGGTACTGCCACGTGTAAATTACGTCATTAATACCCTTAAGGTACTGCCACGTGCAAATTGGTCACTAATACCCTTAATGTACTGCCACGTGTAAATTAGTCATTAATACCCTTAAGGTACTGCCATCTGCAAATTAGTCATTAATACCCTTAATGTACTGCCATGTGCAAATTATTCATTAATACTCTTAAGGTACTGCCACGTGCAAATTACGTCATTAATACCCTTAATGTACTGCCACGTGTAAATTACGTCATTAATACCCTTAAGGTACTGCCATGTGCACATTATTCATTAATACCCTTAAGGTACTGCCACGTGCAAATTAGTCATTAATACGCTTAAGGTACTGCCACATGTAAATTACGTCATTAATACCCTTAAGGTACTGCAACGTGCAAATTGGTCACTAATAAACTTAAGGTACTGCCACGTGTAAATTAGTCATTAATACCCTTAAGGTACTGCCATGTGCAAATTATTCATTAATACCCTCAAGGTACTGCCATGTGCACATTAGTCATTAATACCTTTAAGGTACTGCCATGTGCAAATTATTCATTAATACCCTTAAGGTACTGCCATGTGCAAATTATTCATTAATACCCTTAAGGTACTGTCACGTGCACATTAGTCATTAATATCCTTAGGGTACTGCCACGTGCAAATTACGTCATTAATACCTTTAAGGTACTGCCATGTGCAAATTAGTCACTAATACCCTTAAGGTACTGCCATGTGCAAATTAGTCATTAATACCCTTAACGTACTGTCACGTGCAAATTACGTCATTAACACCCTTAAGGTACTGCCACGTGCAAATTGGTCACTAATACCCATAAGGTACTGCCATGTGCAAATTACGTCATTAATACCCTTAATGTACTGCCACGTGCACATTGGTCACTAATACCCTTAATGTACTGCCACGTGTAAATTAGTCATTAATACATTTAAGGTACTGCCACCTGCAAATTAGTCATTAATACCCTTAAGGTACTGCCACGTGCAAATTAGTCATTAATACCCTTAAAGTACTGCCACGTGCAAATTAGTCATTAATACCCTTAACGTACTGCCACGTGCAAATTGGTCACTAATACCCTTAAGGTACTGCCACATGTAAATTAGTCATTAATACCTTTAAGGTACTGCCATGTGCAAATTAGTCATTAATACCCTTAACGTACTGTCACGTGCAAATTACGTCATTAACAACCTTAAGGTACTGCCACGTGCAAATTGGTCACTAATACCCATACGGTACTGCCACGTGCAAATTACGTCATTAATACCCTTAAGGTACTGCCACGTGCACATTGGTCACTAATACCCTTAATGTACTGCCACGTGTAAATTAGTCATTAATACCCTTAAGGTACTGCCACCTGCAAATTAGTCATTAATACCCTTAAGGTACTGCCACGTGCAAATTAGTCATTAATACCCTTAAGGTACTGCCACGTGCACATTAGTCATTAATACCCGTAACGTACTGCCACGTGCAAATTAGTCATTAATACGCTTAAGGTACTGTCACGTGTAAATTACGTCATTAATACCCTTAAGGTACTGCAACGTGCAAATTGGTCACTAATACCCTTAAGGTACTGCCACGTGTAAATTAGTCATTAATACCCTTAAGGTACTGCCATGTGCAAATTAGTCATTAATACCCTTAACGTACTGCCACGTGCAAATTACGTCATTAATACCCTTAAGGTACTGCCACGTGTAAATTAGTCATTACTATCCTTAAGGTACATCCATGTGCAAATTAGTCATTAATACCCTTAAGGTACTGCCATGTGCAAATTACGTCATTAATACCCTTAAGGTACTGCCACGTGTAAATTAGTCATTAATACCCTTAAGGTACTGCCACGTGCAAATTACGTCATTAATACCCTTAATGTACTGCCACGTGTAAATTAGTCATTAATACCCTTAAGGTACTGCCACCTGCAAATTAGTCATTAATACCCTTAAGGTACTGCAACGTGCAAATTAGTCATTAATACCCATACGGTACTGCCACGTGCAAATTACGTCATTAATACCCTTAAGGTACTGCCACGTGCACATTGGTCACTAATACCCTTAATGTACTGCCACGTGTAAATTAGTCATTACTACCCTTAAGGTACTGCCACCTGCAAATTAGTCATTAATACCCTTAAGGTACTGCCACGTGCAAATTAGTCATTAATACCCTTAAGGTACTGCCACGTGCAAATTAGTCATTAATACCCGTAACGTACTGCCACGTGCAAATTAGTCATTAATACGCTTAAGGTA
Source organism: Archivesica marissinica (assembly GCA_014843695.1). Lineage (NCBI taxonomy): Eukaryota > Metazoa > Mollusca > Bivalvia > Venerida > Vesicomyidae > Archivesica > Archivesica marissinica. Next base: position 23,928,087 of record CM026403.1, read on the forward strand.
CTGTCACGTGTAAATTACGTCATTAATACCCTTAAGGTACTGCAACGTGCAAATTTGTCACTAATACCCTTAAGGTACTGCCACGTGTAAATTAGTCATTAATACCCTTAAGGTACTGCCATGTGCAAATTAGTCATTAATACCCTTAACGTACTGCCACGTGCAAATTACGTCATTAATACCCTTAGGGTACTGCCACGTGTAAATTAGTCATTACTATCCTTAAGGTACATCCATGTGCAAATTAGTCATTAATACCCTTAACGTACTGCCACGTGCAAATTACGTCATTAATACCCTTAAGGTACTGCCACGTGTAAATTAGTCATTAATATCCTTAAGGTACTGCCACGTGCAAATTACGTCATTAATACCCTTAATGTACTGCCACGTGTAAATTAGTCATTAATACCCTTAAGGTACTGCCACCTGCAAATTAGTCATTAATACCCTTAAGGTACTGCAACGTGCAAATTAGTCATTAATACCCTTAAGGTACTGCCACGTGCAAATTAGTCATTAATACCCTTAACGTACTGCCACGTGCACATTACGTCATTAATACCCTTAAGGTACTGCCACGTGCACATTGGTCACTAATACCCTTAAGGTACTGCCACGTGTAAATTAGTCATTAATACCCTTAAGGTACTGCCACGTGCACATTACGTCATTAATACCCTTAAGGTACTGCCACGTGTAAATTACGTCATTAATACCCTTAAGGTACTGCCACGTGTAAATTAGTCGTTAATACCCTTAAGTTACTGCCACATGAAAGTTCTGCTTATTACAATTGTGGTTACGTTGAAGTTCATAGTAATTGTATTAGAATGTAAATTGTTATACGATGAAGGCTACGGATAGCCCAGCAACGGGAGCTACAGCATGTTGAATATGGGGTTAATGTAAGACCCTACTGTAGGTGTTAGCTTACCACCTGAGCTTATTTCCCACCATCCACGTTTTCGTGGAGTGTTGTGATGAAGTTTTACTGTCAGCGCTACAGGAATCTGACTGTTGCTCTATGAACAGAACCACAGATCGCCTTCGAATAGCACGCCAGTTGTAATATACTGTCCGGTTCACAGAAGGTGTCATGTATTCTTGCTGCTTCTAACACGATGTTTATCAAGTATTGTTCTGTTTATAAATACCCCTGGTGTAATTAATCCTGTCTGTACTGCACATTCCTAAGTGATTTATGTGTATTTTGTTGTTTAAATCCAACTATATTTTGCTTAGCATCTTGAATGCGCACTGTGTGGCGTGATGCAACCTGTGTGTTGCGTGATGCAACATGTGTGTGGCGTGATGCAACCTGTGGGTGGCGTGATGCAACCTGTGGGTGGCGTGATGCAACATGTGGGTGGCGTGATGCAACCTGTGGGTGGCGTTATGCGACTTGTGGGACACGCGCATGGAATGGAATATACTGTTGTTTTGTCCATATAATGACATATGGAGAACCACACTTTGGATGAAACTCTCTAAGTGTCTAGGTACCAGTCCATTTAAACTCTCGAAGTGTCTAGGTACCAGTCCATTTAAAAGCTTCTGTTCACTCTCAAAAGATCTACAACTCGTTGAAATGTTTCGTGGTTTTACAACATTTCAATTGACAGACGATCAGAGAGTCGCAAGTTTTAGTGTTTCTACAGTCTACCTATACATGAATTGGTTATAAGATAGTACTAAACACGTATACGTAACATCATGTCTATCTATCCTACTCGGCACACTATACTATTATAAGACACTCTACCAGATACTCTACCAGATACTCTACAAGACACTCTACCAGATACTCTACCAGATACTCTACCAGACACTCTACCAGATACTCTACCAGATACTCTACCAGACACTCTACCAGATACTCTACCAGACACTCTACCAGATACTCTACCAGACATTCTATCAGATACTCTACCAGATACTCTACAAGACACTCTACCAGATACTCTACCAGATACTCTACAAGACACTCTACCAGATACTCTACCAGATACTCTACAAGACACTCTACCAGATACTCTACCAGATACTCTACCAGACACTCTACAAGACACACTACTCATGAGCTGTACATAGCATCTCACTTGAATCTGCACACCCACTGTGAGACAGAACATAATTTACTATGTAATCACAGCGTCTATTTTCCTTCTTTTCAGAAGATTTTGTGTTTTACGTTTATTTATCGTCGCTACCGGTTGCCCATATGAGCGACGCCTCTTAAAGAGGTTCTTTTACGTGCACGATGTAAAGCACCGGCACGAGACCTCGGTTTAACGTCCCATCTGAAAGACTGTTCAGAAGATTTAGAAATGTATCTATTAGTATTAAATGATGTTGACTCTTGTACGACATTAGATGTTATTGCATGTTTGCGGACGGTATGTTTATTTGAAGTATGTCATCAGACGAGTAGCACAATAATTTAAATTATTGTACTAGATGGAAAGTAAGAGTGAACATTGCTAAAATAAGATAATGGTGTTTGGAGGGAGAACACAAGTCCGCAATAATGAATAATTGTTTGACAACAACGGTCCATTAGAAATAGTTAATAACTTTAATTATTAAGGTACACGCATTGTGTTTATCCCTACGTGTGGTTTCATTTTTAAATCAAGGAGTATTTGACTGGTAAAGGTCAATTTTAAATTATGCTTGTGAAATATGGGGCTTTAGTAAGAACAAGGAATTAGAACGGATTAATCTACAGATTGATCATGGTTAGGTTTAGTAGGCACTGATTAATATTAAAGTACAGTTTATTAGGCAGGCTGTTTTTGACCATTAAATATTACGCTTGAAGGTAGGATAAAATATATTAGATATGAGTCCGGAATGAGGCAGCGATACTGTACATGTACCCGGTATAAGATAACATATTATATTAGATATGAGTCCGGTATGAGGCAGCGATAATGTACATGTACCCGATATAAGATAACATATATTATATTAGATATGAGTCCGGAATGAGGCAGCGATACTGTACATGTACCCGGTATAAGATAACATATATTATATTAGATATGAGTCCGGAATGAGGCAGCGATACTGTACATGTACCCGGTATAAGATAACATATATTATATTAGATATGAGTCCGGAATGAGGCAGCGATACTGTACATGTACCCGGTATAAGATAACATATATTATATTAGATATGAGTCCGGAATGAGGCAGCGATACTGTACATGTACCCGGTATAAGATAACATATATTATATTAGATATGAGTCCGGAATGAGGCAGCGATACTGTACATGTACCCGGTATAAGATAACATATTATATTAGATATGAGTCCGGAATGAGGCAGCGATACTGTACATGTACCCGGTATAAGATAACATATTATATTAGATATGAGTCCGGAATGAGGCAGCGATAATGTACATGTACCCGGTATAAGATAACATATTATATTAGATATGAGTCCGGAATGAGGCAGCGATACTGTACATGTACCCGGTATAAGATAACATATTATATTAGATATGAGTCCGGAATGAGGCAGCGATACTGTACATGTACCCGGTATAAGATAACATATTATATTAGATATGAGTCCGGAATGAGGCAGCGATACTGTACATGTACCCGGTATAAGATAACATATTATATTAGATATGAGTCCGGAATGAGGCAGCGATACTGTACATGTACCCGGTATAAGATAACATATTATATTAGATATGAGTCCGGAATGAGGCAGCGATACTGTACATGTACCCGGTATAAGATAACATATTATATTAGATATGAGTCCGGAATGAGGCAGCGATACTGTACATGTACCCGGTATAAGATAACATATTATATTAGATATGAGTCCGGAATGAGGCAGCGATACTGTACATGTACCCGGTATAAGATAACATATTATATTAGATATGAGTCCGGAATGAGGCAGCGATACTGTACATGTACCCGGTATAAGATAACATATTATATTAGATATGAGTCCGGAATGAGGCAGCGATACTGTACATGTACCCGGTATCACACATTAATGCACGCATATAGCAGGACGTCATCGCTTTACGTTGTATACCATCGTGGTTAATTAACTGACGTATTGTCACTGTTTGCGTTATTTTTCTTCAAATGGATTATACACATATATCTTGCTGCTAAACGTTTGCAAAGCACCATCTACAAAGCTAGATCTAGTAAATATAGAACAATAAAGGGGGGTAATTTTCTAATAAGAATGAGAGAAATTTCTAATTTTGTGTTAGCAGATAAAGTCTGGTTTATTCGAAAATTTGAATTGGTCCTTTGAGTTAGAATCCTTTGTTTTTACTGTTGTTCCCTAACCAGATGTTGCGGTATGATAAATGTAATTTTATCAAAATCGTGTTCATTAACTGATAACATTCTGCTCTCATGAATGACCACATAAATTATACGCTTTCATCCGCGCCAACGAGAGTGATTACTATAAGTTGTTAAAATTTGCTTCGCAATCGTTATAAAATAAATAAAGTTTAAACAAAAAAATAACATTATTTTACAAATAAGTACCTATTGCATATATACCGTATGAGATATATCAAGATACAATAATTTAATTTAATACTCATAAGAAGCGACAGTGGAATAAAATTGCTAGCATGCTGTGCAAAGGAAACAATGATAAAAACAGAGGAAAACACTTAATAGGACCTATCTACTTTTAGGGAGTATTCAGGTGCAGTAACTGACCGATGTCTCTCATTAAAAACACAAATTTCAAATTTTATCTAAGATCTAAGTACATTACTATTGAATATTGTATCTTGGAATAAATACATACATTCCAGTGTAATCACTAAACTTTGATGTTGCTCAACGTTTAGTCTATATTGAAACTTGGAAATATAAACCAGACATCACGATTTCCGATCATCCGTTCCTCAGAACATCTCGGTGAACAGCACATTCTAAGTAAATCATAAGTTTAAGCTTTATTTATTTTACAACGATTACGAAACAAGCTTTAACAGCTTAAAGCTTAAATGTGGTGTGTTTTGTGTGTGTGTGTGTGTGTGTTTTACGTTTATTTATCGTCGCTACCGGTTGCCCATATGAGCGACGCCTCCTGAAGAGATTAGTCATTTTAGAATTGTGGAGGATAGTGCAATGATACAGACAGAGACCCATTCCCGAGTCTCCTCTGGTCTCTATTACGTGCACGATGTACAGCACCGACACGAGACCTCGGTTTAACGACCCATCTGAACGACTATTAATTTTATTATGGCCAGACGGGGGATCGAACCTGCGGTCCCTGAATTACCAGTCCAACGTGTTACCACTGGACCACCGATCCGTCTTACATGTGGTCGTTCGATGGGAGGAAACCGTAGTACACTGCGAAATAGCACCTGTCAGATCTGGCGACCACCATACCATCTCACATATCATAAAGGACTATAGACTACCCTAAAGCACATTAAACGAACATATTTGTGTTCATAAGTTGAACTGAATTAGTAAAATGGTTTACACGAGAACACCAGTCCAACGTGTTACCACTGGACCACAGATCCGTCTTAAATGTGGTCGTTCGATGGGAGGAAACCGTAGTACACTGCGAAATAGCACCTGTCAGATCTGGTACCACCATACCATCTCACATATCATAAAGGACTATAGACTACCCTAAAGCACATTAAACGAACATATTTGTGTTCATAAGTTGAACTGAATTAGTAAAATGGTTTACACGAGAACAAAGGTATGGAATTGGCAACGGCAATCGTTCACAGATCGTTCCAGCATGGAATACTAGCCGGGTTCAGACATTGTGTTTGGGAACGGATGAATAAGCAGGTTAGATTACACTGTTCTTCGTGTATGTAAACTATAATTAGGATGCAAGGTAACTCATATACAGATCGTTGATGCTGTACATGCATTCCATATCGCGAGGTGCTCAGATCAATAACACTGTGGGCACGGAGTGCCGCAGCATGCATTCCAGATAAACGTCATAAGACAAACAAGCACACCTGTTTATTATACAGGTGCACGTAAAGTAAATAAATTAGATAATACTTAATTATGTTGTAATATCTCAAACAACATACCATAAAACGACTAATATTTCAGAGATCCGGTTCAACATGTACGATTTACAGAGAGATATCAGCATAATGCTTGAGGAGCGTCTGTCCAGCAATGTACAGTCAAACCAGTGTTAATGGTCACCTCTAGTAAGCAGCCAACCTGCATTAACCCATTCAACACCAAGTAACTCACATGGACTGGTCCATGATATTCATAAACCAATAAATGAATCAGAAACTCACATTTGGACAAGTTCATTTATCAAAATGGGTAATTATGTCTAAAAATAGTCATATAACTGGCAAAAAGTTCAGATCCTGATGAGACGGCTCGTCACGAGCCGGCTCATCTGGATCTACACTTTTTGTAAGCCTATTTAGAGATATGTGGTGTTGAAAGGGTTAAGCAGCCAGTTTCCAGATTCCCAATACGATGTTTTGCTATACATTTGACCTCTATTAAGCAGCCACCTGTGTTAAGCAGCCACTTTCTGTGATTCCCTTGGCTGGCTGCTTAAGACAGGCTTGACTGTACATGTATTGGTGTATCGGGGAAATGCGTATTCGAATACCGTTCTTGTGTGGTTTTAGTATTGAAGAAATATGTTGTTGTTGTCGAGTATATATTTCCTAAGCGCCGGCGAACTATATATGGGCGAGGGTTCCATGTTAGTTAAATTCGTGCCAAGCATCATTGTTTATATGTGTAATAAGCATAGTAGTTGTAAAGTGTCTGGTAGAGTGTATTGTAGAGTGTCTAGTAGAGTGAATTGTAGGTTGTCTTGTACAGTATAGTGTAGAGTGTCCTGTAGAGTGTCTGGTACAGTATATTGTAGGTTGTCTAGTAGAGTGAATTGTAGGGTGTCTTGTAGAGTGTCCTGTAGGGTGTCCTGTAGAGTGTCTGGTACAGTATATTGTAGAGTGTCCTGTAGGGTGTCCTGTAGAGTGTCTGGTAGAGTATATTGTAGAGTGTCCTGTAGAGTGTCTTGTACAGTATATCGTACAGTGTCCTGTAGAGTGTCCTGTAGTGTGTCTGGTAGAGTATATTGTACAGTGTCCTGTATAGTGTCCCGTAGAGTGTCTTGTATAGTATATTGTAGAGTGTCCTGTAGGGTGTCCTGTAGAGTGTCTGGTAGAGTATATTGTACAGTGTCTTATAGAGTGTATTGTAGAGTTTCTGGTAGAGGATATTGTAGAGTGTCTTGTAGAGTGTCTTACATAGTATGTTATAGAGTGTCTTGTAGAGTGGCTTACATGGTGTATTGCAGAGTGTCTTGTAGAGTGTCGTACATAGTGTATTGTAGAGTGTATTGTAGAGTGTGTTGTAGAGTGTCTTACACAGTGTGTTGTAGAGTGTGTTGTAGAGTGTCTTACATAGTGTGTTGTAGAGTGTCTTGTAGAGTGTCTTACATAGTGTGTTGTAGAGTGTGTTGTAGAGTGTCTTGTAGAGTGTCTTACATAGTGTGTTGTAGAGTGTCTTGTATAGTGTCTTACATAGTGTATTGTAGAGTGTCTTGTAGAGTGTCTTACATAGTGTATTGTAGAGTGTCTTGTAGAGTGTCTTACATAGTGTATTGTAGAGTGTCTTGTAGAGTGTCTTACATAGTGTATTGTAGAGTGTCTTGTAGAGTGTCTTACAGAGTATGTTGTAGAGTGTCGTGTAGAGTGTATTGTAGAGTGTCCTGTAGAGTGTCTTACAGAGTATGTTGTAGAGTGTCTTACATTGTGTATTGCAGAGTGTCTTGTATAGTGTCTTACATAGTGTGTTGTAGAGTGTCTTGTAGAGTGTCTTACATAGTGTATTGTAAAGTGTCTTGTATAGTGTCTTACAGAGTATGCTGTAGAGTGTCTTGTAGAGTGTCTTGTAGAGTGTCTTACATAGTGTATTGTAGAATGTCTTGTATAGTGTCTTACAGATTATGTTGTAGAGTGTCTTGTAGAGTGTCTTGTAGAGTGTCTTACATAGTGTATTGTAGAGTGTCTTGTAGAGTGTCGTGTAGAGTGTCTTGTAGAGTGTCTTACATAGTGTATTGTAAAGTGTCTTGTAGAGTGTCTTGTAGAGTGTCTTGTAGAGTGTCTTACATAGTGTATTGTAGAGTGTCTTGTAGAGTGTCTTACATAGTGTATTGTAGAGTGTCTTGTAGAGTGTCTTACAGAGTGTGTTGTAGAGTGTCTTGTAGAGTGTCTTACATAGTGTATTGTAAAGTGTCTTGTAGAGTTTCTTACATAGTGTATTGTAATGTGTCTTGTAGAGTGTCTTACATAGTGTGTTGTAGAGTGTCTTGTAGAGTGTCTTGTAGAGTGTTTTGTAGAGTGTCTTACATAGTATGTTGTAGAGTGTCTTGTAGAGTGTATTGTAGAGTGTCTTGTAGAGTGTCTTACATAGTATGTTGTAAAGTGTCTTGTAGAGTGTCTTATATAGCGTATTGTAGAGTGTCTTGTAGAGTGTCTGGTAGAGTGTATTGTAGAGTGTTTTACAGAGTATGTTGTAGAGTGTCTTGTAGAGTATATTGTAGAGTGTATTGTAGAGTGTCTTACAGAGTATGTTGTAGCGTGTCTTGTAGAGTGTCATGTAGAGTGTCATGTAGAGTATATTGTAGAGTGTCTTGTAGAGTGTATTGTAGAGTGTCATGTAGAGTGTCTTTTAGAGTATCTTGTAGAGTGTCTGGTAGAGTATCTTGTATAGTATCTTGTAGAGTGTCTGGTAGAGTTTCTTGTAGAGTATCTTGTAGAGTGTCTGGTAGAGTATCTTGTATAGTATCTTGTAGAGTGTCTTGTAGAGTATCTTGTAGAGTGTCTGGTAGAGTATCTTGTAGAGTATCTTGTAGAGTGTCTGGTATAGTATCTTGTAGAGTGTCTGGTATAGTATATTGTAGAGTGTCTGGTAGAGTAGCTTGTAGAGTGTCTTACAGAGTATGTTGTAGAGTATCTTGTAGAGTGTCTGGTAGAGTAGCTTGTAGAGTGTCTGGTAGAGTATCTTGTAGAGTGTCTTGTAGAGTGTCTGGTATAGTATCTTGTAGAGTGTCTGGTAGAGTAGCTTGTAGAGTGTCTTACAGAGTATGTTGTAGAGTATCTTGTAGAGTGTCTGGTAGAGTAGCTTGTAGAGTGTCTGGTAGAGTATCTTGTAGAGTGATGTTCTTGAAGTGGATCGTGTGATAAAGGATGCCGACAACTAGATGAGATTTCTCCATCTTTTCAGGGTCCTAATAATGAGAACCTCTAACGAAAACGGAACGGTCAAATTTGAGGCCACGCCCTCAATATTGGTCGTACTCGATCGAAACACGAAGTTTGGGACAAAGCCTGCAGTCGGCATCGCAAAGGAACGACGAAGCCAATTTACATAATATAACCTGTATACACATTTTAAATTATCGATGCATTAAATGTCTCTCCTAACTTGACTATGACTGTCTGTCTGTCCGTCCGTCCGTCCGTCCGTCCGTCCGTCCGTCCGTCCGTCCGTCCGTCTGTCTGTCTGTCTGTCTGTCTGTCTGTCTGTCTGTCTGTCTGTCTGTCTGTCTGTCTGTCTGTCTGTCTGTCTGTCTGTCTGTCTGTCTGTCTGTCTGTCTGTCTGTCTGTCTGTCTGTCTGTCTGTCTGTCTGTCTGTCTGTCTGTCTGTCTGTCTGTCTGTCTGTCTGTCTGTCTGTCTGTCTGTCTGTCTGTCTGTCTGTCTGTCTGTCTGTCTGTCTGTCTGTCTGTCTGTCTGTCTGTCTGTCTGTCTGTCTGTCTGTCTGTCTGTCTGTCTGTCTGTCTGTCTGTCTGTCTGTCTGTCTGTCTGTCTGTCTGTCTGTCTGTCTGTCTGTCTGTCTGTCTGTCTGTCTGTCTGTCTGTCTGTCTGTATTATTGCTATATTGCATTTGGTTAACTTACACATAGCCCTTAAAATGCTGAATAAATTGGAAGGAATATACAACCAACATAGGTCCAGATCAGCCGTGGTGTAACGCCGCATCTGATCAGGATCTCTGCTGTTTGTTATTCTGCCAAGTGGTCTGCATAGCAAACGGCATATAGCTCGCGCAGATGGCGCGTTATGTACATGTTCTGTGCCATCTGACCTGGCTCTTGCAAACACGAATGCACTCGTTTCCAGCACAGTAACGGCTACATACAGGCGATGTAATTGAGTGAAGTTAATGTGAGTTGTGCGTTCGAATCCCACTCGAACCACAGTGGTGTGGAGTCATTAGGCAAGCACGTTTAATTCACATTGCCTCTTCTCTCTCCCTCAGGGCGATGGATTCTATCGGGAATGAGTTATCTAGAGAGATCAAACTAATGTTGTTTCGCAATCGAACTAAGCTAAATTGGTACAAACTATGCATACATATGTATGAGGTATGATAAAGCACGTGTTTGATTATGCATTGGTGTTGTGCAGAATTAAAAAAACTAATTATAATTGAGTGACATTGCTTCTGTTTATATTACCTCCCTTGGTTCCATTTATCCCGATATGTAAAATGGTCCATTTACCTGGAATCCTTTGAATAAACTGTTGTTCTCTGATAAGCTGTTGCGGTATGGTAAAACGAGAGTTGACCAAAAAATCGTGTTAATTAATGAAAGACATCTCTAATTTTCTATTACCTCCCTTTGCAGATAAAGTCTGATTTATTCCAACATGTGAATAAGTCCTTTTAGTTAGAATCCGTTGTTTTTACTGTTCAAGTGTTGTTCCCTAACCAGATGTTGCAGTATGATAATGAGATTTGACCAACGCATCGTGTTAATTAATGAAAGACATCTCTAATTTTCTATTACCTCCCTTTGCAGATAAAGTCTGATTTATTCCAAAATGTGAATAGGTCCTTTTAGTTGGAATCCTTTGATTTTACTGTTGTTCCCTAACCAGATGTTGCGGTATGATAAATGTGATTTTATCAAACGCATGTTAATTAACTGATAACATTCTTTTACAAATAAGTACCCATTGCATATACTGTAGGAGATCTGTCGAGATATAGTAATATAATACTCATAAGAAGCGATAGTGGACTAAAATTGCTAGCATGTTGTGCAAAGGAAACAACGATAAAAACAGAGGAAAACATTTAATAGAACATACCTACTGTTAGGGAGTATTCAGGGGCAGTAACTGACACATGTCTCTCACGTTTTCACAGTGATGTAGCCATTGGATATACTGTAGGATGTCTCTCTCGATTTAATAATTTAATAATAATGAGATAAGAAAACGGACGTAGTACTGTAGCAGAGGCACATTTTAACCGAGGAAATCTAGGGGGTCCGGGTAAAATTGTTGGAGCATAGAAGCGATTACCTGCGTTTATCTGAGTTGATGAGTTTGACGTATAATTATGTACTGACCATTCCGCTCTCTAGCAGTCAACATTTTATACAGAAACGGGATATTTTTTAGCCTGCGTTTATCTGTGATGAGTTTAGACGTATAATTATGTACTGACCATTCCGCTCTCTAGCAGTCAACATTTTATACAGCAACGGGATCTTTTTTTGCAGTTTATTTCTTTAATTTTTCATTTATTTTTTTTACTTTGGAAATTTTAACCGAGGCAGCTGCCTCGGTGTGCCTCAGTGTGGCTACGGGCTCGGGATGCAAATTCATATTTATTTTATACAAATTTATTTTAGCTCGATTGCGAAACAAGTTCCTTTCAACTTATATTAATCACTCTCGAGACCTCATTCCTGATGGAATTCATCGCCATGAAGGAGAGAGAGAAGAGGCAATATGGAATTTAAATGCCTTGCCTAAGGGCACAATCGTAACGGCCCAGTGGGGCTCGAACTCCGGACCTTTCGCACCTGAAGCGAACGCGCATCCACTGCGCTATCACGACTTCCATTCATATGATCTGGTGTAAAAGAAACCACGATGAAAACAGAAGAAAGCAATAAACCTATCCCCCTACAAGTGTATTCATTGGAATTCAATTAAGTGAATCTCATTACATCGTTTTTTAAGATATGCAAATACTATTTCGTATTGTGACAGTTCTGTTGTATTTGATTTAGCTGGAACTAGGCCTATACGTCACCATAAATGTACCCTCATTTCTTCTGACTACAATATCAATGACGTCATTAAATTGTTTGTCATTCATGACACGTTGCAAACGGTAATTGCTATTTGTCATAACAATTTGTCAATACGAAGTTATACATAGTCATGCATATTGACTTTTCTTCTAGTATGAATGCATGACTAAACATATTCAAATTGTATCTTTAATGTCGTTGTTATACTGTTACAGTGAAGGCAGAACATGGTTCCCTGCTCAATGCATACAGGGAACCAACACATATAATAAACAATAGTTTAATGAGTGTGTTTTACATTTACAGTCAAACCTGTCTTAAGCAGCCAGCCAAGGGAATCACAGAAAGTGGCTGCTTAGCACAGGTGGCTGCTTAATAGAGGTCAACTATATATTACAAACTTATTGGGAATCTGGAAACTGGCTGCTTAATACATGTTGCTGCTTAATATAGGTCAACTATATAATAAACAACATATTGGGAATCTGGAAATTGGCTGCTTAATACAGGTTGGCTGCTTAATTTGAGGTCAAATATATAATAAAACAACATATTGGGAATCTGGAAACTGGCTGCTTAATACAGGTTGACTGCTTAATAGAGGTGACCACTAACACAGGTGTGACTGTATTTATCATCGCTGAAAAAATGAATGCAAACCGAGATGTACAAACGTCTGCCTGATCAACCATTTGAAATGTAAACTAGATTGTCGGACCAAGAACCGACTGAAGCCTAGCTGGTGTGTACACATGACGAAAACACAAGGCAATGAATAGCTTTAATCTTGATTAAGTCCCATCTATGTGCGTGTACATGCCTCTCTGTTGAATGTTCACTGTACAAGATAATCAAACCAGAAGACAGAATGCTATAATTTCGACAGTTAGACAGAGTCTTAAATAAAACTGTCATATTAACAAGAAGTTAACATTGTACTCTATCATACATGCAATAAGACCAAACATAAAACTGTTTCTGGCACCGATCTGACGTCACAGATAACTATGTTTGTTTCTGGTCTTCAGGATCGGTTTCTTATTCCGGATTTAACCAGCGCCACACACGTTTGATTCTGTTCTACACAACGGTTGTACTATGCAGCACACATGTTTGATTCTGTTCTACACAACGGTTGTACTATGCAGCACACATGTTTGATTCTGTTCTACACAACGGTTGTACTGCGCTACACACATGTTTGATTCTGTTCTACACAACGGTTGTACTATGCAGCACACATGTTTGATTCTGTTCTACACAACGGTTGTACTGCGCTACACACACGTTTGATTCTGTTCTACACAACGGTTGTACAGCGCCACACACATGTTTGATTCTGTTCTACACAACGGTTGTACTATGCACCACACATGTTTGATTCTGTTCTACACAACAGTTGTACTGCGCCACACACATGTTTGATTCTGTTCTACACAACGGTTGTACTATGCAACACACATGTTTGATTCTCTTCTACACAACAGTTGTACTGCGTCACACACATGTTTGACTCTGTTCTACACAACGGTTGTACTATGCAACACACATGTTTGATTTTGTTCTACACAACGGTTGTACTATGCACCACACATGTTTCATTCTGTGCTACACAACGGTTGTACTATGCACCACACATGTTTGATTCTGTTCTACACAACAGTTGTACTGCGCCACACACATGTTTGATTCTGTTCTACACAACGGTTGTACTATGCAACACACATGTTTGATTCTGTTCTACACAACGGTTGTACTATGCACCACACATGTTTGATTCTGTTCTACACAACAGTTGTACTGCGCCACACACATGTTTGATTCTGTTCTACACAACGGTTGTACTATGCAACACACATGTTTGATTCTGTTCTACACAACGGTTGTACTATGCACCACACATGTTTGATTCTGTTCTACACAACAGTTGTACTGCGCCACACACATGTTTGATTCTGTTCTACACAACGGTTGTACTATGCAACACACATGTTTGATTCTGTTCTACACAACGGTTGTACTATGCACCACACATGTTTGATTCTGTTCTACACAACAGTTGTACTGCGCCACACACATGTTTGATTCTGTTCTACACAACGGTTGTACTATGCAACACACATGTTTGATTCTGTTCTGCACAACGGTTGTACTATGCACCACACATGTTTGATTCTATTCTACACAACGGTTGTACTGCGCCACACACATGTTTGATTCTGTTCTACACAACAGTTGTACTGCGCCACACACATGTTTGATTCTGTTCTACACAACGGTTGTACTATGCAACACACATGTTTGATTCTGTTCTACACAACGGTTGTACTATGCACCACACATGTTTGATTCTGTTCTACACAACAGTTGTACTGCGCCACACACATGTTTGATTCAGTTCTACACAACGCGTGTACTATGCAACACACATGTTTGATTCTGTTCTACACAACGGTTGTACTATGCACCACACATGTTTGATTCTGTACTACACAACGGTTGTACTATGCACCACACATGTTTGATTCTGTTCTACACAACGGTTGTACTATGCCACACACATGTTTGATTCTGTTCTACACAACGGTTGTACTATGCACCACACATGTTTGATTCTGTTCTACACAACGGTTGTACTATGCACCACACATGTTTGATTCTGTTCTACACAACGGTTGTACTATGCACCACCCATGTTTGATTCTGTTCTACACAACGGCTGTACTATGCAACACACATGTTTTATTCTGTTCTACACACCGGCTGTACTGCGCCACACACATGTTTGATTATGTTCTACACAACGCGTGTACTATGCCACACACATGTTTGATTCTGTTCTACACAACGGTTGTACTATGCAACACACATGTTTGATTCTGTTCTACACAACAGTTGTACTATGCAACACACATGTTTGATTCTGTTCTACACAAAGGTTGTACTATGTACCATTCATGCTTGAGTCTGTTCTACACAACGGTTGTACTATGCCACACACATGTTTGATTCTGTTCTACACAAGGCGTGTACTATGCCACACACATGCTTGATTCTGTTCTACACACCGGCTGTACTGCGCCGCATACATGCTTGATTCTGTTCTACACAACGGTTGTACTATGCACCACACATGTTTGATTCTGTTTTACACAACGGTTGTACTATGCAACACACATGTTTGATTCTGTTCTACACAACGGTTGTACTATGCAACACACATGTTTGATTCTGTTCTACACAACGGTTGTACTATGCACCACACATGTTTGATTCTGTTCTACACAAAGGTTGTACTATGCACCACACATGTGTGTTTCTGCTTTCCGGAAACAGTTTTGAGTTTCTTGTTAGTTGAATGACATTTCTCTTACAAAATACAATTCTCACTTGTCATGTATTGCAATACTCAATTTCCATGTATTGCAATACTCACTTGTCATGTATTGCAATACTCACTTTCTATGTATTGCAATACTCACTTGTCATGTATTGCAATTCTCACTTGTCATGTATTGCAATACTCACTTTCCATGTATTGCAATACTCACTTGTCATGTATTGCAATTCTCACTTTCCATGTATTGCAATACTCAATTTCCATGTATTGCAATACTCATTTGTCATGTATTGCAATTCTCACTTGCCATGTATTGCAATTCTCACTTGTCATGTATTGCAATTCTCACTTGTCATGTATTGCAATTCTCACTTGCCATGTATTGCAATTCTCACTTGTCATGTATTGCAATTCTCACTTTCCATGTATTGCAATACTCACTTTCCATGTATTGCAATACTCAATTTCCATGTACATGTATTGCAATTATCACTTGTCATGTATTGCAATTCTCACTTTCCATGTATTGCAATTCTCACTTTCCCTGTATTGCAATACTCAATTTCCATGTATTGCAATACTCAATTTCCATGTATTGCAATACTCAATTTCCATGTATTGCAATTCTCACTTTCCATGTATTGCAATTCTCACTTTCCATGTATTGCAATTCTCACTTTCCATGTATTGCAATTCTCACTTTCCATGTATTGCAATTCTCACTTTCCATGTATTGCAATTATCACTTTCCATGTATTGCAATTATCACTTTCCATGTATTGCAATTCTCACTTTCCATGTATTGCAATTCTCACTTTCCATGTATTGCAATTCTCACTTTCCATGTATTGCAATACTCAATTTCCATGTACATGTATTGCAATACTCAATTTCCATGTACATGTATTGCAATACTCAATTTCCATGTACATGTATTGCAATACTCACTTTCCATGTACATGTATTGCAATACTCACTTTCCATGTACATGTATTGCAATTCGTGTATTGGTATTGTTTTAATGTTGCTTTTTTGTTTTTCCTTCTAAATTCTTTCCGATGCAATGAGAGACATCTCTAATTTTCTATTACTTCCCTTGGCAGATAAAGTCTGATTTATTGTACTATTCTTTCCGATGCAATGAGAGACATCTCTAATTTTCTATTACTTCCCTTGGCAGATAAAGTCTGATTTATTCCAAAATGTGAATAGGTCCTTTTAGTTAGAATCCTTTGTTTTTACTGTTGTTCCCTAACCAGATGTTGCGGTATGATAAATGTGATTTTATCCAAATCGTGTTAATTAACTGATAACATTCTTTTACAAATAACTAACTACCCATTGTATATGTCGAGATATAGTAATTTAATAATCACAAGAAGCGATAGTAGAATAAAAATGTTAGTATGTTGTGCAAAGGAAACAACGATAAAGACAGAGGAAAACACTTAATTGGACCTATCTACTTATAGGGAGTATTCAGGGGTAGTATCTGACTGATGTCTCTCATTGTCAAACGTTCCTAACTTTATAAGACAATTGCAAAAACTCAGCAAAATACATACACTATATTTAATATTATAGATGACTATGGTATTCCGTTCTATAGCGAAGCTATGTTGCGATTTTTTAAATATAAATATATTATTTTCCAATGTCTCGCATTTTGCCTAAATGTTATCGAGGTCCACAGCCATTAGTAGAATGTATTTTGCCTTTTAAATATATTATTTTCCAATGTCTCCCATTTTGCCTAAAAATGACAGTTTTTGTTATGTTCTCAGTAGGCCTTCATGTTAGGCCGTGATGTTATCGAGGTCCACAGCCATTAGTAGAATATATTTGGCCTTTTCCCATGCATCCTTCATGCTCGTAGCTTGTTGATCAAAGCCAATTTAGTTTCCCGCTCCTATCCATTCCATCCCAGCTGGCACGATTTCTTATTCCAATTTTCGTAGCAGATTGATCGAACGCGCTCATCGTATAGGTTTTCAATAACAATTTTGACTCCAGGAAAAATGCTATGGGTGCAAATGTGATTAAGCGATAGATTTAGTTTTATTGTTATATGGGGACGAATATTCCACTGTCATAAACTCGGGATTTCACGGAAGTGATTATGATTTGGATTAAACTCCCATAATAATACTAAGACGTTGTTTTCTGTCTCATCGTAAACTATAATTGCCTGCGATGGATGTTAGTTTTCTTTGCTGGGAATTAATGAAATCAAGTTTGGTTTACTGACTACAAATCACATCTAATCTTTAAACTAATAATCACAAATATCCGCCAGGTTGTTATTAAATTTGCCAAGAGTGTCTGTCTTATTTGTGATACTAAACTTACGAGCAGTTTTTTGTTTTTAAAAATTTACTGGAATTACTCTTTCTTGGATTTAGAATATTTGATTAAGTTATATTTTTGGCTATCATTCTACAAACACTAATCAGCAATATATATATAGCAAGCTTACAGTTTAATATGTCACAGTCATAAATAAGGCTAAAATATACAATTTTTACAAATTCCAGTTTATCTTTTATTTGGGTGGGTGTCACGTATACAATGACTATCATCTAAAATTATACTCTTACATGTATGTTAGCTACCCCAGACTACCCGGGCGAGTATATTATAATTCATAAAATACAAGCTGTAAGGATCTGTGGTACGTATCAATTATAATAATAATTATAATCTTGAGGGTGGTAGTGTTTTACGTTTATTTATCGTCGCTACCGGTTACCCATATGAGCGACGCCTCCTGAAGATATTAGTCATTTTAGATTGTTGGAGGAGAGTGCAATGATACAGACAGATACCCATTCCAGAGTCTCCTCTGGTTCATTTACGGGTCAGAAGGGGGATCGAACATGCGTTGACGTATATATATATATATATGTTTGTTATATATATAGATGTGGGGTCAGGTATTAATACAATCCAACCAATGTCAATAAAAAAGGTTGCTCTAGGTTGTCATTAAAATCATGTGTCCTGTTTATTATAATTTCTCATAATTTTTATTAACATACACATATTGTACACATAAATATGAAAAAATAAATTATGTGGACCTAACAAACTGCAAGTATAGAGTCATTATCGTGAAGAAAAGCCATTAGATTCCCTTGGCTATGACATCTAATAATGACACAAATGCCATGTGATTTAATGGTATGATCCAATATCCACTAGGACGTCCCAGAGCTGGCTTAGCGAGACCAGCGAGATACTGTGTGCGGTTAGTGTTACTGCATGGCTATCTTCTAGTGTTACGATACCGTACGGCATGGCTATCTTCTAGTGTTACGATACCGTACGGCATGGCTATCTTCTAGTGTTACGATACCGTGTGATTCACCATGGATGCTGAAGAGATAACTATTCTAACTGCGCGATTTCGATGAAACGAGCAGAAAAATATGAGAATTAATTTACATAACCATCACATTTGTTATAAATTAGAAAAATGATATTGGAAGTGATAACACGAACTGTGATTAGGAATATAGTGTTTGCTCGTCTTTGTGAATAAAAGGATTATTCCAATGTGCAGTTCTCACTTATAGTGCTATCTTTTGATTGCATTTGATTGTATATATGTTGAGGGCCTCATGGTTGATTAACTTTTCTTAAATGAGTACTCTCGTTAAATAAAGTCTTTATTATTATTATTATTATAAAAGGAAACTATGAGAATGACATAACTTGAAGATTTAAATGAGTGATAAATAGAAATCATGTCTGTACAGTCGATTTCGCTGCAAGTTCCCAAGGTAAAGAAGAGGAAATGGGGCAAGCCCAAACCCGGGGAGAGTCTGAAGGTAAGTTTTATGTATTTTACTGCTAAACAAAAAACTAGTTACATAATCATTGGACGCTCACAAAAAACGCCTACCCACTAAGTCATTAAGAGGTAGCCTTTTGAAAAAAATATGTCCCATGGAGTTTCAACATTTATGTATTAAAGATTTTATGTTGTAAATCAAAGCGTATATTCATTTTCCTGTTGACAATTCCAAATGGTTGCTAGCATAAAGTGTACTCGTTCCAGATATTGTCCATGTATTACCCAAGTGTTAAACACGTTCACAGCCAATGTCGTATAAAAAAACGCCCTTGTAAACAACCGGGAATCCGATCAGACAGAACATAGCGTGTCCTCTGATCATCAGACTATATGCTGATTGCTCTTTAGACAATGGAGCTGAAGCACCTGTCCGAATAGCAAACAACATAGATCCTGATCAGACTCGGCGTTTGCACATTGCTTTGAATTAATTCGGCGCTGAAAGAGTTAAGAGATTCAACCTAACACATGTTCATATACTTTAAAAATCTAATCTTATTTTGTGTTTTACGTTTATGTATCATTGCTACCGGTTGCCCATATGAGCGACGCCTCCTGAAGAGATTTGTCATTTTAGATTTTTGGAGGATAGTGCATGATACAGACAGAGACCCATTCCAGAATCTCCCCTGATTCTTTTACGTGCACGGTGTACAGCACCGACACGAGACCTCAGTTTAAAGTCCCATATGAAAGACTGTTAATTTTATTAGGGCCAGACGGGGGAGCGAACCTACGATCCTTGGATTACCAGTCCAGCGTGTTACCACTGGACTACATATACGTCTGTTATATATAACATCTTATTTCGACTATGATACATTTTTATGGAATACACTTATTTATCGTCTGCCCCCTCGTCTGCGTCTGCCTGCCCCGCACCGACACATGATACATCGGTTGATATATAGGTCTATCTGAAAGTTCATATTATTAAGATCAGACGGGGAATCGAACCTGCGATCCTTGGATTCTCCGTCCAGCGTGTTCACCACTGGGTAACTGACTCGTATATGCTATGCTATGCTACGCTACGCTATGCTATGCTATGCTATGCTATGCTATGCTATGCTATGCTATGCTATGCTATTTTATTAATTCACCTGGCTATCTCAGACTTTTATTATTCTCTACAGATCTCTCTATTTTTTGGCGTAAATATTATCTATCATTTTCTGCCTCTGTTATATTGTTGCCTACATAATATCCTTCCGCAACAGCTGTCTAGTAGTTTTAGTTTATACAAATTTATTTTAGCTTGATTGCGAAACAAGTTCTTACAACTTATATTAATCACTCTCGAGACCTCATTCCTGATGGAATCCATCGCCACGAGGGAGAGAGAAGAGGCAACGTTGCTAGTAAAAACAAAGGATTCCAACTAAATGGACCACGATACATTTCGGGATAAATCGGACTCTTTATCTGTCAAGGGAGGTAATAGAAAAATCAGCAATGTCTCTCATTAAGAGGACCAATCTTCGTGTAGGAGTATCCAATGGCAGTATCTGACTAATGATTCCCATTGCATAAACTATGCGGTAAACTTGTATACTGTTTGACTGTACATTTGCTCTGTTTTATTCTCTACATACATACATATTCCGAACCATTATAAAATTCTATATCATACAATTATAGATTTCTATTCTGCACAGTTGCGTAGTTGTGTGTTTTACGTTTATTTATCGTCGCTACCGGTTGCCCATATGAGCGACGCCTCCTGAAGAGATTAGTCATTTTAGATTTTGGAGGATAGTGCAATGATACAGACAGAGACCCATTCCAGAGTCTCCTCTGGTTATTTTACGTGCACGGTGTAAAGCACCGACACGAGACCTCGGTTTAACGTCCCATCTGAAAGACTGTTAATTTTATTAGGGTCAGACGGGGGATCGAACCTGCGATCCCTGGATTACCAGTCCAGTGTTTTACCACTGGGCTACATATTTGTCTGTGTTGCGTAGTTGTACTTAACAATTACATTTTATAATGTACGATCACAGATTTTCATCCTGTATAGTATTTTATACATACTTTTCGGTATTTAAACTTCCTTTGCTCCCATTTTCGTCGACCTTGACATTTATGTTACTGCTGTCTGCGTAAAGAATCGATGCGGCAAATATATTCTGTTCCGTTACTGACGTGGAACTAGACGCTAGGAGGCTGTCGCTTCATTCTAACTACATTTTGATCTGCCAATCCTTCTGTTCGTCCGTCTGTCTGTGTGTCAAAAAGTATGTGCTGTGGAGATCTTCAAGTCCATTTGTATTTTGTACTTAGCTCAAACATGTACATATGCCATATTATGCAATGAGATTGTTTCAATTGACTGAATTAAAGGAGACATTTTACCGACACATTTGGGTTGTTTCAATACAATGTAATGTTTTTTAAATTGACAAGCGGTACATGATTACAACAGTTTTGTTATAAATGAATATAGAATATCAACATTTAATATATATGCTTGTCGATTAAGTATCATCGTAGATGTTTCCAAATACAAATACAAATACATAGCATTTATATAGCGTAAACATTAATGGAAATATAAATAAAAATGTATACATATATGTATATATAACTTTTTGAAGTTCAAAGTACAAAAGAACGTGTGAATAATCAAGCAATGGAAATAAGTGTATACAAAAAGACCACATGGTAACACGCTGGACTGGTAATCCAGGGATCGCAGGTTCGACCCCCCGTCTGACCCTAATAAAATTAACAGTCTTTCAGATGGGACGTTAAACTGAGGTCTCGTGTCGGTGCTTTACACCGTGCACGTAAAAGAACCAGAGGAGATTCTGGAATGGGTCTCTGTCTGTATCATTGCACTATCCTCCAAAATCTAAAATAACTAATCTCTTCAGGAGGCGTCGCTCATATGGGAAACCGGTAGCGACGATAAATAAACGTAAAAACACACACACACACAGTTTAAGAAACTGTCTGGAATGCCCCCTCCTTTTAAAGTCACGGACAATATTGCAAAATAATAAATAATAAATAATTATATATATATATATATTATTATATATATATTATATATATATATATATATAATATATATTATTATATATATATATAACTAGGATTCTAGTAATTGGATAAGAACATATTATATCACAATATCTACACCATTACAGTATATAAGTGAATGATTGGATTAGCGAGCAAAGTAGCAATATGAACCATAGACCCAAACACCGCCGTAAGAATGACAACCGAACGTGAAAAACATTTCCATGTGGCATGGATGGTCCAGTAGTAGAGTGTCTGATTTGGAATCAATGGATCCTGTGTACCACTCCTAGCTGTCCATGTCATATATCCTCTCTGTTAATTAGAGAACAAAGTTCACAGACGGATCTATAGTCCAGTGGTAACACGCTTGACTGATAATCAAGGGATCGATCCCCCGTCTGACCCTAATAAAATTAACAGTCTTTGTCTCTGTCTGTATCATTGCACTTTCCTCCACACATCTAAAATGACTAATCTCTTCAGGAGGCGTGGCTCATATGGGCAACCGGTAGCGACGATAAATAAACGTATAACACACACACACACACACACAACAAAGTTATTGCCCATTGAACATTTTAAAGATCAGCAACTACCAACCTCTCATTCTCCCTGCTGGTATATTTGCTGAAGATTGGTGGAGTTATTAGCCCTTTGAACAGTTCAAGTAAACAGTTTATCCGGATTAATTTGCTGAAGTTTGGTGGAGTTATTAGCCCTTTGAACAGTTCAAGTAAACAATTTATCCGGAATAATTTGCTAAGCAAGAAGCTAGATCTACAGCATAATAGTGAATCCCATAGTTGAGTTACTCGCGGTTTATCATTGTCATAGTTCTTGCCCTAGTTTTAAAGAACACACTTTGTACTAGCAATTTCTGCCAAACCCATTACCGTATTTCGACCATATTCACAGAGAACGTACCATTACTAAGCCTAATTGTGGATTTCATCGTCACGTTTCCCGTCGATTGATTTCTGACAGCTATGTCGTGCTTTGGAGAATCTCCCAGTATGAGTGTACAGACAAGACCTGTTAAGCAATTGACGGTTGAAGATTTGGTTTGTTTATAAATTTGCATTGGAAGTCGTTTGTAGATAAAAACACACTATTTATAACATATATACCATGGGAATAACATGTATTTTAAGTTCTAACAACTTATATTAATCTCATTTGGCGCGGATGAAAGCGTAAATGTGGTCATTCGTGAGCGAGGAAACCGGCGTACCCGGAGAAAACCCACCTGTCCGATCTGGCTACCACGGTACAATCTCACATACTTCCCGGTCCGAGGGTCGAACCCGGGTTGCATTGGTGAGAAGCGAGCGCGCTAACCACTGTGCTAATCGTACAGCCAACATGTATTTTCATAATGCTCATCATATATATCATATATAGATAGAGGGGGCAACACACTATCTGAGAAGGTTGCTTTATATAAATTTATTTTAGCTCGATTATGAAACAAGTTCTTACAACTTATATTAATCACTCTGGAGACCCCATTCCTGATGGAATCCATCGCCACGAGGGAGAGAGAAGAGGTAACGTGGAATTTAAATGCGTTGCCTAAGGGCACAGTCGTAACGGCTCAAGCGGGGCTCGAAATCCGGACCTATCGCACATGAAGCGAACACGCACCCACTGCGCTATCACGACTGGAGAAGGTTATCAGTTGCTTACGGATGTTGGAGAGTTAAGTACTGGTTCCTAGCCAGGAATTACGGTGGATGGGGGTATGCACTCTGCCGCAACAGACTAACCTCCCCAATAACAATCAGAACATGATTGATGGGTAATAGAAAGAAACAGACCACATTAGGGTATGTTAGAAGGCATCTGAATATCGACTACTGATTTAAATATGTGTAAACTGTCTAGTAAAAGCGAGTAATTGACACGAAATCGCTATGCTACATGTGCCACTTAAACGCAGATGGCAGTTCACATGTCATATCTAGCTTTCAAGAACGACTATTATAAGAGTGTTGCACAAAATAAGTCTATGTTGCTTCACCATATTCATTTAATTGATAAAACACCAACACCATGGCTGTCCGATTAGCGCAGTTGTTGGCGCGCTCGCTTCTCACCACTGCAATCCTGGTTCGATCCTCCGACCGGGAAGTATGTGAGATGGTACGGTGGCCGCCAGGTCGGACTGGTGAGTTTTCTCCGGGTACTCCGATTTCCTCCCTGACCACATTTCATCCGCGCCAACGAGAGTGATTACTATAAGTTATTAAAACTTGCTTCGTAATAGTTGTAAAATAAATAAAGTTTAAACCAACAACAAAAACAAAATAACAACAATACATATTTGTCTGCACCCACCCAAGTTCATAGATGATAGGTACAGATGAGAGATAATGAACATCTATACCACTAACAGTCCTGCTACGTAATTCAACAGATACAAATGAAAACATGAATACACTCCCTTTGTCATATTGATATAAAGATGCTGTATGATATGGTGGGGGTACACATTTTGTTGCTGCATGTGTTTTTGTTGTGTCTGTCAAATCTTTTTTTTTTTTTTTTTGGTTGTGCCAAAAAACCCTATTATGAATATTGTAAATGTATATATACATTGCAAGGCGAATAGGGGATGCTCCTCGACCCCTACTCGACCTATGACGTGGAAAATAAATGGGGTTACTCCGAAAGGGGGCCTGGGGGAAAAAAATAAATAATTAATACACTCACTGACTATTGTTACAAGAATCTACTGAAGGTTCAGGAATACAGTATACGAGGTTGTTGTTACTACCCAACAAGTTCTAGAAAGCGTCAAGCCACAACTGCCAAACGACATGTATGGGCACATATTTATTACCCACACTACTTGAACCAACTTATAGCAACTCTAACACTCGCAAAGCGTGACATTTTCTATTTTTTGTTGAGGTTTTACAGTTCTGTGCAACACCAATGTTTACAGCTGTCCGCCTTCTATGAAACAGAAATCTCGATTCGCCTGCTCAACGCGCGTTCTCATTGGCTCGATTTATCACGTGAATCTACCCGAGGCAGAGCAAGTCACATGACCAGTCACTAGTAGGCTGAAGAAATTAAGTATTATTGGCTGTGCATGAAATTCTTTCATAGTCATCTGGCCGAATGCAAACAAAGCAAAAGAACTGACATAACCATGCAGCTATAAATTAGTGTATACCGATCATCATAACTTGCCGAAACGAAATGCAAGGGAAAGAGATGATGGTACCGCACACAAAAGCTGATACAGTGTTAATAACCGGAACACCATTCTTCAGTAGAGAAAATGGTTCAGGTACCTAAAAGCAACACACTATTATGTAAAAAGAAGCAAACATGTTTAGATTACTGATTTACCACAACCTTAAGTTTGGAGTATTTGCCAGAATGCCCTAAAACATATTATCATAAGTGTTTCGCTTGCGGTGTCTGGAAGTTCATGTGTCTCCAGTCCTGCAAGCATATCATATATCTGTGTCTCGGGTGGTTGTGTCATAAAATCAATATATGTCTTAATACCAGTCACACAACTTATGTTCTGCCATAAGCACTTTCTTAATTTATCCTGAGATGTACACATTTCATTCTTTGATCCGACCATATGTATAAAAAATTATACTCTCTCGATCCCGATCTTTTTTGTGTACAGACGGATCTGTAGTCCAGTGGTTAACACGCTGGACTGGTAATCCAGGGATCATAGGTTCGATCCCCCGTCTAACCCTAATAAAATGAACAGTCTTTCAGATGGGACATTAAACCGAGGTCTCGTGTCGGTGCTGTACACCGTGCACGTAAAAGAACCAGAGGAGACTCTGGAATGGGTCTCTGTTTGTATCATTGCACTATCCTCCACAAATCTAAAATGACTAATATCTTCAGGAGGCGGCGCTCATATGGGCAACCGGTAGCGACGATAAATAAGCGTAAAACACACATACAAACATCCTTTTTGTCAGGTTTGGTTTGTCAATTTAGACCTAAGCAAGCGAAATAACATTTCGGAAAAAGTACTAAATTGCAGTAGGCCGACTGAACAGTATTAGGACAAGATGCGAACGAACGGGGTTTAATCTGCTTATAGAGCGTTCATTATGGAATACCTCATACGAAACCTGCAATATTTCTCTAATATACATACTAGAGGAATGAACATTCCAATGCAAACTCAGAATATATTTGCATTCGTCAATAGATAAACCGAGTATAAATATACCCAACGTAGACATTTATTAATTACAAACTATTTATATATAACGCAAATTAACTCAATGAGAATAAGAGAGTCGTTGGTTGCTTATACGTCAGCCTTTCTTATAAAATGACAACAATATGATAGAACAGTTTGTTTATATAAATTAATATTTTGATAATAGTGCAATGGTAGACATTGCTGGTGTTTCTGTTACCTTCATTGGCCGATAAAGTCCGATTTATCCCGAAATGTATGTTTGTCCTCGTTGGAATCCTTTGCTTTTACTGTTGTTCCCTAAGCAGATGTTGTGGTATGATACAAACTAGTTAAGCGATGACATTTCTTTTGTTATCCATTGGATATACAGTCTACACCCGTTATGTCAAAGTCAGTTATGTCGAATTCTCCGGTTATCTCGAAGTCGGATCAAATTCCCGTTTCAGAAAATATCATGTTACATATAACTGGCTCCGTTTATATCGAATTTCGTTAAGTCAATGTTCGGTTATGTCGAAGTATTTTGTTCGTTCCGACGGAATTCGACATAGCGCATGTAGACTGTACTGTAGGATATATATCGAGATTTAATCATTCTAAGACCAGAACAACGGATGTTAATTGATAGTATATGTAGTGCATAGGAAACAACGAGGAAAATAGAGGAAAACAACTAAAACTATCTATTCCCCTTAACCCATTTCATTCTGGATACATTTAAGGGCTTTTGCAAATAACATAGATCCAGATCAGCCGCAGCGTCACGCTGAGTGCTGATCGGGCTATATGTTGTTTGCTACATAGCCAAGTGTCTTAGCAAGATCATCTGAATAGCAAAGGGCACTCGAGCCTGCTCAGAAGGCAATTTCCGTGGAGGATGATCTGGATCTATGTTCTTTGCAAATACTGTTTGAACGGTTTCCAGACCAACATGAAATGGGTTAAATAGTCTTCAGGGGCAGTAACTCATCAATGTCTCTCATTATGAACCATGACGATACGCTTGGTGTAGAGACGTGGTGGCTACTCTCTCCAATTAATTAAAGGCAATACACAACTTGATCATACACACACAGTTACATTATTTTATCTGAAATATCTCTGGTGGCCTGTTTAAATTGGCATATTTGTGTATTTTACGTTTATTTATCGTCGCTACCGATTGCCAATGACGCCTCCTGAAGAAATTAGTCGTTATACTAGATTTTTGGGGGATAGTGCAATGATACAGACAGAGTCCCAATCCAGAGCCTCCTCTGGTTCTTTTACGTGCATGGTGTAAAGCACCGACACGAGACCTCGGTTTAACGTCCCATCTGAAAGACTGTTTTTATTATGGTCAGACGGGGGATCGAACCTGCGATCTCATTATTACCAGTCCAGCGTGTTACCACTGGACTACAGATCCGTCTATAAGAGGACAAAGCGTGCAAAGAAGAACTTTTTATCTCAACAGGAAACACGTTGCCACGACATGAAAGCTTGTTTGATGTAACGCAGGGGTCACACAATTATGTACATTCTATAACGTCTAAAGCACCTATACTGTAACACACATTAAACATATCTGAATATTGCAACATGTTTCTGTGTTGGGTCTAAAGTCTCATTCACATGTTAAGTCATTTATCATACATACATCAACATCTGGTTAGAAAACAACAGTAAACACAAAGGATTCCAACTAATATGACCAATAGACAGTTCGATATAAATCGCACTTTATCTGTTAAGAGATATTCCAGAACAAATGATTCTGGACAAGTCTGGTAAATATATGCATTGCCAGTATACTCCTGACACTGTGAGGCAATTACTAGAGTTGATGATGATGTATATATACTAGAGGACATAGAAAACGCACACCTACATTATATACTAGAGGACATAGAAAACGCACACCTACAGTATATACTAGAGGACATAGAAAACGCGCACCTACATTATATACTAGAGGACATAGAAAACGCACACCTACATTATATACTAGAGGACATAGAAAACGCACACCTACATTATATACTAGAGGACATAGAAAACGCACACCTACATTATATACTAGAGGACATAGAAAACGCACACCTACATTATATACTAGAGGACATAGAAAACGCACACCTACATTATATACTAGAGGACATAGAAAACGCACACCTACATTATATACTAGAGGACATAGAAAACGCACACCTACATTATATACTAGAGGACATAGAAAACGCACACCTACATTATATACTAGAGGACATAGAAAACGCACACCTACATTATATACTAGAGGACATAGAAAACGCACACCTACATTATATACTAGAGGACATAGAAAACGCACACCTACATTATATACTAGAGGACATAGAAAACGCACACCTACATTATATACTAGAGGACATAGAAAACGCACACCTACATTATATACTAGAGGACATAGAAAACGCACACCTACATTATATACTAGAGGACATAGAAAACGCACACCTACATTATATACTAGAGGACATAGAAAACGCACACCTACATTATATACTAGAGGACATAGAAAACGCACACCTACATTATATACTAGAGGACATAGAAAACGCACACCTACATTATATACTAGAGGACATAGAAAACGCACACCTACATTATATACTAGAGGACATAGAAAACGCACACCTACATTATATACTAGAGGACATAGAAAACGCACACCTACATTATATACTAGAGGACATAGAAAACGCACACCTACATTATATACTAGAGGACATAGAAAACGCACACCTACATTATATACTAGAGGACATAGAAAACGCGCACCTACATTATATACTAGAGGACATAGAAAACGCACACCAACATTATATACTAGAGGACATAGAAAACGCACACCTACATTATATACTAGAGGACATAGAAAACGCACACCTACATAATCATTATATACTAGATGATATAGAAAACGCACATCTACATTATATGATTATTATTACGTGAACACGAAATACGAAGGATTCCATCAAAGATATATCACATCTTTATTACACAACACAAACTGAACAACTAAAAATAGTCCAAAATGTTTAAGACTATGTATTTATATAGTTATAGTTTTTCACGTAAAACATACACTTATCCAATGTCTATGTCATCTAGTATAGCAACACGGTCAGCGTAAGTGACGTAATACACACGTGTATAGGTAGACATCAAGTTTATCACATTTGATACAGACGGATCTATAGCCCAGTGGTAACACGCTGGACTGGTAATCCAGGGATCGCAGGTTAGATCCCCCGTCTGACCCTAATACAATTAACAGTCTTTCAGATGGGACGTTAAACCGAGATCTCGTGTCGGTGCTTTACACCGTGCACGTAAAAGAGCCAGAGGAGACTCTGGAATGGGTCTCTCTCTGTATCATTGCAATATCCTCCAAATATCTAAAATGACTAGTATCTTCAGGAGGCGTCACTCATATGGGCAACCGGTAGCGACGATAAATAAACGTTAAAAACAAATCACATTTGATAAATGGGAGTCAGTATAGATATTAAGATGAGATAAATAATATTGTTCAAAATTTCTTTTTTATTAAATTAACTCTTGGCCTAAATATGATTAGACGGATCTGTAGTCCAGTGGTTAACACGTTGGACTGGTAATCCAGGGATCGCAGATTCGATCACCCGTCTGACCCTAATAACATGAACAGACTTTCAGATGGGACGTTAAACCGAGGTCTCGTGTCGGTGCTGTACACCGTACAAGTAAAAGAACCAGAGGAAACTCTGGAATGGTCTCTGTCTGTATCACTGCACTATCCTCCAAACATCTAAAATGACTAATCTCCTCAAATGGGCAACCGGTAGCGACGATAAATAAACGTAAAAAATGTGATAGTTAACTTAAAGATATATTCATGTCAAACAAAAACTAAATTACATTGTATTGATGTATTCGAGTGTCCCGTTTTCTATGCCAGCACTATCAATAACACGTGCTAACAGTGATATACTCACGTTTATATCATGGATGCTAGGTGTTAGTAGAAGTTAGGATTGGAAGAAGAGCTGCATAGTAACGTGTTTAAATCTCTTTCCTTAAATACAATTACATGCACAATACTATTACGTCATGACATATTACATTACAACAATTATTTAGTCTGAACTATTCTTTAATGATAAAATCTTTCGGTGTTAAAACATGTAATGTCTACATAGTAATGTAAACAATAGGAGGCCATGTGCATACTAGACACTACACATAGACTGCATACAATAGCTGGCCATCGAAACACTAGCCATTGCACAAGTATTATCGACTCAGATGTATACAATATCTGGCCATCGAAATACTAGCCATTGACCATGTAGTATCGACACAGAAATGTATACAATATCTGGTAATCGAAATACTAGCCACAGCACATGTATTATCGACACAGCAATGTATACAATATCTGGCCATCGAAATACTAGCCATTGCACATGTATTATCGACAGACACAGAAATGTATACAATATCTGGCCATCGAAATATTAGCCATTGCACATGTATTATCGACACAGATGTATACAATATCTGGCCATCGAAATACTAGCCATTGTACATGTATTATCGACACAGATGTATACAATATCTGGCCATCGAAATACTAGCCATTGCACATGTATTATCGACACAGAAATGTATACAATATCCGGCCATCGAAATACTAACCAATGCACATGTATTATCGACACAGAAATGTATACAAAATCTGGCCATCGAAATACTAGCCAATGCACATGTATTATCGACACAGAATTGTATACAATATCTGGCCATCGAAATACTAGCCATTGCACAAGTATTATCGACATAGATTTATATAATAGCTGGCCATCGAAATGCTAGCCATTGCACAAGTATTATCGACACAGAAATGTATACAATATCTGGCCATCGAAATACTAGCCATTGCACATGTATTATCGACACATATGTATACAATATCTGGCCATCGAAATACTAGCCATTGCACAAGTATTATCGACACAGAAATGTATACAATATCTGGCCATCGAAATACTAACCAGTGCACATGTATTATCGACACAGAAATGTATACAATATCTGGCCATCGAAATACTAGCCAATGCACATGTATTATCGACACAGAATTGTATACAATATCTGGCCATCGAAATACTAGACATTGCACAAGTATTATCGACATAGATGTATACAATATCTGGCCATCGAAATGCACATTGCACATGTATTATCGACACAGATGTATACAATATCTGGCCATCGAAATACTAGCCATTGCACAAGTATTATCGACACAGAAATGTATACAATATCTGGCCATCGAAATACTAACCAGTGCACATGTAGTATCGACACAGAAATGTATACAATATCTGGCCATCGAAATACTAGCCAATGCACATGTATTATCGACACAGAATTGTATACAATATCTGGCCATCGAAATACTAGCCATTGCACAAGTATTATCGACACAGAAATGTACACACTATATGGCCATCGAAATACTAGCCATTGCACATGTATTATCGACATAGATGTATACAATATCTGGCCATCGAAATACTAGCCATTGCACAAGTATTATCGACACAGAAATGTATACAATATCTGGCCATCGAATATTAGCCATCGCACATGTATTATCGACACAGATGTATACAATATCTGGCCATCGAAATACTAGCCAGTGCACAAGTATTATCGACACAGAATGGTATACAATATCTGGTTATAGAAATACTAGCCATTGCACATGTATTATCGACACAGAAATGTATACAATATCTGGTTATCGAAATACTAGCCATTGCACATGTATTATCGACACAGAAATGTATACAATATCTGGTCATATGAATGGTGGTTTTGTTTCCTTTTGGGGGATTAAATTAGCACTAACAACATACGTATATAATAATAATAATAATTAGAAATAATAATAATAAAGATTTTATTTAACGAGATAACTCATTTGAACAATTAAGCCAATCTACCATGAGGCCCTCAACAAATTAAAACATGAAATAGCATAATGAAACATGTAAACAGTAACGAGTAAAACTTTCGTAGGAAATAAGATATACAAGTAGGCCACTTGGCGACGCCCTCCCGCTATAATTGCTCTAGGAAGACCCAGTGTGCATATACGAGCAGTATTGCTGGCACGGACGGACACTCTGTCACGGAAGCTCCCGATGTATGAGCTCAATTATTCATCTCAGCTCGATTACAAAGCATGATCTAACACATTCTGACTAATCGCCCTCGAGACCCCATTCCTTGGAATCCACAACCACTAGGGAGAGACAAGAGGAATTGTTGATTTATGGGTTCCGGGTATAATCGCCCTCGAGACCATGGAATCCACAGCCATTAGGGAGAGACAAGAGGCATTGTTGATTTATGGGTTCCGGGTATAATCGCCCTCGAGACCTTGGAATCTACAGCCATTAGGGAGAGACAAGAGGCATTGTTGATTTATGGGTTCCGGGTATAAACGCCCTCGAGACATTGCAATCCACAGCCATTATGGAGAGACAAGAGACGTTGTTGATTTATGGGTCCCGGGTCAAAATGTCCATCTCCGTGGTCAAGTGGTTACGGTCATTGATTTGTATACCACTGTAACCTATCATCAATGATTGTCACGGGTTCGCCCCGCACATACCGTATCTATTTATATGAAAAAGATGGCAGTTTCTTACGGAGGTTGGTGCACCAAGTACTGGTTAACCGCTGGAACCTGTCCAGGAAAGGTGTTGTTAGGTAAACTTCCCATCACTCAAATGTGTAACCGCTAGCGACGTTAAATGAACTTAAATAATAATATAATATTTCACATTGTAAGTGACCCGGATGACCCGGGAACTGTTTGATGTTGCATCATCCTGGAATGCGTATTAATAGCAGTTTATCGGATAAAACTGTTTATTTTATTAGTATCGTTGCCAGATGTTCTTATATAAACTTGGACTCCAACTTTCTCATCTCATCATTGCAACTTTAAAAACATGTTTCCCGGAAATAATTAAACCATAGGCGTTTGGATTCTCCAACAATATACTAGAGGACATAGAAAACGCACACCTACATTATATACTAGAGGACATAGAAAACACACACCTACATTATATACTAGAGGACATAGAAAACACACACCTACATTATATACTAGAGGACATAGAAAACGGACACCTACATTATATACTAGAGGACATAGAAAACGTACACCTACATTATATACTAGAGGACATAGAAAACGCACACCTACATTATATACTAGAGGACATAGAAAACGCACACCTACATTATATACTAGAGGACATAGAAAACGCACACCTACATTATATACTAGAGGACATAGAAAACGCACACCTACATTATATACTAGAGGACATAGAAAACGCACACCTACATTATATACTAGAGGACATAGAAAACGCACACCTACATTATATACTAGAGGACATAGAAAACGCACACCTACATTATATACTAGAGGACATAGAAAACGCACACCTACATTATATACTAGAGGACATAGAAAACGCACACCTACATTATATACTAGAGGACATAGAAAACGCACACCTACATTATATACTAGAGGACATAGAAAACGCACACCTACATTATATACTAGAGGACATTGAAAACGCACACCTACATTATATACTAGAGGACATAGAAAACGCACACCTACATTATATACTAGAGGACATTGAAAACGCACACCTACATTATATACTAGAGGACATAGAAAACGCACACCTACATTATATACTAGAGGACATTGAAAACGCACACCTACATTATATACTAGAGGACATAGAAAACGCACACCTACATTATATACTAGAGGACATAGAAAACGCACACCTACATTATATACTAGAGGACATAGAAAACGCACACCTACATTATATACTAGAGGACATAGAAAACACACACCTACATTATATACTAGAGGACATAGAAAACGCACACCTACATTATATACTAGAGGACATAGAAAACGCACACCTACATTATATACTAGAGGACATAGAAAACGCACACCTACATTATATACTAGAGGACATTGAAAACGCACACCTACATTATATACTAGAGGACATAGAAAACGCACACCTACATTATATACTAGAGGACATAGAAAACGCACACCTACATTATATACTAGAGGACATAGAAAACGCACACCTACATTATATACTAGAGGACATTGAAAACGCACACCTACATTATATACTAGAGGACATAGAAAACGCACACCTACATTATATACTAGAGGACATTGAAAACGCACACCTACATTATATACTAGAGGACATAGAAAACGCACACCTACATTATATACTAGAGGACATAGAAAACGCACACCTACATTATATACTAGAGGACATAGAAAACGCACACCTACATTATATACTAGAGGACATAGAAAACACACACCTACATTATATACTAGAGGACATAGAAAACACACACCTACATTATATACTAGAGGACATAGAAAACGCACACCTACATTATATACTAGAGGACATAGAAAACACACACCTACATTATATACTAGAGGACATTGAAAACGTACACCTACATGGTATACTAGAGGACATAGAAAACGCACACCTACATTATATACTAGAGGACAAAGAAAACGCACACCTACATTATATATTAGAGGACATAGAAAACGCACACCTACATTATATACTAGAGGACATAGAAAACGCACACCTACATTATATACTAGAGGACATGGAAAACGCACACCTACATTATATATGATTATTATTACATGAAAACGAAATACGAAGGATTCCATCAAATATATATCACAGCTTTATTACAAAACACAAGCTGAACCAACTAAAAATATTCCACTATTCAAAATGTTTAAAACTATGTAATTATATAGTTATTGTTTTTCATGTAAAACACACTTATCCGAAGTGTGCGTTTTCTATGTACTAGACAATAAAGTCTCCACATTACCTATAGAGTACTCCACATTACCTATAGAGTACTCCACATTACCTATAGAGTACTCCACATTACCTATAGAGTACTCCACATTACCTATAGAGTACTCCACATTACCTATAGAGTACTCCACATTACCTATAGAGTACTCCACATTACCTATAGAGTACTCCACATTACCTATAGAGTACTCCACATTACCTATAGAGTACTCCACATTACCTATAGAGTACTCCACATTACCTATAGAGTACTCCACATTACCTATAGAGTACTCCACATTACCTATAGAGTACTCCACATTACCTATAGAGTACTCCACATTACCTATAGAGTACTCCACATTACCTATAGAGTACTCCACATTACCTATAGAGTACTCCACATTACCTATAGAGTACTCCACATTACCTATAGAGTACTCCACATTACCTATAGAGTGCTCCATATCATTAGGTATAATTTAAAATAAGACAAAATCACTTAGATAATTTTACATCTTCATCAGTATTAGATGGGTGGGGTATTGTAAATGTTTTAAATATATGTTTTTTGTTGATAGTGAGATTTTCAAACCTCTGTGGTTTCCTGGTTGTTCGGGGGTATGCGGGTTTATTTCATTAAATATATGTTTATTTATTCAGTCACATTTATTTACAT
This sequence comes from Archivesica marissinica, assembly GCA_014843695.1. Taxonomy (NCBI): domain Eukaryota; kingdom Metazoa; phylum Mollusca; class Bivalvia; order Venerida; family Vesicomyidae; genus Archivesica; species Archivesica marissinica. The sequence goes on from CM026403.1 coordinate 23,964,284, forward strand.
TCATTGCTCATGTTTTATGTCAGGTACCCGGTGTTAACTACCATACATCAAGTGTAGAATAGCAGCATATTCTAAATCGTGAATACGATACATTATTATAGTTTCCGTTCGTGTTCGAAGAATTGTGAAGTTAGACAACAATTTGGAAAACCTTGGAACTTACAGGAGACCGCACCATGTACATTCACAGATGATGAGTTGCTTTATGCATAGCCACCTTATGATACTGTACGAATAGCTACGACTCTTGGAGAGGGTATACGAGGTATTTGTTGCATTACCTAGGTATATTATGTACGACTAGCATATACCACTGCATTCATAGCCACCTTATGATACTGTACGAATAGCTACGACTCTTGGAGAGGGTATACGAGGTATTTGTTGCATTACCTAGGTATATTATGTACGACTAGCATATACCACTGCATTCATAGCCACCTTATGATACTGTACGAATAGCTACGACTCTTGGAGAGGGTATACGAGGTATTTGTTGCATTACCTAGGTATATTATGTACGACTAGCATATACCACTGCATTCATAACCACCTTATGATACTGTACGAATAGCTCCGTCGCTTGGAGATGGTATACGAGGTATTTGATGCATTGCATAGGTATATTATGTACGACTAGCATATACCACTGTATTCATAGCCACCTTATGATACTGTACGAATAGCTACGACTCTTGGAGAGGGTATACGAGGTATTTGTTGCATTGCCTAGGTATATTATGTACGACTAGCATATACCACTGTATTCATAGCCACCTTATGATACTGTACGAATAGCTACGACTCTTGGAGAGGGTATACGAGGTATGTGTTGCATTGCCTAGGTATATTATGTACGACTATCATATACCACTGCATTCATAACCACCTTATGATACTGTACGAATAGCTACGACTCTTGGAGAGGGTATACGAGGTATTTGTTGCATTGCCTAGGTATATTATGTACGACTAGCATATACCACTGCATTCATAACCACCTTATGATACTGTACGAATAGCTACGACACTTGGAGAGGGTATACGAGGTATTTGTTGCATTACCTAGGTATATTATGTACGACTAGTATATACCACTGCATTCATAACCATATTGAAAACATGTTCCTGCTTAAAAACACACATTTTCACACAAGAAAAGGTCGCCTTGTTTGATGAGGAGATCTTGTGCTTTTCTTGAAATTGTCATGTTTTGAATTATATACATGTATATATATATATGTAAAATGAATCGAGCAAATACAATATGATTAAACTAAGTGACCACATTGTTGATTAGTTTGGCTACACTATGCATACATAGATAGTATATATTCCATTGAAGTATGCGACAGTTCTATGAAATAGATAATATATATTCCATTGAAGTATTCGACAGTTCTATGAAATAGATAGTAGATATTCCATTGAAGTATGCGACAGTTCTATGAAATAGATAATAGATATTCCATTAAGATATGCTATATATATATATATATATATATGCTTAAGATTATATTACCCTCATTGGCGTGGATGACAGCGTATGTGTGGTCATTCGTGTGGAAGGAAACCGGAGTACCCGGAGAAAACCCACCTGTCCGATCTGGCGACCACCATACCATCTCACATACTTCCCGGTCCGAGGATCGAACCCGGGTTGCATTTGTGAGAAGCTAGTTTCATATATGAAGTCATTGCAATAACAAGTCATACGTAGCATTATGAAGATTTAGAAATGAAGCATGGACGACAAGTTTTGTGTTATAGAAATGTGCATTGGCCCATAAGTCCGCCATGAATCATCCAACCGGAACAGGATTACAATATGTACAACTAGACACTATACCGAGGCTTCCTGCCAATCTTTGTGAAAAAGGACAAAGCGGTGTTTCGGAGATGAAGCGTGAACACGCTTTGTGATATAAAGATGTCCAAATGGCCATAAATCTCCGAACCGGAACAGGGTTGCAAAATACACAACTAGACATTATACCGATGAGTCCTGCCAAGTGTGGTGAAAATCCAACAAGGGGATATGGAGATAGTGCTCACGGATATGGCAAAGGAGACAGATTGACATACTGACAGGACAAACGGACAGACAGACGACACTACTATAAGCAATATGCCCCCCCCCTCATTAGGGAAGACATAATTAAACAATTAATTCTTATTATACAGCCACCTGTTTGCAATATTTAATACAATGATGTATGTTTCTCCCAGAATTATACGTAACTATACATGCAATCTGAAAGCAGACGATATCGCCAACGGGAAAGCAACGCCGTAGCTTTATTAGACATAGCTCGCGATCGCAGACAATGTGATACCGTGCATTCCCATAATTGGAGATTGAATAGTTTTTGCTTGCTCCGAACAATCATCTAGATAATAGATATGTCATTTATATTTGATACGTAAGTAATCAAGCCCAAAGGAGATAAACAACTCTATTCATCATTAGTATCTTGTCACGCTGGTGCAGACACGGGCAAAATGATGGCGTATAGTAATATTGATAACTTGGTCTACAGTTTAATAATACAATGGATGCAAGTCTTTGTTACTTAGACGTTTGAGAGGGGTTTGAGGCTGTTATATTGGTCTCTTGGAAATGTGATGTAGATCAGAGTAATACAGTCGGCAATACTTGACAAGCAGCGTCTCCACCATGCTCCACGACCTTAGCTGAAATACACTTACTGGCCGTCGCGACAAAGTCCGTACCATTATGATGTTAAACAGCGTTTAAGCCATGCGTCACGACCTTAGCTGAAACACACTTACTGGCCATCGCGACAAAGCCCGTACCATTATGATGTTAAACAGCGTTTAAACCATGCTCCACGACCTTAGCTGAAACACACTTACCGGCCGTCGCGACAAAGCCCGTACCATTATGATGTTAAACAGCGTTTAAACCATGCGTCACGACCTTAGCTGAAACACACTTACTGGCCGTCACGACAAAGCCCGTACCATTATGATGTTAAACAGCGTTTAAACCATGCGTCACGACCTTAGCTGAAACACACTTACTGGCCGTCACGACAAAGCCCGTACCAGTATGATGTTAAACAGCGTTTAAACCATGCGTCACGACCTTAGCTGAAACACACTTACTGGCCGTCACGACAAAGCCCGTACCAGTATGATGTTAAACAGCGTTTAAACCATGCGTCACGACCTTAGCTGAAACACACTTGCTAGCCGTTGCGACAAAGCCATTGTGATGTACAAAATCCACCATCAACATCGACCCACAGCACTTGCTAACACAAACTGGCTCAAGTACAAGAGGTCATAGACACATACGGGCAATTATTGATGTCTACTAACACAGCTTCATCCCACACTCCATCATCTTGTGGAACATCTTCGCCCACACAACCGTCGATATAAATGGCCGTTGCTTTTTGGTCATCAACACCCAATAGATCGTCAGATGTTTTTTTATATCCACGTTAAGCTTAGTACAAGGAGACACTTTTAGATGTACATGACCCCACTGCCTTCTGACATACGTTGTATATGTTTATTATGAATATACTATGTATGTATGTATGTTTCTTTAATGTCAAACCCCTCGCGGGGACTTAGACATGTTTTCCTGGGCAGGCTTAGCCGACCTAAGCGATTAACCAGTACCAAGCAATGTGTGTGAGGTGCCATGACACTACATACGTGGCCTGACCAAGTATCGAACCCGGGACCGTTCGATTCCAAATCCGACGCTCTACCACTGGACCACGGACGCCACACACACTCTGATGTACTGAAGAAGAAGATGATGATGGTGATTTTGTATCCTGCTGTCTCCTACATCCGCAGTATGAGAACCATACTGTTGAGATTAATAAGAAATAAGGCATGGCCTAAATATGGATTTATCTCCAAGTATATATATAAACATGAACGCGGTATTACCTAATGGCTATCACTGGGGAGAGACAATATCATTACTGGATTTAACATTATAGGTGGGATATAACTTAATCCACGCGAGAGGTTTGACTGAGTATGCTAAGTCAATGCTGAGTATGACTGGGAGACGCTAGTCAGGGACAGTGGTTAAATATATCATCAAGATTTAGGTTAATATACCATTATATCTCCATACCAACGACAGCCATTCAGCTATCATGCAGTGGACAAGTAGTCGCCATATCTATCCCACCTTCATAGATATTACTGGGACTACATAGAGATTTAGGTTAATATACTATTATATCTCCATACCAACGACAGCCATTCAGCTATCATGCAGTGGACAAGTAGTCGCCATATATATCCCACCTCCATAGTGGGACTACATGATATTCTGACCTTTATTATGAACATTGGTTTGGCTACTACATTGTCAATGTATGTCGTATTGGTAAAGGCGTCACGAGGTGCTTCTATGAGGGAAAAGGGTTATGAACATTGGTTTGGCTACTACATTGTCAATGTATGTCGTATTGGTAATGGCGTCAAGAGGTGTTTCTATGAGGGAAAGGGTTAATTGAGACATATAGCGTTTAAAGAACTACATACTATCACGTAATAGAATAGGTTTAAACATGTGTATATATGGAAACTGGTAAATCGATTTATATATAGTATTATTATAAAGATATTTCAATTTACTGTATAGAGGATGTACATTGCTTGAATATATTTAAAGCGACACTACATCGCATAAAGCCAACAAAATGCATTGTTCAATGAATGAATCAATAAACAGTGTGTTTGTGGTCTACACACTTTCAGAAGTGAATGTAGGATTTCATATACAGGTCATCTACGCTCCTGAATTGACATTTATTTGTCATTGTAGTCAATGCTAAACATTTGATACTGTCGCTTAGAGATAATAAATTTAACATAGCGGTAAAGCTGTACCATAAATCTCGTTATTCGGGATACACATGTATTCCGCATGGAAATCGACCATATTTACATTATTGTGTTATGTCAACAAACCGCGTATACGACGTTTGTTTATTAGTCGAAATACTCAGTTTTTGAGGCACATATTTGGAAAATAATTATAACATATAATAGGAAAATACATTCTGTATAAATTTGCGTTTTCACTGATGTAGTGTCGCTTTAATGTATATACTATTAATGCATTACCATTCACGCCATTACATACACATGTATTACTGATTCTATAACATCAGTCTAAATAAGGTTATATGTTAATTGTTCCTAACAGGGAACTAGTAATATATATATCTGGTACTCTCTACTTCCAAACAAGCTGAAAGAAACAATTTGAATATAGAGAGTACGACATTTATATACGGTTATAATGTCATATTATATGTGTTACATGTTACATATTATGTCAATTCATTTCATTTTACTTAATGCAAATATAGTCCATATTTTGATTACGTTTGTCATTTATTTGTTTCATTGCATCAACATTATGTTTGCCCTTGCATGTTTGTATTGATTATATGTCATCCGTCAGTGTATCCAAACATCCGTCAGTGTGTCCAAGCATCCGTCAGTGTGTCCAAGCATCCGCCAGTGTGTCCAAGCATCCGTCAGTGTGTCCATGCATCCGTCAGTGTGTCCAAGCATCCGTCAGTGTGTCCAAGCATCCGTCAAAACATCCGTCAGTGTGTCCAAGCATCCGCCAGTGTGTCCAAGCATCCGTCAGTGTGTCCAAGCATCCGTCAGTGTGTCCAAGCATCCGTCAGTATGTCCAAGCATCCGTCAAAGCATCCGTCAGTGTGTCCAAGCATCCGTCAGTATGTCCAAGCATCCGTCAGTGTGTCCAAGCATCCGTCAGTATGTCCAAGCATCCGTCAGTGTGTCCAAGCATCTGTCAGTGTGTCCAAGCATCCGCCAGTGTGTCCAAGCATCCGTCAGTGTGTCCAAGCATCCGTCAGTGTGTCCAAGCATCCGTCAGTATGTCCAAGCATCCGTCAGTATGTCCAAGCATCCGTCAGTGTGTCCAAGCATCCGTCAGTATGTCCAAGCATCCGTCAGTATGTCCAAGCATCCGTCAGTATGTCCAAGCATCCGTCAGTATGTCCAAGCATCCGTCAGTGTGTCCAAGCATCCGTCAGTATGTCCAAGCATCCGTCAAAGCATCCGTCAGTGTGTCCAAACATTCGTCAGCATGTGCGTGCATCCGTCAGTGTGTCCAAGCATCCGTCAGTGTGTCCAATCATCCGTCAGTGTGTCCAAGCATCTGTCAGTGTGTCCAAGCATCCGTCAGTGTGTCCAAGCATCCGTCAAAACATCCGTCAGTGTGTCCAAGCATCCGCCAGTGTGTCCAAGCATCCGTCAGTGTGTCCAAGCATCCGTCAGTATGTCCAAGCATCCGTCAAAGCATCCGTCAGTGTGTCCAAGCATCCGTCAGTATGTCCAAGCATCCGTCAGTGTGTCCAAGCATCCGTCAGTATGTCCAAGCATCCGTCAGTGTGTCCAAGCATCTGTCAGTGTGTCCAAGCATCCGCCAGTGTGTCCAAGCATCCGTCAGTGTGTCCAAGCATCCGTCAGTGTGTCCAAGCATCCGTCAGTATGTCCAAGCATCCGTCAGTATGTCCAAGCATCCGTCAGTGTGTCCAAGCATCCGTCAGTATGTCCAAGCATCCGTCAGTATGTCCAAGCATCCGTCAGTATGTCCAAGCATCCGTCAGTATGTCCAAGCATCCGTCAGTGTGTCCAAGCATCCGTCAGTATGTCCAAGCATCCGTCAAAGCATCCGTCAGTGTGTCCAAACATTCGTCAGCATGTGCGTGCATCCGTCAGTGTGTCCAAGCATCCGTCAGTGTGTCCAATCATCCGTCAGTGTGTCCAAGCATCTGTCAGTGTGTCCAAGCATCCGCCAGTGTGTCCAAGCATCCGCCAGTGTGTCCAAGCATCCGTCAGTGTGTCCAAGCATCCGTCAGTGTGTCCAAGCATCCGTCAAAGCATCCGTCAGTGTGTCCAAACATCCGTCAGCATGTGCGTGCATCCGTCAGTGTGTCCAAACATCCGTCAGTGTGTCCAAACATCCGTCAGTGTGTCCAAACATCCGTCAGCATGTGCGTGCATCCGCCAGTGTGTCCAAACATCCGTCAGTATGTGCGTGCATCCGTCAGTGTGTCCAAACAACCGTCAGTGTATCCAAGCATCCGTCAGCATGTGCGTGCATCCGTCAGTGTGTCCAAACATCCGTCAGCATGTGCGTGCATCCGTCAGTGTGTCCAAGCATCCGTCAGTGTGTCCAAACATCCGTCAGTGTGTCCAAACATCCGTCAGTGTGTGCGTGCATACCACCTTTTCTCCGATGGACAACTCTGAAACCAAGTTGTCAAATATGAGGAAACTTCATAATAAATATACGTGGGTGATTCAATTTCAGTTTCACCCAACTTTTAGTTTAATCATATTTAATTGCTCGATTAGTTTTACATATACATGTGAATACAAAACATAACACATTAAATAAAGGAACACGGGTCGGGCCACAAGTTCTAGCAACATTAGTTACGGCCCGTCCCCCAACGGACTTGCTTACTATGAGGGGAAGCAAAGGAAACACTCTAGATGTTCATATAATTTTATAGAAATACTGATATACCGACTGTCTATCAAATATCCGGAAATAAGTTCGATTCGTCAAAAGCATGGCCAACATAGAGGGACTTGTTTATCCCTATATGTTTGTATAAAACGATCTTCGCCGGATACAAGTAAATATTATTTGACATTGAAGGTCAGTGGAAGACGATCTATCAAGTCTGTTCAAATCAGGGTAATTCGTCAAAAAAACATGGTAATCAAGTGCTATATGTCCCATATATCTCCATATATAATATATTAACTACTTCTAGGAAACCATTGGACACACATATTACATATAGTATTAGCTCACATGGGTACATCGTTCTCACGTGTAGCTATTGTAAGCACTCGTAATCGTTCGTCGTGTGCACACGCAATAGTGTTTACTTCCACAAGTTCTATCAATGGCATCCCCGCCGAAACAGCTTTGTACATATTGGATGCTCTTTACAGCATAGACCCACTGCCGGTTTCGTTTTAAAGTCTAGCAATACATTAAAATGGAGACACTCTCTTGTTGCCATGATACCCAAAATCAAATAGAAACATTAATGGAGCTTCTAGCATAATTTCGAATTACTTTAACAGATGCTCGGCTTGAGCTGCTATCTGACAATTGTGTCCATTAAATCGATTCGTCAAACTATTTCAACTAGAAGCTAAACTTAGTTGCTCCTCAAATATTGGAAAGCTTCGGATTTTGCTTGCATTTTGTATTACTTAATATGGCAGATGACGCGTGAATTAAGACGGTCTAACATTCGCTTAGCGGATGGTGGGTGTGTGGCAACGGTTATCCAACAGTAATAGCCAGTGTACGCGTGAATTAAGACGGTCTAACATTCGCTTAGCGGACGGTGGGTGTGTGGCAACGGTTATCCAACAGTAATAGCCAGTGTACGCGTGAACTAAGACGGTATAACATTCGCTTAGCGGATGGTGGGTGTGTGGCAACGGTTATCCAACAGTAATAGCCAGTGTACGCGTGAACTAAGACGGTCTAACATTCGCTTAGCGGATGGTGGGTGTGTGGCAACGGTTATCAAAGAGTAATAGCCAGTGTACGCGTGAACTAAGACGGTCTAACATTCGCTTAGCGGATGGTGGGTGTGTGGCAACGGTTATCCAACAGTAATAGCCAGCGTACGCGTGAATTAAGACGGTCTAACATTCGCTTAGCGGATGGTGAGTGTGTGGCAACGGTTATCCAACAGTAATAGCCAGTGTACGCGTGAACTAAGACGGTCTAACATTCACTTAGCGGATGGTGGGTGTGTGGCAACGGTTATCAAACAGTAATAGCCAGTGTACGCTTGAACTAAGACGGTCTAACATTCGCTTAGCGGATGGTGGGTGTGTGGCAACGGTTATCAAACAGTAATAGCCAGTGTACGCGTGAACTAAGACGGTCTAACATTCGCTTAGCGGATGGTGGATGTGTGGCAACGGTTATCAAACAGTAATAGCCAGTGTACGCGTGAACTAAGACGGTCTAACATTCGCTTAGCGGATGGTGGGTGTGTGGCAACGGTTATCAAACAGTAATAGCCAGTGTACGCGTGAACTAAGACGGTCTAACATTCGCTTAGCGGATGGTGGGTGTGTGGCAACGGTTATCAAACAGTAATAGCCAGTGTACGCGTGAATTAAGACGGTCTAACATTCGCTTAGCGGATGGTGGGTGTGTGGCAACGGTTATCCAACAGTAATAGCCAGTGTACGCGTGAATTAAGACGGTCTAACATTCGCTTAGCGGATGGTGGGTGTGTGGCAACGGTTATCAAACAGTAATAGCCAGTGTACGCGTGAACTAAGACGGTCTAACATTCGCTTAGCGGATGGTGGGTGTGTGGCAACGGTTATCAAAGAGTAATAGCCAGTGTACGCGTGAACTAAGACGGTCTAACATTCGCTTAGCGGATGGTGGGTGTGTGGCAACGGTTATCAAACTGTTAAAGCCAGTGTAATAATGTCTGTCCCACCTAATATATAAACCTCAGATAGTTTTAACTGTTTCACTTATTCTTACTAATTTACAATGAAATAATGTCATAAGATCATTATCTCCAGGGCAGTTTTTCATTTTTGTTGTTGATCGGGTGTCTTTTGACATCATAATTCAACTTTCTCATTTTCCCCGTTGCTTCTAGTGTATTTTGGCATCGGCCATATTCTCAAGATGTGGCAAGATTATATAAGCAACCAATTTAGGATTTGTGAAACATAAGTTTGGCGTAGATAACCCAAAACAACATGGCGTCTGAAAACTATACAACATGCCTTCCATAGGGAATTTGTAAAGCACGGGTATGGTAAAACTACCTAACGGAACAAAAGAATCCTTGACATTTGGGACGGTGACTTTTTTCATAGATCAACAAACCGGTATTTATTCACGATTAATGCTTTACAAATGCTCTGTTCAGGCCATAGTTGGGGCTGGGATGGGATGGGACAGACTTTAATGTAAATTGTTCACGGAATGTCCTCGTAATTTTATAAGCTTTCTGTGCTTTTATGCAAATCTCTGTTAAGTCAAACTGCAAAACAAACTCGACTGCGAACCAAGTTCTTACAACATAAGTTTAATCGCTCGAGAGACATCATTGCTAGTTGAAGCCACCTCCATGAAGGAGAGAGAAGAAAGCTGGTGGATTTAAGTGTATTGGCTGACGACAACTCCGCCGTGTTTCGGGTGGGACTCAAACCTCGCAATCCATCGATTATGTGGCGGATACCGTATCAATTGCACATCGCAGGTTACATTCTTCTATGTTTTTATATAGGTTTCAGTATACATGTGTTTTACGTTTTTTATCGTCGCTACCGGTTGCCCATATGAGCGACGCCTCCTGAAGAGATTAGTAATTTTAGACTTTTGGAGACTAGTGCAATGATACAGACAGAGACCCATTCCAGAGTCTCCTCTCGTTCTTTTACGTGCACGATGTAAAAGCACCGACACGAGACCTCGGTTTAACGTCCCATCTGAAAGACTGTTAATTTTATTAAGGTCAGACGGGGGATCGAACCTGCGATCCCTGGATTACCAGTCCAGCTTGTTACCATTGGACTACAGATCCGTCAGTATACAACATGCAGCTAAGCGTTTATGAACTGTAAATATCACTGTTGCTTGCTCATTTGCAGATGCTAGCGGCTGGTTCCCTGGCGTTTGCCAAGGCCTACAGCTCCGTGGAAAAGTTGGAGCACGAGTTGGAAGTAGAACTACAAAGAGATAAAGAGAATGATCCAAACAAAGGCAAAGGCATACACAAGTAAGTTTAGGCATACGTGAATTAGAAGAAGAATGTAATGAGATAAATCTATATAGAATATACACCCTACATACAGCTTGGGGAGTATGTTGGATTGTGTTGTATTCTCCGGGTACTCCCGCTTTCCATTGTGTGTGTTTTACGTTTATTTATCGTCGCTACCGGTAGTCCATATGAGCTACGCCTCCTGTCGTTCTTATTTTAAGAATCGCGAGACATACGAAAGGTATGTATTTTAATATGTATATACTCTGGCTAACCCGGAATATCACAATATAGTTACGGCAAAACTTTTATTAATCACTCTCGAGACCTCATTCCTGATGAAATCCATCGCCACGAGGGATAGAGAAAAGGCAATGTGGACTGTCAGTGCCTTGCCTATGGACACACTCGTAACGGCTACGACTGGGCTCGAACTCTGGGCCTTTCACACCTGAAGCGAACGCGCTACCACGACTTCCACGTGACATATGTCTCAATATATACTCACTGAACTTTCCGTCAATTAATTTAATGAAACTCAGCACAATTTGTACAATCAAATCTGCAAAGTCATTTTGAACTAATATACAGGTTTGTGGTTCTGCACACATGTTAACTCGTTGGTCGATAGCAAAGCATTTTAATGTCCAGCACGATTTGTTTAGCTCTATGAGTTCCCTGTAACCCTAGTAACGATCTGTAAGTGTTCATTATATGTCCTTCCAAATCTATTTTTATGATCAGCTTGATTGACTGTAGCAATAAAACTCGTCATATGTTTAGTATGCACGTAGTTCACTTAGTTTAATATTCCCTAATAGACATTTCAAACTTAAGCACATTATACACACGGAATACTGAATTCGAAAAGGAAAATGTCACGTTATTATGTAAGGGAAACAACTATTTTGGCACGGAACAGTATCGTTTTCCTTATAATAGCCTTCGCCGACGGCATTTGGGAGACTGGTTTTTCTAAGTAGATTACGTTATCATCTAAGTAGATGCATCTTCCGTTCTTCTCGGGGTGACACATCCTGTATCCATCTTTAGAAGGGGTCCCTTGTAGGGCCACATCCTCCACGATTTGTCAGCTCACAGCAGCAATAATGGTTCCGGTTTCTTCGCTGGGGTCCTCACGTCATCAAGAGGTCTGCGTCCCACCGTCTTCCTTGAAGGATATCCGTCCCCTTGAAGGAGCCGACTAAAAGAAAACCAGCTATCCGCCGCTAAGTGTTGCTGTCTCGCCAAGTAGGGATGTTTGTATTCTATATGTATATGTATAGTGTCACGCGACTCCGATGGCGCGGCTTCCGTCAGCGAAGTCCTTGACCCATATTCCCGATGTGAGCTGTGCCTAGATCACGACGTGACCGTTATTGAGGAGAGACCTGGAACTATTTTGGGCACGGCATCAATACGAGTTTTATTCCTTATATTTAGGTTGCATTTTCTGAACGTTTCACGACTATAAATATTAAAAAACCATGTATGGTACAAAAGTTGTGTTAAGCCTGTATTTACGTCGTTTCGTTTCAATTAATGGATTAATGGAACAGGGACATTACAATGATATTATTGCCAACGGTATAGACACGCGTGCGATTTGTGACGTCAAGCAACAACTTTTAGCAAATCAACAACCGCTATTTCTCCGTTTAGTTTAAACATTATTTATTTCAGTATTTGTACATGTATTCAAGAAATGAACATTTTGCATATAACTTAACAGCAGCAGACTGAAAGGGATTAGAACGAAAGAAAACTTATATAGTTCTTCTCCCTATCAATTAATTGATATACAATAGGCAGGAAAATACTATATAATATAACAATGAAAATACGTGAAATCTATTCTATGTATTTGCTAAAGAATTTCAGAACTATTAGTGAGTCAATAGTTTTGGATGTAAAAAAGAAAATGGTTAATATTTAAAGGAATATATGAAGAAAGTTCAAGAACATGAACTATCAAATCGGAGCACGAGAAGAAAAAGAGATTGGTATAGAGAAAAGTGGTTGAATAGGGTCGGTTGTTGTGTCAATAACCACAGCATTCAGATTGGAATCCGCAATATGAACCTTTTAGAAGTCACCCATCTCAGAACCTTTCACTGCCAATAATGTATTCGTTTCTCCGTTTACCTGAATGTAAACGCAGGTATACTGGAAGATGCTCAACATGGTAAATAGAATAACAATATAAATATTTAAGGACTAAAATTCTGCGTTGCGTTTATTGAGGTATGCGGGGTCGAAGTATTAACCGTGGGTCTTGATCATCAACCGAGTTGAATATATATACGGATACCTTTTGTCAGATTCACATTGAAACTAAACTGCTCGTTTAGATGACGTTTCGGCTCATCATCTGTTTGAACAAATCAGCTACTAGACAAGTGTTAGCTTAATGAGATTAGATATGATAATTTAGTCAATCAGTTGCGTGGGAAACAAATTCAACAGACGCATATTCGTTCAATATACGCCAGGCATTCTCTTCCATAGGACAATGGTGGCCGCGGTGGATTTAAACATCGTATCATACAATAATATCTGCTCGACATTAATCCATATTGAAAACATCTATATTGCTGTCCAATTAAGCTCTAATTAGGTATCGTGTTACGACTATTTATTCGCAAATATTGGGATCAATCTAACCTATCGGGCATGAGTAGAGAGGATAATCCATAAAGTAACACGTGATGGTTGTTATGACGATACTGCCCAACAAGTGTGTGACAGATAAACACCCTCTGAATGACAGAACGCACGCGGGGGGATTGTCTATCTGTAGAAATCGTATAAGAAATGGCTACTGGGACTGAGGAAAGTGTCAAGCTCTGTTATGTAGGACATGTCACTTGTAACTATTGTTTGCGCAATGTGATCACGGCAATTCAGTTGAACATGTCGTGGCGTCCGAGGTCTGAAAAAGAAAAGCTTCAAGTCGTTGTTAGTTAATGGCAGTGCCGGGTGAAAGAAAGTTTAAACACCGTGATATTAGCTACGTATTCTGTTACTTCCTGTTCTAAATGGTATGATAGTTCGTCATTCCGCCAATTAACTGGAATAACTTTGCATTTATTCATGACAAAGCCTCTAAGGAAATCATGACAATTCATTTAAAAAATGTCACAGCGTCCTAAATGAAGAGTTCAAGTAGCTAATGACTATGTCACACGTGGCAAAGCTCATAACCACTTCTCCGGTTATTTCCGGTTTTAAATGTTATGGTAGTTTGTAATTCAACCACATAACTATCTAATGCAGAATATGAAAATAGGTGTCCTCTTTCTTTAACCCTTTCCTTCATAGAGATTTAGGTTAATATACTATTGTATCTCCATACAAACGAAAGCCATTTAGCTATCATGCAGTGGATAAGTAGTCGCCATATATATCCCACCTCCATAGCTATTACTGGGACTACAGGAGATTCTGGCCTTTATTATGAACATTGGTTTGGCTACTATATATATATACAAATTTGTTTTAGCTCGATTGCGAAACAAGTTCTTTCAATTTATATTAATCACTCTCGAGACCTCATTCCTGATGGAATCCATCGCCACGAAGGAGAGAGAAGAGGCAATGTGGAATTTAAATGCCTTGCCTAAGGGCACAATCGTAACAGCTCCAGCGGGGCTCGAACTCCGGACCTTTCGCACCTGAAGCGAACGCGCATCCACTGCGCTATCACGACTTCCACTTTGGCTACTATATTGTCAATGTATGTCGTATTGGTAATGGCGTCAAGAGGTGCCGCTATGAAGGAAAGGGTTAACTACGCTTGCTTCACGTTGGCCATTTACAGATTATTTGGTCGTGGGCTAGTTGTTTAGAATCGCTTGATTGAACAAGTTAGTAATAGAAAGGATTTTGTTTAAGCATATATTATTTGTCATTACTGTCACATAGTAACAAGAAACGGTTATGGAACATTTCAAAGTTTACCATTGATACTTTTTAAAATTAGAAACGACACATGTGCTGGCTTAAATGCTTCCTAAGTCTGCATTTAAATGTGTTATTCATACACAATACTTATGTATGCTAACTTTAATATGTCTTAAATGTATATAGTCAATCCTCTGTTAGTGGTCACATACATAGCAATAGGTCTTATCACATACATTCCCATTCGTCCAGAAAACCTGTTATCTTATAACTATGTGTGTACACAGATTGTGATTGTAAGTAAACATTTATTATATCTGATAAAATGACAAATTCTAACATCATTCTTATGTTTATACATAATTTATTTTAGCTCGATTGCGAAACAAGTTATTTCAACTTATATTAATCACTCTCGAGACCTCATTCCTGATGGAATGCCTAAGGGCACACTCGTAACGGCTCCAGCGGGGCTCGAACTCCGGACCTTTCGCACCTGAAGCGAACGCGCATCCACTGCGCTATCACGACTTCCACATCATTCTTACACTGAATTACCCAAAATGCAAAAGTGCTAATCATTGTAGTATCGGAAATGACGTCATATTGAAGAGAATTCATAACATAGCTAAGCTGTTTTCGAACGAAGGATTTGTAACATAATACAGGAATCTAGAATTGCTCATTTCAAGTGACGATTAAAACCGTGTACTGCATATGAGTCTTAAACCGTATTTTCTAGGCACAAAGTCACAACGCAATTAATAGCACACTGTATAATGACACACATATTTCGTATTCAGAGGAATGACACTGACTAAATTGTGAGGTAACAGAGAACATACAGGTCTCGTGTCGGTGCTTTACACCGAGCACGTAAATGGAGACTCTGGAAAGGGTCTCTGTGTGTATCATTGAACTATCCTCCAAAAATCTAAAATGACTAATCTCTTCAGGAGGCATCTTTCATATGGGCAACCGGTAGCGACGATAAATAAACGTAAAACACACACACACACATTATAACCAACGAACAACATACTATTTAGAGGTCATTACGTTTCTAGTTTCATATCAGCATATGTCGACCCAAGGTATCTTGATATCTTTATTACTTTGATATGAATTTGAACATTTAATAATCGAAATCATGCTCTCCGTTATTATTCATAATTACTGAATTAGATACACGAACACGATTGAAATATTACCACGAAACAACAATCATCAGTGATCTGTCAAATTTGACAAGCTGCGAGGCTACGGGAAGTAAACAAACTAGTATCGAGTGCGCATGCGTTCTTTTCTCAGTAACTAATTATGATACAGCTTTTTCTGGTTTGATACAGGTACGTGACCAAACAGTATTGTGGTAGGCAAATAACGGCATAAACCATGCTACAATTCAGATCTAAGTAATATAAATAAATAAGTATCTATAATTAAGATACTTGTTAACATATTTTACGACATCAAGTTGCGAGTATCTTTCGAATACCCTGCATTATTGAGAGACGGATTAAATAATACGACGAGTCACTATATAATTATTCAATGAATTGCAGCGTAAATGATTAGCAAAAAGAAACTGTTCAGAGGTTTCTTTGATCAATAGCACTGCGGTGACACAGCATGAGACGTTGCACTGTCTGACACATTCATTGTCAGCCTCCAGCTAGTTAAATACTGGCTAATGAATGCCTGGCCTGTATCGACAGGATTCTGGAAGTACTGGTGTTCATCAGATATGTCTCACAAGTCAGAACTGGCCCTTTCAACAGGGGCGAGCAAACACTTTATATTGTTGTATAGTTTGACAATACGCGTATGTCTTACATTTACAATCAACAACCGTTATGTCAAAGTCGGTTATGCCGAATGATCTGGTTATCTCGAAGTCGGATCAAAGTCCCGTTTCAGACACTATCATTGTACATATAACTGGCTCTGTTTATATCGACTTTCGTTTAAGTCAAATTTCGGTTATGTCGAAGTATTTTGTTCGGTCCCACGGAATTCGATATAACGGATGTTGACTGTACTCTGGATTATCTTGACCCGCCTCTGTTATCAAGGCAAACAATGCACTCTTATCAAACTGTAGAATTATGCTATATATTGAATGGATACTCTATGGACCCATTCTTCAATTCTGATATCAAGGGAAATGTAGGCATCCAGACCATAACAGATTGGCAAATAGATGGGACGAGAAATAATGCATATTTGTCTGTCGACTTAGGAAATGCATATTGACGTCTGAGCGTATTGACATGTCGCCTTAGCTGACATGTGGGACACACAATGTACAATGAAATACAATACTGTGTACGTGTTTTACGTTTATTTATCGTCGCTACCGGTTGAGCCTCCTGAAGAGATTAGTCATTTTAGATTTTTGGAGGATAGTGCAATGATACAGACAGAGATCCGTTCCAGAGTCTCCTCTGGTTCTTTTACGTGCACGATGTAAAGCACCGACACGAGACCTCGGTTTAAAGTCCCATCTGAAACTGTTAATTTTATTAGGGTCAGACGGGGAATCGAACCTGCGATAACTGGATTACCAGTCCAGCGTGTTACCACTGTACTACAGATCCGTCTGTGGTTATAATGTGTAGCCTAAGTGTGTACTATTCAGTAATAAAAGGCATTAAGATACGATAACTTTTTATTTTGAGTCGACAAGATAGCAACAGTACAACACAAGTTCTGAATGAGCTTTTGAACCGACTATGTCCGATTAGCGCAATGGTTAGCGCGCTCGCTTCTCACCAGTGCAACCCGGGGTTCGATTCTCGGACCGGGCAGTATGTGAGATGGCACTGTGGTCGCCAGATCGGACAGGTGGGTTTTCTCCGGGTATTCCGGTTTCCCCCCACACGAATGACCACACATACGTTTTCATCCGCGCTAAAGAGAGTGATTAATATAAGTTGTTAAAACTTGCTTCGATTAATCGTTGTAAAATAAATAACGTTTAAACCGACTATATATAACATAAAGTAATGGTAACAGCTATACAATTAGAATCCCACTGCATTGCAAAAATAATATATATTTGAAAAGGCCAGTACCATATTTTTGTTTGGCAAGTCTATATATACACATAATTTCTGGTTCAACCATCTCTGAATGGCTTCTGCTAATCAGAACCTCTGGCTTTAGATTTAATAAAGACATGAATAGCGAATCCAAATCACAAATCACTGGCGTCACCACAATGCCTTACACATAGTCAATCTCTTAACCAATGTGGTATGATGCAATACAAATAAACACATCATTGTGGGAAATTAAATATTGATCCAGGAGTGAATGAGAGGATATTGTATGCATATGCATGCGGCGTTGGTCTCTATGGTTCGAAAACAATAGAAGATGAAGCGTTTATGGTTCCATTGAAACATGCCAAACTATGAATGCATAGGCATTAATTCAATTGAACTTTATTAGTTAGGACAACATAATGTGGTTTCACACCAATGCGTGTGTATTTATTACCACAAAAGGGGACGTTCGGGAGTAGTTGCCAATGACGTATATAACGTCTTAGTTACGGCTAAAACATGTTGATGAATCATTTAAATCATCTCCTAATTTATTGATCCGAGAAGAAAATCATTCTCGAATTTAAGATGTAACATCTTTATAACCTGGAATTGAGAAATACTCTCGAAATACCCTCGAATTTGAGAAATAGTTTCGAAATTCCTTCATATTTGAGACTTCATCTCCAAATGCCCTCGAATTTGAGAATTACTATCAAAATACCCTCGAATTTGAGAATTACTATTGAAATAGCTTCGAATTTGAGAATTACTATCGACCTTTCCTCGAATTTCATAATATACTCGAAATGTTGTCAAATTTGAGACTTCATCTCGTAATATGGGATCGTGACATGGGTGTTATTGAAGCGTGACATTGTTGTGCAAATACTCAGCTTCTGCTAATACTCACTGACTGACTGACTGACTGACTGACTGACTGACTGACTGACTGACTGACTGACTGACTGACTGACTGACTGACTGACTGACTGACTGACTGACTGACTGACTGACTGACTGACTGACTGACTCACTCACTCACTCACTCACTCACTTACTTACTTACTTACTTACATCAACAAGTAACATATTTTATAAATAGCAATCTTAAAAGCCAAGTACATGTCTAGAATGCACTTTATTTTTCCATTAATTAATTAATTAACAGTCGTCAATTAAAAAAGAATGCCAATATTGACATCATAAGTCGTTGCATTTACGCAGATAACTAGTACCTTCTATTAACGTACATGTATGCCTCGGAACAATTCAGTCGTACCTTATATTTTCAATGAACGGCATATTTGACAGAAATGAAATTCATTTCCTGCTGTCGTATTGCAGGAATGGGTTGAATCTCATTTGCATAAATGCTTAGTCATTCGTCAACGGATATTTCAGCAGGAAATCTGAATGCATCTGTTGTTTCTCCAATGAAAGACTTAATTAAAATGTCGGACTTACTTTAATTCCTGAACTAAAGACCGAAACTAAATATGTATGCGTTCCAATCTATCACGTGCCAAACACGTGGGATTGAATATTTTCTATTTCATGAGTTTTTATACTAATATGTTTTGTTTATTTTATGTAAAATATCGGACTTGTCTTAACGTTTGTGCCTTAATAAAAGAATGGCCTTCTGCTTCATAACGTACTTTGCTTGTTTAGTTTAAAGCGGGATTACATCGCAAAAAGCAAATACAATGCATTGTTTTCACGTATAAATGCATTGTTACTACACATTCTTCCGAATACATTCGATCACTAACATTGATTCAATAAACAGTGTTTTGTGGTCTATAAATTTTCAAAATTGAAAGTAGGATTTCATATAACGGTCATACATGCTCCTGAATTGCCGTTTGTTTATCATCGGAGTCAATACTAAACGCGAGATAATGTCGTTTAGAGATAATTTAACTACGATTAGTTTACAAATAAATATGCACAGGCAGATATGTGAGATATAACGGTAAATATATATCATGCATCATGTTATTCAGGATACACGAGTTGCATTGCGCATGGATATCGACCGTATTTACATTATTTTGTTATATCAACAAACCGCGTATACGACGTTTGTTTATTAGTTGAAATACTGAGGGTTTTAGGCAAATATTTGGAAACAAATTATACCATATAATAGGAAAATACATTCTGTAGTAATTTGCATTTTCAACGATGTAGTGTCGCTTTAAACAGTATTTATTGCAAGACATAAATCACATATAACATACAACGACATACATCACATATAACATACAACGACATACATAATACATCACATATAACATACAACGATATACATAATACATCACATATAACATACAACGATATACATAATACATCACATATAAAATACAACGACATACATAATACATCACATATAACATACAACGACATACATAATACATCACATATAACATACAACGACATACATAATACATCACATATAACATACAACGACATACATAATACATCACATATAACATACAACGATATACATAATACATCACATATAACATACAACAACATACATAATACATCACATATAACATACAACGACATACATCACATATAACATACAACAACATACATAATGCATCACATATAATATACAACAACATACATAATACATCACATATAACATACAACGACATACATCACATATAACATACAACGACATACATCACATATAACATACAACGACATACATCACATATAACATACAAGGACATACATAATACATCACATATACCATACAACGACATACATCACATATAACATACAACGATATACATAATACATCACATATAACATACAACGACATACATCACATATAACATACAAGGACATACATAATACATCACATATAACATACAACGACATACATAATACATCACATATAACATACAACGATATACATAATACATCACATATAACATACAACGACATACATAATACATCACATATAACATACAACGATATACATAATACATCACATATAACATACAACGATATACATAATACATCACATATAACATACAACGATATACATAATACATCACATATAACATACAACGATATACATAATACATCACATATAACATACAACGATATACATAATACATCACATATAACATACAACGATATACATAATACATCACATATAACATACAACGACATACATAATACATCACATATAACATACAACGACATACATAATACATCACATATAACATACAACGATATACATCACATATAACATACAACGACATACATAATACATCACATATAACATACAACGACATACATAATACATCACATATAACATACAACGATATACATAATACATCACATATAACATACAACGATATACATAATACATCACATATAACATACAACGACATACATAATACATCACATATAACATACAACGACATACATAATACATCACATATAACATACAACGACATACATAATACATCACATATAACATACAACGACATACATAATACATCACATATACCATACAACGACATACATAATACATCACATATAACATACAACGACATACATAATACATCACATATAACATACAACGACATACATAATACATCACATATAACATACAACGACATACATAATACATCACATATAACATACAACGACATACATAATACATCACATATAACATACAACGACATACATAATACATCACATATAACATACAACGACATACATAATACATCACATATAACATACAACGACATACATATACATCACATATAACATACAACGATATACATCACAAATAACATACAACGACATACATAATACATCACATATAACATACAACGACATACATAATACATCACATATAACATACAACGACATACATAATACATCACATATAACATACAACGACATACATAATACATCACATATAACATACAACGACATACATAATACATCACATATAACATACAACGACATACATAATACATCACTATAACATACAACGACATACATAATACATCACATATAACATACAACGACATACATCACATATAACATACAACGACATACATAATACATCACATATAACATACAACGACATACATAATACATCACATATAACATACAACGACATACATAATACATCACATATAACATACAACGACATACATAATACATCACATATAACATACAACGACAACATAATACATCACATATAACATACAACGACATACATAATACATCACATATAACATACAACGACATACATAATACATCACATATAACATACAACGACATACATAATACATCACATATAACATACAACGACATACATAATACATCACATATAACATACAACGACATACATAATACATCACATATAACATACAACGACATACATAATACATCACATATAACATACAACGACATACATAATACATCACATATAACATACAACGACATACATAATACATCACATATAACATACAACGACACACATCACATATAACATACAACGACATACATAATACATCACATATAACATACAACGACATACATAATACATCACATATAACATACAACGACATACATAATACATCACATATAACATACAACGACATACATAATACATCACATATAACATACAACGACATACATCACATATAACATACAACGACATACATAATACATCACATATAACATACAACGACATACATAATACATCACATATAACATACAACGACATACATAATACATCACATATAACATACAACGACATACATCACATATAACATACAACGACATACATAATACATCACATATAACATACAACGATATACATCACATATAACATACAACAACATACATAATACATCACATATAACATACAACGACATACATAATACATCACATATTACATACAACGACATACATCACATATAACATACAACAACATACATAATACATCACCTATAACATACAACAACATAAATAATACATCACATATAACATACAACGACATACATAATACATCACATATAACATACAACGATATACATCACATATAACATACAACAACATACATAATACATCACATATAACATACAACGACATACATAATACATCACATATAACATACAACGACATACATCACATATAACATACAACGACATACATAATACATCACATATAACATACAACGATATACATCACATATAACATACAACAACATACATAATACATCACATATAACATACAACGATATACATAATACATCACATATAACATACAACGATATACATCACATATAACATACAACAACATACATAATACATCACATATAACATACAACGACATACATAATACATCACATATAACATACAACGACATACATAATACATCACATATAACATACAACGACATACATAATACATATATAACATACAACGACATACATATACACATATAACATACAACGACATACATAATACATCACATATAACATACAACGACATACAAAATCACATATAACATACAACGACATACATAATACACATATAACATACAACGACATACATAATACACATATAACATACAACGACATACATAATACACATATAACATACAACGACATACATAATACACATATAACATACAACGACATACATAATACACATATAACATACAACGACATACATAATACACATATAACATACAACGACATACATAATACACATATAACATACAACGACATACATAATACACATATAACATACAACGACATACATAATACATATATAACATACAACGACATACATAATACACATATAACATACAACGACATACATAATACACATATAACATACAACGACATATATAATACACATATAACATACAAAGACATACATAATACACATATAACATACAACGACATATATAATACATATATAACATACAAAGACATATATAATACACATATAACATACAAAGACATATATAATACACATATAACATACAACGACATACATAATACACATATAACATACAAACACATATATAATACACATATAACATACAACGACATACATAATACACATATAACATACAACGACATACATAATACACATATAACATACAACGACATACATAATACACATATAACATACAACGACATACATAATACACATATAACATACAACAACATACATAATACACATATAACATACAACGACATACATAATACACATATAACATACAAAGACATATATAATACACATATAACATACAACGACATACATAATACACATATAACATACAAC
>CM026403.1:23989406-24015571 GCA_014843695.1 Archivesica marissinica
CTGAATAACGAGAAGAGATTGAAAATGGAGGACTCAAAGTGAGACATTGTTTTATTTTACCTATGAGTACAATCCATACATTACATAGTAAGGGCTTCGTCGCAGGTGTTGCCAGCATTAAAAGAAGGCCCATATTAAAGCTTCATATTAACGTTTAGCTAAAGTATACATGAATATAAATACTAGGGATGGCAACGAATAGCGATTTTGGTATTCGAATATTCGGTCGGGAAGGTATTCGAATATTCGAATATTTGATAGAAATCTATCAAATACTCAAAATCACTCAAACTCTTATAAAAAATGCGTAAACGTCATCTTCCTATAAGGCCATGCAAATATGACGACGACTCATTCAGTTATTGTTATCGGGCACTGTACATTGGTTTAAACATTGTTTATTCTAACATTTTACATATAAATTAACAGCAGTATACTGAAAGGGACTAGAACGAAAGAAAAAACATGCATAGTTCTTTTCCCTATCAATTGATTGATATACAAAAAGCAGGAGAATAATATATATAACAATGAATATACTTGAAATCTATTCTAGGTATATGCTAGAGAATTTCAGGAGTTATTGTATTAGTGAGTCAATATAGTTTTGGATGTTAAAAGGAAAATGGTTAATATTTAAAGGAATATTTAAAGAAAGCTCAAAAACGTGAAATATAAAATTGGAGCACGAGAAGAAGATATTAGCATAAAGAAAAGTGGTTGAATAAAATAAATAAAACCACACGTTATTTAAAATTGTATGATACAGGTACGTGTGGGTAGATGTTGTTGCAAAGAGTCTGTAATATGTCATTCTCTGTCAAAACAGTTTAATATACATCATAATTAAATAAAACCTACCTTAACACCTACTGTACTTATCCGATTACATGGTGTATCTATATAACACCTGCCATGGATGCAACCACAACATAATTTATTCCCACCTCCTGGAGCGATTTCTTTTATATTGGAAGGTGTTATGATGGTTTCAAAGGAAAATAAAGTATCTGATTTATGACAGTTTATTTTAGGGATGGCAACGAATGGTGATTGTGATATTCGAATATTCGCAAATTTCTCCAACTTTCGATTTCCACTACAGTTAGTACCTGTAAAACAAATGCTTCTCAGTGTGTGTCCCGTCAAATAGACTGCATTAATCAATTAGTGACCCCTGTAAGATGTGAAAAACATGTCATCATCCTACTTTGTTATTTGGAGCCAAATCGCGATGACATTTCGCACCTTCGGGCACGCATTGGGTCATTCTTTGTTTTTGAAACTTAATTGATTGAAATTTAAACAAACATATATATCATTTTACGTTATGATTTAACTGCAATTGATTAAAATTTGATTTGAATTTTTTTTTAATATTCGAATATGGTTTTAATATTTAATATTCGAACATTCGTTGCCATCCCTAGTTTATTTCATTTTTGCAAATATAATATGTTTCCCGAATATTCGAATACTGGAATAGTATTCGGATATTCGGATGTCCGAGTGAATATTCGAATATTCGCATATTCGTTGACATCCCTAATAAATACAATATCCAAATGTAAGCTAAGCTGATACCTAATTCTTTAAAGGGTAGTTGTTTGTCTAGGATTCATTAAGGGGTAGTAGTCCTTGTTTGTCTAGGATTCATTAAGGGGTAGTAGACCTTGTTTGTCTATGGTTCATTAAGGGGTAGTAGACCTTGTTTGTCTATGGTTCATTAAGGGGTAGCAGTCCTTGTTTGTCTAGGGTTCATTAAGGGGTAGTAGTCCTTGTTTGTCTATGGTTCATTAAGCGGTATTAGTCCTTGTTTGTCTATGGTTCATTAAATGGTAGTAGTCCTTGTTTGTCTATGGATCATTAAATGGTAGCAGTCCTTGTTTGTCTAGGGTTCATTAAGGGGTGGAAGTCCTTGTTTGTCTATGGTTCATTAAGCGGTAGTAGTCCTTGTTTGTCTATGGTTCATTAAGGGGTCGCAGTCCTTGTTTGTCTATGGTTGTTTAAGGGGTAGTATTCCTTGTTTGTCTAGGATTCATTAAGGTGTAGTAGTCCTTGTTTGTCTATGGTTCATTAAGAGGTAGTAGTCCTTGTTTGTCTATGGTTCATTAAGCGGTAGTAGTCCTTGTTTGTCTATGGTTCATTAAGTGGTAGTAGTCCTAGTTTGTCTATGGTTTATTAATGGGTAGTAGTTCTTGTTTGTCTATGGTTCATTAAATGGCAGTAGTCCTTGTTTGTCTATGGTTCATTAAGCGTAGTAGTCTTGTTTGTCTAGATTCATTAAGGGGTAGTAGTCCTTGTTTGTCTATGTTCATTAAGCGGTAGTAGTCCTTGTTTGTCAGGTTCATTAAGGGGTAGTAGTCCTTGTTTGTCTATGGTTCATTAAGGTAGATCTTGTTTGTCAGTTCATTAAGGTAGTAGTCCTTGTTTGTCTAGGATTCATTAAGGGGTAGTAGTCCTTGTTTGTATATGGTTCATTAAGGGGTAGTAGTCCTCGTTTGTCTATGGTTCATTAAGGGGTAGTAGTCCTTGTTTGTCTATGGTTCATTAAGGGGTAGTAGTCCTTGTTTGTCTATGGTTCATTAAGGGGTAGTAGTCCTTGTTTGTCTATGATTCATTAAGGGTTAGTAGTCCTTGTTTGTCTATGGTTCATTAAGGGGTAGTAGTCCTTGTTTGTCTAGGGTTCATTAAGGGGTAGTAGTCCTTGTTTGTCTATGGTTCATTAAGCGGTAGTAGTCCTTGTTTGTCTATGGTTCATTAAATGGTAGTAGTCCTTGTTTGTCTATGGTTCATTAAATGGTAGTAGTCCTTGTTTGTCTATGGTTCATTAAGGGTAGTAGTCCTTGTTTGTCTAGGATTCATTAAGGGGTAGTAGTCCTTGTTTGTCTATGGTTCATTAAGCGGTAGTAGTCCTTGTTTGTCTATGGTTCATTAAGCGGTAGTAGTCCTTGTTTGTCTATGGTTCATTAAGGGGTAGTAGTCCTTGTTTGTCTATGGTTCATTAAGGGGTAGTAGTCCTTGTTTGTCTATGGTTCATTAAGTGGTAGTAGTCCTTGTTTGTCTATGGTTCATTAAGGGGTAGTAGTCCTTGTTTGTCTATGGTTCATTAAGTGGTAGCAGTCCTTGTTTGTCTATGGTTCATTAAGCGGTAGTAGTCCTTGTTTGTCTATGGTTCATTAAATGGTAGTAGTCCTTGTTTGTCTATGGTTCATTAAATGGTAGTAGTCCTTGTTTGTCTATGGTTCATTAAGGGGTAGTAGTCCTTGTTTGTCTATGGTTCATTAAATGGTAGTAGTCCTTGTTTGTCTATGGTTCATTAATGGTAGTAGTCCTTGTTTGTCTATGGTTCATTAAATGGTAGTAGTCCTTGTTTGTCTAGGGTTCATTAAGGGGTAGTAGTCCTTGTTTGTCTATGGTTCATTAAGGGGTAGTAGTCCTTGTTTGTCTATGGTTCATTAAATGGTAGTAGTCCTTGTTTGTCTATGGATCATTAAGCGGTAGTAGTCCTTGTTTGTCTATGGTTCATTAAATGGTAGCAGTCCTTGTTTGTCTAGGTTCATTAAGGGTAGTAGTCCTTGTTTGTCTATGGTTCATTAAGGGGTAGTAGTCCTTGTTTGTCTATGGTTCATTAAGGGGTAGTAGTCCTTGTTTGTCTATGGTTCATTAAGGGGTAGTAGTCCTTGTTTGTCTTTGGTTCATTAATGGTTAGTAGTTCTTGTTTGTCTATGGTTCATTAAATGGTAGTAGTCCTTGTTTGTCTAGGATTCATTAAGGGGTAGTAGTCCTTGTTTGTCTATGGTTCATTAAGGGGTAGTAGTCCTTGTTTGTCTATGGTTGTTTAAGGGGTAGTAGTCCTTGTTTGTCTATGATTCATTAAGGGGTAGTAGTCCTTGTTTGTCAATGATTCATTAAGCGATAGTAGTCCTTGTTTATCTAGGATTCATTAAGGGGTAGTAGTCCTTGTTTGTATATGGTTCATTAAGGGGTAGTAGTCCTCGTTTGTCTATGGTTCATTAAGGGGTAGTAGTCCTTATTTGTATATGGTTCATTAAGGGGTAGTAGTCCTTGTTTGTCAATGGTTCATTAAGGGGTAGTAGTCCTTGTTTGTCTATGATTCATTAAGGGTTAGTATACCTTGTTTGTCTAGGGTTCATTAAGGGGTAGTAGTCCTTGTTTGTCTATGGTTGATTAATCGGTAGTAGTCCTTGTTTGTCTATGGTTCATTAAATGGTAGTAGTCCTTGTTTGTCTATGGTTCATTAAATGGTAGTAGTCCTTGTTTGTCTACGGTTGTTTAAGGGTAGTAGTCCTTGTATGTCTAGGATTTATTAAGGTGTAGTAGTCCTTGTTTGTCTATGGTTCATTAAGCGGTAGTAGTCCTTGTTTGTCTATGGTTCATTAATCGGTAGTAGTCCTTGTTTGTCTATGGTTCATTAAGGGGTAGTAGTCCTTGTTTGTCAATGGTTCATTAAGGGGTAGTAGTCCTTGTTTGTCTATGGTTCATTAAGCGGTAGTAGTCCTTGTTTGTCTATGATTCATTAAGGGGTAGTAGTCCTTGTTTGTCTATGGTTCACTAAGTGGTAGTAGTCCTTGTTTGTCTATGGTTCATTAAATGGTAGTAGTCCTTGTTTGTCTATGGTTCATTAAGGGCTAGTAGTCCTTGTTTGTCTATGGTTCATTAAATGGTAGCAGTCCTTGTTTGTCTAGGGTTCATTAAGGGGTAGTAGTCCTTGTTTGTCTATGGTTCATTAAGGGGTAGTAGTCCTTGTTTGTCTATGGTTCATTAAATGGTAGTAGTCCTTGTTTGTCTATGGTTCATTAAGGGGTAGTAGTCCTTGTTTGTCTATGGTTCATTAAATGGTAGTAGTCCTTGTTTGTCTATGGTTCATTAAGGGTAGTAGTCCTTGTTTGTCTATGGTTCATTAATGGTAGTAGTCCTTGTTTGTCTATGGTTCATTAAGCGGTAGTAGTCCTTGTTTGTCTATGGTTCATTAAATGGTAGTAGTCCTTGTTTGTCTATGGTTCATTAAGCGGTAGTAGTCCTTGTTTGTCTATGGTTCATTAAGTGGTAGTAGTCCTTGTTTGTCTATGGTTCATTAAGGGGTAGTAGTCCTTGTTTGTCTAGGATTCATTAAGGGGTAATATTCCTTGTTTGTCTAGGATTCATTAAGGGGTAGTAGTCCTTGTTTGTCAATGATTCATTAAGGGGTAGTAGTCCTTGTTTGTCTATGATTCATTAAGGGGTAGTAGTCCTTGTTTGTCAATGATTCATTAAACGGTAGTATTCCTTGTTTGTCTATGGTTCACTAAACGGTAGTAGTCCTTGTTTGTCTATGGTTCATTAAGGGGTAGTAGTCCTTGTTTGTCTATGGTTCACTAAGTGGTAGTAGTCCTTGTTTGTCTATGGTTCATTAAATGGTAGCAGTCCTTATTTGTCTATGGTTCTTTAAGCGGTAGTAGTCTTTGTTTGTCTATGGTTCATTAAACGGTAGTAGTCCTTGTTTGTCTATGGTTCATTAAATGGTAGTAGTCCTTGTTTGTCTATGGTTCATTAAGGGCTAGTAGTCCTTGTTTGTCTATGGTTCATTAAATGGTAGCAGTCCTTGTTTGTCTAGGGTTCATTAAGGGGTAGTAGTCCTTGTTTGTCTAGGGTTCATTAAGGGGTAGTAGTCCTTGTTTGTCTATGGTTCATTGAATTGTAGTAGTCCTTGTTTGTCTATGGATCATTAAGCGGTAGTAGTCCTTGTTTGTCTATGGTTCATTAAATGGTAGCAGTCCTTGTTTGTATAGGGTTGTTTAAGGGTAGTAGTCCTTGTTTGACTAGGATTCATTAAGGTGTAGTAGTCCTTGTTTGTCTATGGTTCATTAAGCGGTAGTAGTCCTTGTTTGTCTATGGTTCATTAAGTGGTAGTAGTCCTTGTTTGTCTTTGGTTCATTAATGGTTAGTAGTTCTTGTTTGTCTATGGTTCATTAAATGGTAGTAGTCCTTGTTTGTCTAGGATTCATTAAGGGGTAGTAGTCCTTGTTTGTCTATGGTTCATTAAGGGGTAGTAGTCCTTGTTTGTCAATGGTTCATTAAGGGGTAGTAGTCCTTGTTTGTCTATGGTTCATTAAGCGGTAGTAGTCCTTGTTTGTCTATGATTCATTAAGGGGTAGTAGTCCTTGTTTGTCTATGGTTCATTAAATGGTAGTAGTCCTTGTTTGTCTATGGATCATTAAGCGGTAGTAGTCTTTGTTTGTCTATGGTTCATTAAATGGTAGTAGTCCTTGTTTGTATATGGTTCATTAAGCGGTAGTAGTCCTTGTTTGTCTATGGTTCATTAAATGGTAGTAGTCCTTGTTTGTCTATGGTTCATTAAGCGATAATAGTCCTTGTTTGTATATGGTTCACTAAGTGGTAGCAGTCCTTGTTTGTCTATGGTTCATTAAGGGGTAGTAGTCCTTGTTTGTCTAGGATTCATTAAGGGGTAATATTCCTTGTTTGTCTAGGATTCATTAAGGGGTAGTAGTCCTTGTTTGTCAATGATTCATTAAGGGGTAGTAGTCCTTGTTTGTCTATGATTCATTAAGGGGTAGTAGTCCTTGTTTGTCAATGATTCATTAAACGGTAGGATTCCTTGTTTGTCTATGGTTCACTAAACGGTAGTAGTCCTTGTTTGTCTATGGTTCATTAAGGGGTAGTAGTCCATGTTTGTCTATGGTTCATTAAAGGGTAGTATTCCTTGTTTGTCTATGGTTCATTAAGGGGTCGCAGTCCTTGTTTGTCTATGGTTAATTAAGGGGTAGTAGTCCTTGTTTGTCTAGGATTCATTAAGGTGTAGTAGTCCTTGTTTGTCTATGGTTCATTAAATGGTAGTCGTCCTTGTTCGTCTATGGTTCATTAAGCGGTAGTAGTCCTTGTTTGTCTTCGGTTCATTAAATGGTAGTAGTCCTTTTTTGTCTATGGGTCATTAAATGGTAGTAATCCTTGTTTGTCTATGGTTCATTAAGGGCTAGTAGTCCTTGTTTGTCTATGGTTCATTAAGGGGTAGTAGTCATTGTTTGTCTATGGTTCATTAAGCGGTAGTAGTCTTTGTTTGTCTATGGTTCATTAAATGGTAGTAGTCCTTGTTTGTCTATGGTTCATTAAATGGTAGTAGTCCTTGTTTGTCTATGGTTCATTAAGGGCTAGTAGTCCTTGTTTGTCTATGGTTCATTAAATGGTAGCAGTCCTTGTTTGTCTAGGGTTCATTAAGGGGTAGTAGTCCTTGTTTGTCTAGGGTTCATTAAGGGGTAGTAGTCCTTGTTTGTCCATGGTTCATTGAATTGTAGTAGTCCTTGTTTGTCTATGGATCATTAAGCGGTAGTAGTCCTTGTTTGTCTATGGTTCATTAAATGGTAGCAGTCCTTGTTTGTATAGGGTTGTTTAAGGGTAGTAGTCCTTGTTTGACTAGGATTCATTAAGGTGTAGTAGTCCTTGTTTGTCTATGGTTCATTAAGCGGTAGTAGTCCTTGTTTGTCTATGGTTCATTAAGTGGTAGTAGTCCTTGTTTGTCTTTGGTTCATTAATGGTTAGTAGTTCTTGTTTGTCTATGGTTCATTAAGCGGTAGTAGTCCTTGTTTGTCTATGGTTCATTAAATGGTAGTAGTCCTTGTTTGTCTATGGTTCATTAAGGGGTAGTAGTCCTTGTTTGTCTATGGTTCATTAAGGGGTAGTAGTCCTTGTTTGTCAATGGTTCATTAAGGGGTAGTAGTCCTTGTTTGTCTATGGTTCATTAAGCGGTAGTAGTCCTTGTTTGTCTATGATTCATTAAGGGGTAGTAGTCCTTGTTTGTCTATGGTTCATTAAATGGTAGTAGTCCTTGTTTGTCTATGGATCATTAAGCGGTAGTAGTCTTTGTTTGTCTATGGTTCATTAAATGGTAGTAGTCCTTGTTTGTCTATGGTTCATTAAGCGGTAGTAGTACTTGTTTGTCTATGGTTCATTAAATGGTAGTAGTCCTTGTTTGTCTATGGTTCATTAAGCGATAATAGTCCTTGTTTGTATATGGTTCACTAAGTGGTAGTAGTCCTTGTTTGTCTATGGTTCATTAAGGGGTAGTAGTCCTTGTTTGTCTAGGATTCATTAAGGGGTAATATTCCTTGTTTGTCTAGGATTCATTAAGGGGTAGTAGTCCTTGTTTGTCAATGATTCATTAAGGGGTAGTAGTCCTTGTTTGTCTATGATTCATTAAGGGGTAGTAGTCCTTGTTTGTCAATGATTCATTAAACGGTAGTAGTCCTTGTTTGTCTATGGTTCATTAAGGGGTAGTAGTCCTTGTTTGTCTATGGTTCATTAAAGGGTAGTAGTCCTTGTTTGTCTATGGTTCATTAAGGGGTCGCAGTCCTTGTTTGTCTAGGGTTCATTAAGGGGTAGTAGTCCTTGTTTGTCTATGGTTCATTGAATTGTAGTAGTCCTTGTTTGTCTATGGATCATTAAGCGGTAGTAGTCCTTGTTTGTCTATGGTTCATTAAATGGTAGCAGTCCTTGTTTGTATAGGGTTGTTTAAGGGTAGTAGTCCTTGTTTGACTAGGATTCATTAAGGTGTAGTAGTCCTTGTTTGTCTATGGTTCATTAAGCGGTAGTAGTCCTTGTTTGTCTATGGTTCATTAAGTGGTAGTAGTCCTTGTTTGTCTTAGGTTCATTAATGGTTAGTAGTTCTTGTTTGTCTATGGTTCATTAAATGGTAGTAGTCCTTGTTTGTCTAGGATTCATTAAGGGGTAGTAGTCCTTGTTTGTCTATGGTTCATTAAGGGGTAGTCCTTGTTTGTCTATGGTTCATTAAGGGGTAGTAGTCCTTGTTTGTCAATGGTTCATTAAGGGGTAGTAGTCCTTGTTTGTCTATGGTTCATTAAGCGGTAGTAGTCCTTGTTTGTCTATGATTCATTAAGGGGTAGTAGTCCTTGTTTGTCTATGGTTCATTAAATGGTAGTAGTCCTTGTTTGTCTATGGATCATTAAGCGGTAGTAGTCTTTGTTTGTCTATGGTTCATTAAATGGTAGTAGTCCTTGTTTGTCTATGGTTCATTAAGCGGTAGTAGTCCTTGTTTGTCTATGGTTCATTAAATGGTAGTAGTCCTTGTTTGTCTATGGTTCATTAAGCGATAATAGTCCTTGTTTGTATATGGTTCACTGAGTGGTAGTAGTCCTTGTTTGTCTATGGTTCATTAAGGGGTAGTAGTCCTTGTTTGTCTAGGATTCATTAAGGAGTAATTTTCCTTGTTTGTCTAGGATTCATTAAGGGTAGTAGTCCTTGTTTGTCAATGATTCATTAAGGGGTAGTAGTCCTTGTTTGTCTATGATTCATTAAGGGGTAGTAGTCCTTGTTTGTCAATGATTCATTAAACGGTAGTATTCCTTGTTTGTCTATGGTTCACTAAACGGTAGTAGTCCTTGTTTGTCTATGGTTCATTAAGGGGTAGTAGTCCTTGTTTGTCTATGGTTCATTAAAGGGTAGTAGTCCTTGTTTGTCTATGGTTCATTAAGGGGTCGCAGTACTTGTTTGTCTATGGTTAATTAAGGGGTAGTAGTCCTTGTTTGTCTAGGATTCATTAAGGTGTAGTAGTCCTTGTTTGTCTATGGTTCATTAAATGGTAGTAGTCCTTGTTCGTCTATGGTTCATTAAGCGGTAGTAGTCCTTGTTTGTCTTCGGTTCATTAAATGGTAGTAGTCCTTGTTTGTCTATGGGTCATTAAATGGTAGTAATCCTTGTTTGTCTATGGTTCATTAAGGGCTAGTAGTCCTTGTTTGTATATGGTTCATTAAGGGGTAGTAGTCATTGTTTGTCTATGATTCATTAAGGGGTAGTAGTCCTTGTTTGTCTATGGTTCATTAAATGGTAGTAGTCCCTGTTTGTCTATGGTTCATTAAGCGGTAGTTGTCTTTGTCTATGGTTCATTAAATGTTAGTATTCCTTGTTTGTCTCTGGTTCATTAAGCGGTAGTAGTCCTTGTTTGTATATGGTTCATTAAATGGTAGTAGTCGTTTGTCTATGGTTCATTAAACGGTAGTATTCCTTGTTTGTCTATGGTTCACTAAACGGTAGTAGTCCTTGTTTGTCTATGGTTCATTAAGGGGTAGTAGTCCTTGTTTGTCTAGGATTCATTAAGGGGTAATATTCCTTGTTTGTCTAGGATTCATTAAGGGGTAGTAGTCCTTGTTTGTCTAGGATTCATTAAGGGGTAGTAGTCCTTGTTTGTTTATGATTCATTAAGGGGTAGTAGTCCTTGTTTGTCAATAATTCATTAAACGGTAGTATTCCTTGTTTGTCTATGGTTCACTAAGCGGTAGTAGTCCTTGTTTGTCTATGGTTCATTAAGCGGTAGTAGTCCTTGTTTGTCTAAGGTTCATTAAGTTGTTGTGGTCCTTGTTTTGTTTCTATATGGTTCATTAAGGTGTAGTAGTCCTTGTTTGTCTATGGTTCATTAAGCGGTAGTAGTCCTTGTTTGTCTATGGTTCATTAAGTGGTAGTAGTCCTTGTTTGTCTATGGTTCATTAAGCGGTAGTAGTTCTTGTTTGTCTATGGTTCATTAAATGGTAGTAGTCCTTGTTTGTCTATGGTTCATTAAGCGGTAGTAGTCCTTGTTTGTCTAGGATTCATTAAGGAGTAGTCCTTGTACGTCTATGGTTCATTAAGGGGGAGTAGTCCTTGTTTGTCAATGGTTCATTAAGGGGTAGTAGTCCTTGTTTGTCTATGGTTCATTAAGCGGAGGTAGTCCTTGTTTGTCTATGATTCATTAAGGGGTAGTAGTCCTTGTTTGTCTATGGTTCATTAAATGGTAGTAGTCCTTGTTTGTCTATGGATCATTAAGCGGTAGTAGTCTTTGTTTGTCTATGGTTCATTAAATGGTAGTAGTCCTTGTTTGTCTATGGTTCATTAAGCGGTAGTAGTTCTTGTTTGTCTATGGTTCATTAAATGGTAGTAGTCCTTGTTTGTCTATGGTTCATTAAGCGATAATAGTCCTTGTTTGTATATGGTTCACTAAGTGGTAGTAGTCCTTGTTTGTCTATGGTTCATTAAGGGGTAGTAGTCCTTGTTTGTCTAGGATTCATTAAGGGGTAATATTCCTTGTTTGTCTAGGATTCATTAAGGGGTAGTAGTCCTTGTTTGTCAATGATTCATTAAGGGGTAGTAGTCCTTGTTTGTCTATGATTCATTAAGGGGTAGTAGTCCTTGTTTGTCAATGATTTATTAAAGGATAGTATTCCTTGTTTGTCTATGGTTCACTAAACGGTAGTAGTCCTTGTTTGTCTATGGTTCATTAAGGGCTAGTAGTCCTTGTTTGTCAATGGTTCATTAAGGGGTAGTAGTCCTTGTTTGTCTATGGTTCATTAAGCGGTAGTAGTCCTTGTTTGTCTATGATTCATTAAGGGGTAGTAGTCCTTGTTTGTCTATGGTTCATTAAATGGTAGTAGTCCTTGTTTGTCTATGGATCATTAAGCGGTAGTAGTCTTTGTTTGTCTATGGTTCATTAAATGGTAGTAGTCCTTGTTTGTATATGGTTCATTAAGCGGTAGTAGTCCTTGTTTGTCTATGGTTCATTAAATGGTAGTAGTCCTTGTTTGTCTATGGTCATTAAGCGATAATAGTCCTTGTTTGTATATGGTTCACTAAGTGGTAGCAGTCCTTGTTTGTCTATGGTTCATTAAGGGGTAGTAGTCCTTGTTTGTCTAGGATTCATTAAGGGGTAATATTCCTTGTTTGTCTAGGATTCATTAAGGGGTAGTAGTCCTTGTTTGTCAATGATTCATTAAGGGGTAGTAGTCCTTGTTTGTCTATGATTCATTAAGGGGTAGTAGTCCTTGTTTGTCAATGATTCATTAAACGGTAGTATTCCTTGTTTGTCTATGGTTCACTAAACGGTAGTAGTCCTTGTTTGTCTATGGTTCATTAAGGGGTAGTAGTCCTTGTTTGTCTATGGTTCACTAAGTGGTAGTAGTCCTTGTTTGTCTATGGTTCATTAAATGGTAGCAGTCCTTATTTGTCTATGGTTCTTTAAGCGGTAGTAGTCTTTGTTTGTCTATGGTTCATTAAACGGTAGTAGTCCTTGTTTGTCTATGGTTCATTAAATGGTAGTAGTCCTTGTTTGTCTATGGTTCATTAAGCGGTAGTAGTCCTTGTTTGTATATGGTTCATTAAATGGTAGTAGTCGTTTGTCTATGGTTCATTAAACGGTAGTATTCCTTGTTTGTCTATGGTTCATTAAATGGTAGTAGTCCTTGTTTGTCTATGATTCATTAAGCGGTAGTAGTCCTTGTTTGTATATGGTTCATTAAATGGTAGTAGTCGTTTGTCTATGGTTCATTAAACGGTAGTATTCCTTGTTTGTCTATGGTTCACTAAACGGTAGTAGTCCTTGTTTGTCTATGGTTCATTAAGGGGTAGTAGTCCTTGTTTGTCTAGGATTCATTAAGGGGTAATATTCCTTGTTTGTCTAGGATTCATTAAGGGGTAGTAGTCCTTGTTTGTCTAGGATTCATTAAGGGGTAGTAGTCCTTGTTTGTTTATGAGTCATTAAGGGGTAGTAGTCCTTGTTTGTCAATAATTCATTAAACGGTAGTATTCCTTGTTTGTCTATGGTTCACTAAGCGGTAGTAGTCCTTGTTTGTCTATGGTTCATTAAGCGGTAGTAGTCCTTGTTTGTCTAAGGTTCATTAAGTTGTTGTGGTCCTTGTTTTGTTTCTATATGGTTCATTAAGGTGTAGTAGTCCTTGTTTGTCTATGGTTCATTAAGCGGTAGTAGTCCTTGTTTGTCTATGGTTCATTAAGTGGTAGTAGTCCTTGTTTGTCTATGGTTCATTAAGCGGTAGTAGTTCTTGTTTGTCTATGGTTCATTAAATGGTAGTAGTCCTTGTTTGTCTATGGTTCATTAAGCGGTAGTAGTCCTTGTTTGTCTAGGATTCATTAAGAAGTAGTCCTTGTACGTCTATGGTTCATTAAGGGGGAGTAGTCCTTGTTTGTCAATGGTTCATTAAGGGGTAGTAGTCCTTGTTTGTCTATGGTTCATTAAGCGGAGGTAGTCCTTGTTTGTCTATGATTCATTAAGGGGTAGTAGTCCTTGTTTGTCTATGGTTCATTAAATGGTAGTAGTCCTTGTTTGTCTATGGATCATTAAGCGGTAGTAGTCTTTGTTTGTCTATGGTTCATTAAATGGTAGTAGTCCTAGTTTGTCTATGGTTCATTAAGCGGTAGTAGTTCTTGTTTGTCTATGGTTCATTAAATGGTAGTAGTCCTTGTTTGTCTATGGTTCATTAAGCGATAATAGTCCTTGTTTGTATATGGTTCACTAAGTGGTAGTAGTCCTTGTTTGTCTATGGTTCATTAAGGGGTAGTAGTCCTTGTTTGTCTAGGATTCATTAAGGGGTAATATTCCTTGTTTGTCTAGGATTCATTAAGGGGTAGTAGTCCTTGTTTGTCAATGATTCATTAAGGGGTAGTAGTCCTTGTTTGTCTATGATTCATTAAGGGGTAGTAGTCCTTGTTTGTCAATGATTTATTAAAGGGTAGTATTCCTTGTTTGTCTATGGTTCACTAAACGGTAGTAGTCCTTGTTTGTCTATGGTTCATTAAGGGCTAGTAGTCCTTGTGTATCTATGGTTCATTAAATGGTAGCAGTCCTTGTTTGTCTAGGGTTCATTAAGGGATAGTAGTCCTTGTTTGTCTATGGTTCATTAAGCGGTAGTAGTCCTTGTTTGTCTATGGTTCATTATGGGGTCGCAGTCCTTGTTTGTCTATGGTTGTTTAAGGGGTAGTAGTCCTTGTTTGTCTATGATTCATTAAGGTGTAGTAGTCCTTGTTTGTCTATGGTTCATTAAGCGGTAGTAGTCCTTGTTTGTCTATGGTTCATTAAATGTTAGTATTCCTTGTTTGTCTATGGTTCATTAAGCGGTAGTAGTCCTTGTTTGTATATGGTTCATTAAATGGTAGTAGTCGTTTGTCTATGGTTCATTAAGCGATAATAGTCCTTGTTTGTCTATGGTTCACTAAGTGGTAGTAGTCCTTGTTTGTCTATGGTTCATTAAGGGGTAGTAGTCCTTGTTTGTCTAGGATTCATTAAGGGGTAATATTCCTTGTTTGTCTAGGATTCATTAAGGGGTAGTAGTCCTTGTTTGTCTAGGATTCATTAAGGGGTAGCAGTCCTTGTTTGTTTATGATTCATTAAGGGGTAGTAGTCCTTGTTTGTCTAGGGTTCATTAAGCGGTAGTAGTCCTTGTTTGTCTAAGGTTCATTAAGCGGTAGTAGTCCTTGTTTGTCTAAGGTTCATTAAGTGGTTGTAGTCCTTGTTTTGTTTGTATATGGTTCATTAAGGTGTAGTAGTCCTTGTTTGTCTATGGTTCATTAATGGCTAGTAGTTCTTGTTTGTCTATGGTTCATTAAGCGATAATAGTCCTTGTTTGTATATGGTTCACTAAGTGGTAGTAGTCCTTGTTTGTCTATGGTTCATTAAGGGGTAGTAGTCCTTGTTTGTCTAGGATTCATTAAGGGGTAATATTCCTTGTTTGTCTAGGATTCATTAAGGGTAGTAGTCCTTGTTTGTCAATGATTCATTAAGGGGTAGTAGTCCTTGTTTGTCTATGATTCATTAAGGGGTAGTAGACCTTGTTTGTCAATGATTTATTAAAGGGTAGTATTCCTTGTTTGTCTATGGTTCACTAAACGGTAGTAGTCCTTGTTTGTCTATGGTTCATTAAGGGCTAGTAGTCCTTGTTTGTCTATGGTTCATTAAATGGTAGCAGTCCTTGTTTGTTTAGGGTTCATTAAGGGGTAGTAGTCCTTGTTTGTCTATGGTTCATTAAGCGGTAGTAGTCCTTGTTTGTCTATGGTTCATTATGGGGTCGCAGTCCTTGTTTGTCTATGGTTGTTTAAGGGGTAGTAGTCCTTGTTTGTCTATGATTCATTAAGGTGTAGTAGTCCTTGTTTGTCTATGGTTCATTAAGCGGTAGTAGTCCTTGTTTGTCTATGGTTCATTAAATGTTAGTATTCCTTGTTTGTCTATGGTTCATTAAGCGGTAGTAGTCCTTGTTTGTATATGGTTCATTAAATGGTAGTAGTCGTTTGTCTATGGTTCATTAAGCGATAATAGTCCTTGTTTGTCTATGGTTCACTAAGTGGTAGTAGTCCTTGTTTGTCTATGGTTCATTAAGGGGTAGTAGTCCTTGTTTGTCTAGGATTCATTAAGGGGTAATATTCCTTGTTTGTCTAGGATTCATTAAGGGGTAGTAGTCCTTGTTTGTCTAGGATTCATTAAGGGGTAGTAGTCCTTGTTTGTTTATGATTCATTAAGGGGTAGTAGTCCTTGTTTGTCAATGATTCATTAAACGGTAGTATTCCTTGTTTGTCTATGGTTCACTAAGCGGTAGTAGTCCTTGTTTGTCTAGGGTTCATTAAGCGGTAGTAGTCCTTGTTTGTCTATGGTTCATTAAGCGGTAGTAGTCCTTGTTTGTCTAAGGTTCATTAAGTGGTTGTAGTCCTTGTTTTGTTTGTATATGGTTCATTAAGGTGTAGTAGTCCTTGTTTGTCTATGGTTCATTAAGCGGTAGTAGTCATTGTTTGTCTATGGTTCATTAAGTGGTAGTAGTCCTTGTTTGTCTATGGTTCATTAATGGCTAGTAGTTCTTGTTTGTCTATGGTTCATTAAATGGTAGTAGTCCTTGTTTGTCTATGGTTCATTAAGCGGTAGTAGTCCTTGTTTGTCTAGGATTCATTAAGGAGAGGTAGTCCTTGTTTGTCTATGGTTCATTAAGGGGTAGTAGACCTTGTTTGTCTATGGTTAATTAAGGGGGAGTAGTCCTTGTTTGTCAATGGTTCATTAAGGGGTAGTAGTCCTTGTTTGTCTATGGTTCATTAAGCGGTAGTAGTCCTTGTTTGTCTATGATTCATTAAGGGGTAGTAGTCCTTGTTTGTCTATTGTTCATTAAATGGTAGTAGTCCTAGTTTGTCTATGGTTCATTAAGCGGTAGTAGTTCTTGTTTGTCTATGGTTCATTAAATTGTAGTAGTCCTTGTTTGTCTATGGTTCATTAAGCGATAATAGTCCTTGTTTGTATATGGTTCACTAAGTGGTAGTAGTCCTTGTTTGTCTATGGTTCATTAAGGGGTAGTAGTCCTTGTTTGTCTAAGATTCATTAAGGGGTAATATTCCTTGTTTGTCTATGATTCATTAAGGGGTAGTAGTCCTTGTTTGTCAATGATTCATTAAGGGGTAGTAGTCCTTGTTTGTCTATGATTCATTAAGGGGTAGTAGTCCTTGTTTGTCAATGATTCATTAAGGGGTAGTATTCCTTGTTTGTCTATGGTTCACTAAACGGTAGTAGTCCTTGTTTGTCTATGGTTCTTTAATGGGGTAGTAGTCCTTGTTTGTCTATGGTTCATTAATGGGTAGTAGTCCTTGTTTGTATATGGTTCATTAAGGGGTCGCAGTCCTTGTTTGTCTATGGTTCATTAAGGGGTAGTAGTCCTTGTTTGTCTATGGTTCATTAAGGGGTAGTAGTCCTTGTTTGTCTATGGTTCATTAAGGGTAGTAGTCCTTGTTTGTCTATGGTTCATTAAGGTAGTATCCTTGTTTGTCTATGGTTCATTAAGGTAGTAGTCCTTGTTTGTCTATGGTTCATTAAGCGGTAGTAGTCCTTGTTTGTCTATGATTCATTAAGGGGTAGTACTCCTTGTTTGTCTATGGTTCATTAATGGTAGTAGTCCTTGTTTTTCTATGGATCATTAAGCTGTAATAGTCTTTGTTTGTCTATGGTTCATTAAATGGTAGTAGTCCTAGTTTGTCTATGGTTCATTAAGCGGTAGTAGTCATTGTTTGTCTATGGTTCATTAAGTGGTAGTAGTCCTTGTTTGTCTATGGTTCATTAATGGCTAGTAGTTCTTGTTTGTCTATGGTTCATTAAATGGTAGTAGTCCTTGTTTGTCTATGGTTCATTAAGCGGTAGTAGTCCTTGTTTGTCTAGGATTCATTAAGGAGAGGTAGTCCTTGTTTGTCTATGGTTCATTAAGGGGTAGTAGACCTTGTTTGTCTATGGTTAATTAAGGGGGAGTAGTCCTTGTTTGTCAATGGTTCATTAAGGGGTAGTAGTCCTTGTTTGTCTATGGTTCATTAAGCGGTAGTAGTCCTTGTTTGTCTATGATTCATTAAGGGGTAGTAGTCCTTGTTTGTCTATTGTTCATTAAATGGTAGTAGTCCTAGTTTGTCTATGGTTCATTAAGCGGTAGTAGTTCTTGTTTGTCTATTGTTCATTAAATTGTAGTAGTCCTTGTTTGTCTATGGTTCATTAAGCGATAATAGTCCTTGTTTGTATATGGTTCACTAAGTGGTAGTAGTCCTTGTTTGTCTATGGTTCATTAAGGGGTAGTAGTCCTTGTTTGTCTAAGATTCATTAAGGGGTAATATTCCTTGTTTGTCTATGATTCATTAAGGGGTAGTAGTCCTTGTTTGTCAATGATTCATTAAGGGGTAGTAGTCCTTGTTTGTCTATGATTCATTAAGGGGTAGTAGTCCTTGTTTGTCAATGATTTATTAAGGGGTAGTATTCCTTGTTTGTCTATGGTTCACTAAACGGTAGTAGTCCTTGTTTGTCTATGGTTCTTTAATGGGGTAGTAGTCCTTGTTTGTCTATGGTTCATTAATGGGTAGTAGTCCTTGTTTGTATATGGTTCATTAAGGGGTCGCAGTCCTTGTTTGTCTATGGTTCATTAAGGGGTAGTAGTCCTTGTTTGTCTATGGTTCATTAAAGGGGGAGTAGTCCTTGTTTGTCAATGGTTCATTAAGGGGTAGTAGTCCTTGTTTGTCTATGGTTCATTAAGCGGTAGTAGTCCTTGTTTGTCTATGATTCATTAAGGGGTAGTAATACTTGTTTGTCTATGGTTCATTAAATGGTAGTAGTCCTTGTTTGTCTATGGATCATTAAGCGGTAATAGTCTTTGTTTGTCTATGGTTCATTAAATGGTAGTAGTCCTAGTTTGTCTATGGTTCATTAAGCGGTAGTAGTTCTTGTTTGTCTATGGTTCATTAAATGGTAGTAGTCCTTGTTTGTCTATGGTTCATTAAGCGATAATAGTCCTTGTTTGTATATGGTTCACTAAGTGGTAGTAGTCCTTGTTTGTCTATGGTTCATTAAGGGGTAGTAGTCCTTGTTTGTCTAGGATTCATTAAGGGGTAATATTCCTTGTTTGTCTAGGATTCATTAAGGGGTAGTAGTCCTTGTTTGTCAATGATTCATTAAGGGGTAGTAGTCCTTGTTTGTCTATGATTCATTAAGGGGT
Source organism: Archivesica marissinica (assembly GCA_014843695.1). Lineage (NCBI taxonomy): Eukaryota > Metazoa > Mollusca > Bivalvia > Venerida > Vesicomyidae > Archivesica > Archivesica marissinica. The sequence continues at coordinate 24,007,691 of CM026403.1, forward strand.
AGTAGTCCTTGTTTGTCAATGATTTATTAAGGGGTAGTATTCCTTGTTTGTCTATGGTTCACTAAACGGTAGTAGTCCTTGTTTGTCTATGGTTCATTAAGGGCTAGTAGTCCTTGTTTGTCTATGGTTCATTAAATGGTAGCAGTCCTTGTTTGTCTAGGGTTCATTAAGGGGTAGTAGTCCTTGTTTGTCTATGGTTCATTAAGCGGTAGTAGTCCTTGTTTGTCTATGGTTCATTATGGGGTCGCAGTCCTTGTTTGTCTATGGTTGTATAAGGGGTAGTAGTCCTTGTTTGTCTATGATTCATTAAGGTGTAGTAGTCCTTGTTTGTCTATGGTTCATTAAGCGGTAGTAGTCCTTGTTTGTCTATGGTTCATTAATGGGGTAGTAGTCCTTGTTTGTCTATGGTTCATTAAGGGGTCGCAGTCCTTGTTTGTCTATGGTTGTTTAAGGGGTAGTAGTCCTTGTTTGTCTAGGATTCATTAAGGGGTAGTATACCTTGTTTGTTTATGGTTCATTAAGGGGTAGCAGTCCTTGTTTGTCTAGGGTTCATTAAGGGGTAGTACTCCTTGTTTGTCTATGGTTCATTAAGCGGTAGTAGTCCTTGTTTGTCTATGGTTATTAAATGGTAGTAGTCCTTGTTTGTCTATGGTTCATTAAATGGTAGTAGTCCTTGTTTGTCTATGGTTCATTAAGGGGTAGTAGTCCTTGTTTGTCTATGGTTCATTAAATGGTAGTAGTCCTTGTTTGTCTAGGGTTCATTAAGGGGTAGTAGTCCTTGTTTGTCTATGGTTCATTAAGCGGTAGTAGTCCTTGTTTGTCTATGGTTCATTAAGGGGTAGTAGTCCTTGTTTGTCTATGGTTCATTAAGGGGTAGTAGTCCTTGTTTGTCTATGGTTCATTAAGGGGTAGTAGTCCTTGTTTGTCTATGGTTCATTAAGCGGTAGTAGTCCTTGTTTGTCTATGATTCATTAAGGGGTAGTAGTCCTTGTTTGTCTATGGTTCATTAAATGGTAGTAGTCCTTGTTTGTCTATGGTTCATTAAGCGGTAGTAGTCTTTGTTTGTCTATGGTTCATTAAATGGTAGTAGTCCTTGTTTGTCTATGGTTCATTAAGCGGTAGTAGTTCTTGTTTGTCTATGGTTCATTAAATGGTAGTAGTCCTTGTTTGTCTATGGTTCATTAAGCGATAATAGTCCTTGTTTGTATATGGTTCACTAAGTGGTAGTAGTCCTTGTTTGTCTATGGTTCATTAAGGGGTAGTAGTCCTTGTTTGTCTAGGATTCATTAAGGGGTAATATTCCTTGTTTGTCTAGGATTCATTAAGGGGTAGTAGTCCTTGTTTGTCAATGATTCATTAAGGGGTAGTAGTCCTTGTTTGTCTATGATTCATTAAGGGGTAGTAGTCCTTGTTTGTCAATGATTTATTAAGGGGTAGTATTCCTTGTTTGTCTATGGTTCACTAAACGGTAGTAGTCCTTGTTTGTCTATGGTTCATTAAGGGCTAGTAGTCCTTGTTTGTCTATGGTTCATTAAATGGTAGCAGTCCTTGTTTGTCTAGGGTTCATTAAGGGGTAGTAGTCCTTGTTTGTCTATGGTTCATTAAGCGGTAGTAGTCCTTGTTTGTCTATGGTTCATTATGGGGTCGCAGTCCTTGTTTGTCTATGGTTGTATAAGGGGTAGTAGTCCTTGTTTGTCTATGATTCATTAAGGTGTAGTAGTCCTTGTTTGTCTATGGTTCATTAAGCGGTAGTAGTCCTTGTTTGTCTATGGTTCATTAATGGGGTAGTAGTCCTTGTTTGTCTATGGTTCATTAATGGGTAGTAGTCCTTGTTTGTATATGGTTCATTAAGGGGTCGCAGTCCTTGTTTGTCTATGGTTGTTTAAGGGGTAGTAGTCCTTGTTTGTCTAGGATTCATTAAGGGGTAGTATACCTTGTTTGTTTATGGTTCATTAAGGGGTAGCAGTCCTTGTTTGTCTAGGGTTCATTAAGGGGTAGTACTCCTTGTTTGTCTATGGTTCATTAAGCGGTAGTAGTCCTTGTTTGTCTATGGTTCATTAAATGGTAGTAGTCCTTGTTTGTCTATGGTTCATTAAATGGTAGTAGTACTTGTTTGTCTATGGTTCATTAAGGGCTAGTAGTCCTTGTTTGTCTATGGTTCATTAAATGGTAGAAGTCCTTGTTTGTCTAGGGGTCATTAAGGGGTAGTTGTCCTTGTTTGTCTATGGTTCATTAAGCGATAGTTGTCCTTGTTTGTCTATGGTTCATTAAGGGGTCGCAGTCCTTGTTTGTCTATGGTTGTTTAAGGGGTAGTAGTCCTTGTTTGTCTATGATTCATTAAGGTGTAGTAGTCCTTGTTTGTCTATGGTTCATTAAGCGGTAGTAGTCCTTGTTTGTCTATGGTTCATTAATGGGGTAGTAGTCCTTGTTTGTCTATGGTTCATTAAGGGGTAGTAGTTCTTGTTTGTATATGGTTCATTAAGGGGTAGTAGTCCTTGTTTGTCAATGGTTCATTAAATGGTAGTAGTCCTTGTGTGTCTATGGTTCATTAAGCGGTAGTAGTTCTTGTTTGTCTATGGTTCATTAAATGGTAGTAGTCCTTGTTTGTCTATGGTTCATTAAGCGATAATAGTCCTTGTTTGTATATGGTTCACTAAGTGGTAGTAGTCCTTGTTTGTCTATGGTTCATTAAGGGGTAGTAGTCCTTGTTTGTCTAAGATTCATTAAGGGGTAATATTCCTTGTTTGTCTATGATTCATTAAGGGGTAGTAGTCCTTGTTTGTCAATGATTCATTAAGGGGTAGTAGTCCTTGTTTGTCTATGATTCATTAAGGGGTAGTAGTCCTTGTTTGTCAATGATTTATTAAGGGGTAGTATTCCTTGTTTGTCTATGGTTCACTAAACGGTAGTAGTCCTTGTTTGTCTATGGTTCTTTAATGGGGTAGTAGTCCTTGTTTGTCTATGGTTCATTAATGGGTAGTAGTCCTTGTTTGTATATGGTTCATTAAGGGGTCGCAGTCCTTGTTTGTCTATGGTTCATTAAGGGGTAGTAGTCCTTGTTTGTCTATGGTTCATTAAGGGGGGAGTAGTCCTTGTTTGTCAATGGTTCATTAAGGGGTAGTAGTCCTTGTTTGTCTATGGTTCATTAAGCGGTAGTAGTCCTTGTTTGTCTATGATTCATTAAGGGGTAGTAATCCTTGTTTGTCTATGGTTCATTAAATGGTAGTAGTCCTTGTTTGTCTATGGATCATTAAGCGGTAATAGTCTTTGTTTGTCTATGGTTCATTAAATGGTAGTAGTCCTAGTTTGTCTATGGTTCATTAAGCGGTAGTAGTTCTTGTTTGTCTATGGTTCATTAAATGGTAGTAGTCCTTGTTTGTCTATGGTTCATTAAGCGATAATAGTCCTTGTTTGTATATGGTTCACTAAGTGGTAGTAGTCCTTGTTTGTCTATGGTTCATTAAGGGGTATTAGTCCTTGTTTGTCTAGGATTCATTAAGGGGTAATATTCCTTGTTTGTCTAGGATTCATTAAGGGGTAGTAGTCCTTGTTTGTCAATGATTCATTAAGGGGTAGTAGTCCTTGTTTGTCTATGATTCATTAAGGGGTAGTAGTCCTTGTTTGTCAATGATTTATTAAGGGGTAGTATTCCTTGTTTGTCTATGGTTCACTAAACGGTAGTAGTCCTTGTTTGTCTATGGTTCATTAAGGGCTAGTAGTCCTTGTTTGTCTATGGTTCATTAAATGGTAGCAGTCCTTGTTTGTCTAGGGTTCATTAAGGGGTAGTAGTCCTTGTTTGTCTATGGTTCATTAAGCGGTAGTAGTCCTTGTTTGTCTATGGTTCATTATGGGGTCGCAGTCCTTGTTTGTCTATGGTTGTATAAGGGGTAGTAGTCCTTGTTTGTCTATGATTCATTAAGGTGTAGTAGTCCTTGTTTGTCTATGGTTCATTAAGCGGTAGTAGTCCTTGTTTGTCTATGGTTCATTAATGGGGTAGTAGTCCTTGTTTGTCTATGGTTCATTAATGGGTAGTAGTCCTTGTTTGTATATGGTTCATTAAGGGGTCGCAGTCCTTGTTTGTCTATGGTTGTTTAAGGGGTAGTAGTCCTTGTTTGTCTAGGATTCATTAAGGGGTAGTATACCTTGTTTGTTTATGGTTCATTAAGGGGTAGCAGTCCTTGTTTGTCTAGGGTTCATTAATGGGTAGTACTCCTTGTTTGTCTATGGTTCATTAAGCGGTAGTAGTCCTTGTTTGTCTATGGTTAATTAAATGGTAGTAGTCCTTGTTTGTCTATGGTTCATTAAATGGTAGTAGTACTTGTTTGTCTATGGTTCATTAAGGGCTAGTAGTCCTTGTTTGTCTATGGTTCATTAAATGGTAGAAGTCCTTGTTTGTCTAGGGGTCATTAAGGGGTAGTTGTCCTTGTTTGTCTATGGTTCATTAAGCGATAGTTGTCCTTGTTTGTCTATGGTTCATTAAGGGGTCGCAGTCCTTGTTTGTCTATGGTTGTTTAAGGGGTAGTAGTCCTTGTTTGTCTATGATTCATTAAGGTGTAGTAGTCCTTGTTTGTCTATGGTTCATTAAGCGGTAGTAGTCCTTGTTTGTCTATGGTTCATTAATGGGGTAGTAGTCCTTGTTTGTCTATGGTTCATTAAGGGGTAGTAGTTCTTGTTTGTATATGGTTCATTAAGGGGTAGTAGTCCTTGTTTGTCAATGGTTCATTAAATGGTAGTAGTCCTTGTGTGTCTATGGTTCATTAAGCGGTAGTAGTCCTTGTTTGTTTATGATTCATTAAGGGGTAGTAGTCCTTGTTTTTCTATGGTTCATTAAATGGTAGTAGTCCTTGTTTGTCTATGGTTCATTAAGCGGTAGTATTCTTTGTTTGTCTATGGTTCATTAAATGGTAGTAGTCCTTGTTTGTCTATGGTTCATTAAGCTGTAGTAGTCCTTGTTTGTCTATGGTTCATTAATTGGTAGTAGTCCTTGTTCGTCTATGGTTCATTAAGCGGTAGTAGTCCTTGTTTGTCTTCGGTTCATTAAATGGTAGTAGTCCTTGTTTGTCTATGGGTCATTAAATGGTAGTAATCCTTGTTTGTCTATGGTTCATTAAGGGCTAGTAGTCCTTGTTTGTCTATGGTTCATTAAGGGGTAGTAGTCATTGTTTGTCTATGGTTCATTAAGCGGTAGTAGTCCCTGTTTGTCTATGGTTCATTAAATGGTAGTAGTCCTCGTTCGTCTATGGTTCATTAAGCGGTAGTAGTCCTTGTTTGTCTTCGGTTCATTAAATGGTAGTAGGCCTTGTTTGTCGATGGTTCATTAAATGGTAGTAGTCCTTGTTTGTCTATGGTTCATTAAGGGCTAGTAGTCCTTGTTTGTCTATGGTTCATTAAATGGTAGCAGTCCTTGTTTGTCTAGGGTTCATTAAGGGGTAGTAGTCATTGTTTGTCTATGGTTCATTAAGCGGTAGTAGTCCTTGTTTGTCTATGGTTCATTAAGGGGTCGCAGTCCTTGTTTGTCTATGGTTGTTTAAGGGGTAGTAGTCCTTGTTTGTCTAGGATTCATTAAGGTGTAGTAGTCCTTGTTTGTCTATGGTTCATTAATGGGGTAGTAGTCCTTGTTTGTCTATGGTTCATTAAGCGGTAGTAGTCCTTGTTTGTCGATGATTCATTAAGGGGTAGTAGTCCTTGTTTGTCTATGGTTCATTAAATGGTAGTAGTCCTTGTTTGTCTATGGTTCATTAAGCGGTAGTAGTCTTTGTCTATGGTTCATTAAATGTTAGTATTCCTTGTTTGTCTATGGTTCATTAAGCGGTAGTAGTCCTTGTTTGTCTATGGTTCATTAAATGGTAGTAGTTGTCTGTCTATGGTTCATTAAGCGATAGTAGTCCTTGTTTGTCTATGGTTCACTAAGTGGTAGTAGTCCTTGTTTGTCTATGGTTCATTAAGGGGTAGTAGTCCTTGTTTGTCTAGGATTCATTAAGGGGTAGTAGTCCTTGTTTGTCTATGATTCATTAAGGGGTAGTAGTCCTTGTTTGTCTATGGTTCATTAAGCGGTAGTAGTCCTTGTTTGTCTATGGTTCATTAAGGGGTAGTAGTCCTTGTTTGTCTATGGTTCATTAAATGGTAGTAGTCCTTGTTTGTATATGGTTCATTAAGGGGTAGTAGTCCTTGTTTGTCTATGGTTTAAGGTAGTAGTCTTGTTTGATTCATTAAGGGGTAGTATACCTTGTTTGTCTGGTTCATTAAGGGGTAGCAGTCCTTGTTTGTCTAGGGTTCATTAAGGGGTAGTACTCCTTGTTTGTCTATGGTTCATTAAGCGGTAGTAGTCCTTGTTTGTCTATGGTTCATTAAATGGTAGTAGTCCTTGTTTGTCTATGGTTCATTAAATGGTAGTAGTCCTTGTTTGTCTATGGTTCATTAAGGGCTAGTAGTCCTTGTTTGTCTATGGTTCATTAAATGGTAGAAGTCCTTGTTTGTCTAGGGTTCATTAAGGGGTAGTTGTCCTTGTTTGTCTATGGTTCATTAAGCGATAGTTGTCCTTGTTTGTCTATGGTTCATTAAGGGGTCGCAGTCCTTGTTTGTCTATGGTTGTTTAAGGGGTAGTAGTCCTTGTTTGTCTATGATTCATTAAGGTGTAGTAGTCCTTGTTTGTCTATGGTTCATTAAGCGGTAGTAGTCCTTGTTTGTCTATGGTTCATTAAGCGGTAGTAGTCCTTGTTTGTCTATGATTCATTAAGGGGTAGTAGTCCTTGTTTGTCTATGGTTCATTAAATGGTAGTAGTCCTTGTTTGTCTATGTTCATAATGTAGTACCTTGTTTGTCTATGTTCATTAAGTAGTAGTCCTTGTTTGTCTAGTTCATTAAGGTATAGTTGTTTGTCTATGGTTCATTAAGCGGTAGTAGTCCTTGTTTGTCTATGGTTCACTAAGTGGTAGTAGTCCTTGTTTGTCTATGGTTCATTAAGGGGTAGTAGTCCTTGTTTGTCTAGGATTCATTAAAGGGTAGTAGTCCTTGTTTGTCTAGGTTCATTAAGTGGTAGTAGTCCTTGTTTGTCTATGGTTCATTAATGGGTAGTAGTCCTTGTTTGTCTATGGTTCATTAAATGGTAGTAGTCCTTGTTTGTCTATGGTTCATTAAGCGGTAGTAGTCCTTGTTTGTCTAGGATTCATTAAGGGGTAGTAGTCCTTGTTTGTCTATGGTTCATTAAGGGGTAGTAGTCCTTGTTTGTCAATGGTTCATTAAGGGGTAGTAGTCCTTGTTTGTCTATGGTTCATTAAATGGTAGTAGTCGTCTGTCTATGGTTCATTAAGCGATAATAGTCCTTGTTTGTCTATGGTTCACTAAGTGGTAGTAGTCCTTGTTTGTCTATGGTTCATTAAGGGGTAGTAGTCCTTGTTTGTCTAGGATTCATTAAGGGGTAGTAGTCCTTGTTTGTTTATGATTCATTAAGCGGTAGTAGTCCTTGTTTGTCTATGGTTCATTAAGCGGTAGTAGTCCTTGTTTGTCTAAGGTTCATTAAGTGTTTGTAGTCCTTGTTTTGTTTGTATATGGTTCATTAAGCGGTAGTAGTCCTTGTTTGTCTATGGTTCATTAAGTGGTAGTAGTCCTTGTTTGTCTATGGTTCATTAATGGGTAGTAGTTCTTGTTTGTCTATGGTTCATTAAATGGTAGTAGTCCTTGTTTGTCTATGGTTCATTAAGCGGTAGTAGTCCTTGTTTGTCTATGGTTCATTAGCGGTAGTAGTCCTTGTTTGTCTATGGTTCATTAAGGGGTAGTAGTCCTTGTTTGTCTATGGTTCATTAAGGGGGAGTAGTCCTTGTTTGTCAATGGTTCATTAAGGGGTAGTAGTCCTTGTTTGTCTATGGTTCATTAAGCGGTAGT
>CM026403.1:24016571-24043450 GCA_014843695.1 Archivesica marissinica
CACAGGAGGCGATATTCTCCACCCTACCACAGGAGGCGATATTCTCCACCCTACCACAGGAGGCGATATTCTCCACCCTACCACAGGAGGCGAGATTCTCCACCCTACCACAGGAGGCGATATTCTCCACCCTACCACAGGAGGCGATATTCTCCACCCTACCACAGGAGGCGATATCTCCACCCTACCACAGGAGGCGATATTCTCCACCCTACCACAGGAGGCGATATTCTCCACCCTACCACAGGAGGGATATTCTCACCCTACCACAGGAGGCGAGTTCTCCACCCTACCACAGGAGGCGATATTCTCCACCCTACCACAGGAGGCGATATTCTCCACCCTACCACAGGAGGCGATATTCTCCACCCTACCACAGGAGGCGATATTCTCCACCCTACCACAGGAGGCGATATTCTCCACTCTACCACAATCTCTTCAGGAGGCGATATTCTCCACCCTACCACAGGAGGCGATATTCTCCACCCTACCACAGGAGGCGATATTCTCCACCCTACCACAGGAGGCGATATTCTCCACCCTACCACAGGAGGCGATATTCTCCACCCTACCACATCAGGAGGCGATATTCTCCACCCTACCACAGGAGGCGATATTCTCCACCTACCACAGGAGGCGATATTCTCCACCCTACCACAGGAGGCGATATTCTCCACCCTACCACAGGAGGCGATATTCTCCACCCTACCACAGGAGGCGATATTCTCCACCCTACCACAGGAGGCGATTCTCCACCCTACCACAGGAGGCGATATTCTCCACCCTACCACAGGAGGCGATATTCTCCACCCTACCACAGGAGGCGATATTCTCCACCCTACCACAGGAGGCGATATTCTCCACCCTACCACAGGAGGCGATATTCTCCCCTACCACAGGAGGCGATATTCTCCACCCTAACACATCTCTTCAGGAGGCGATATTCTCCACCCTACCACAGGAGGCGATATTCTCCACCCTACCACAGGAGGCGATATTCTCCACCCTACCACAGGAGGCGATATTCTCCACCCTACCACAGGAGGTGAGATTCTCCACCTAACACAGGAGGCGATATTCTCCACCATACCATCTCTTCAGGAGGCGATATATTCTCCACCCTAACACATCTCTTCAGGAGGCAAGATTCTCCACCCTACCACAGGAGGCGATATTCTCCACCCTACCACAGGAGGCGATATTCTCCACCCTACCACAGGAGGCGATATTCTCCACCCTACCACAGGAGGCGATATTCTCCACCCTACCACAGGAGGTGAGATTCTCCACCTAACACAGGAGGCGATATTCTCCACCATACCATCTCTTCAGGAGGCGATATATTCTCCACCCTAACACATCTCTTCAGGAGGCAAGATTCTCCACCCTACCACAGGAGGCGATATTCTCCACCCTACCACAGGAGGCGATATTCTCCACCCTACCACAGGAGGCGATATTCTCCACCCTACCACAGGAGGCGATATTCTCCACCCTACCACAGGAGGTGAGATTCTCCACCTAACACAGGAGGCGATATTCTCCACCCTACCACAGGAGGCGAGATTCTCCACCTACCACAGGAGGCGATATTCTCCACCCTACCACAGGAGGCGATATTCTCCACCCTACCACAGGAGGTGAGATTCTCCACCTAACACACAAGGCGATATTCTCCACCATACCATCTCTTCAGGAGGCGAATATTCTCCACCCTAACACAGGAGGCGATATTCTCCACCCTACCACAGGAGGCGATATTCTCCACCCTACACACAGGAGGCGATATTCTCCACCCTACCACAGGAGGCGATATTCTCCACCCTACCACAGGAGGCGATATTCTCCACCCTACCACAGGAGGGATATTCTCCACCCTACCACAGGAGGCAGATATTCTCCACCCTACCACAGGAGGCGATATTCTCCACCCTACCACAGGAGGCGATATTCTCCACCCTACCACAGGACGATATTCTCCACCCTACCACAGGAGGCGATATTCTCCCCCTACCACAGGAGGCGATATTCTCCACCTACCACAGGAGGCGATATTCTCCACCTACACAGAGGCGATATTCTCCACCCTACCACAGGAGGCGATATTCTCCACCCTACCACAGGAGGCGATATTCTCCACCCTACCAACAGGAGGCGATATTCTCCACCCTACCACAGGAGGCGATATTCTCCACCCTACCACAGGAGGCGATATTCTCCACCCTACCACAGGAGGCGATATTCTCCACCCTAACACATCTCTCAGGAGGCGAGATTCTCCACCCTACCACAGGAGGCGATATTCTCCACCCTACCACAGGAGGCGATATTCTCCACCCTACCACAGGAGGCGATATTCTCCACCCTACCACAGGAGGCGATATTCTCCACCCTACCACAGGAGGCGATATTCTCCACCCTACCACAGGAGGCGATATTCTCCACCCTAACACAGGAGGCGAGATTCTCCACCCTACCACAGGAGGCGATATTCTCCACCCTACCACAGGAGGCGATATTCTCCACCCTACCACAGGAGGCGATATTCTCCACCCTACCACAGGAGGCGATATTCTCCACCCTACCACAGGAGGCGATATTCTCCACCCTAACACATCTCTTCAGGAGGCGAGATTCTCCACCCTACCACAGGAGGCGATATTCTCCACCCTACCACAGGAGGCGATATTCTCCACCCTACCACAGGAGGCGATATTCTCCCCCTACCACAGGAGGTGAGATTCTCCACCCTACCACACAGGAGGCGATATTCTCCACCCTACCACAGGAGGCGATATTCTCCGCCCTACCACAGGAGGCGATATTCTCCACCTAACACAGGAGGCGATATTCTCCACCCTACCAACTCTTCAGGAGGCGATATTCTCCACCCTACCACATCTCTTCAGGAGGCGATATTCTCCACCCTACCACAGGAGGCGATATTCTCCACCCTACCACAGGAGGCGATATTCTCCACCCTACCACAGGAGGCGATATTCTCCACCCTACCACAGGAGGCGATATTCTCCACCCTACCACAGGAGGCGATATTCTCCACCCTACCACAGGAGGCGATATTCTCCACCCTACCACAGGAGGCGATATTCTCCACCCTACCACAGGAGGCGATATTCTCCACCCTACCACAGGAGGCGATATTCTCCACCCTACCACAGGAGGCGATATTCTCCACCCTACCACAGGAGGCGATATTCTCCACCCTAACACATCTCTTCAGGAGGCGATATTCTCCACCCTACCACAGGAGGCGATATTCTCCACCCTACCACAGGAGGCGATATTCTCCACCCTACCACAGGAGGCGATATTCTCCCCCTACCACAGGAGGCGAGATTCTCCACCCTACCACAATCTCTTCAGGAGGCGATATTCTCCACCCTACCACAGGAGGCGATATTCTCCGCCCTACCACAGGAGGCGATATTCTCCACTCTAACACAGGAGGTGATATTCTCCGCCCTACCACCCAGGATGCGAGATTCTCCACTCTAACACATCTCTTCAGGAGGCGAGATTCTCCGCCCTACCACAGGAGGCGATATTCTCCACTCTAACACATCTCTTCAGGAGGCGAGATTCTCCGCCCTACCACAGGAGGCGATATTCTCCGCCCTACCACAGGAGGCGAGATTCTCCGCCCTACCACAGGAGGCGATATTCTCCACCCTAACACAGGAGGCGAGATTCTCCGCCTACCACAGGAGGCGATATTCTCCGCCCTACCACAGGAGGCGATATTCTCCACTCTACCACAATCTCTTCAGGAGGCGATTTCTCCACCCTACCACAGAGGCGAGATTCTCCCTACCACGGGCGAATTCTCCACCCTACCACAGGAGGCGATATTCTCCACCCTACCACAGGAGGCGAGATTCTCCACCCTACCACAGGAGGCGATATTCTCCACCCTACCACAGGGCGATATTCTCCACCCTACCACAGGAGGCGATATTCTCCACCCTACCACAGGAGGCGATATCTCCGCCCTACCACAGGAGGCGATATTCTCCACCCTACCACATCTCTTCAGGAGGCGATATTCTCCACCCTACCACAGGAGGCGATATTCTCCGCCCTACCACAGGAGGCGATATTCTCCACCCTACCACAGGAGGCGATATTCTCCACCCTACCACAGGAGGCGATATTCTCCACCCTACCACAATCTCTTCAGGAGGCGATATTCTCCACCCTACCACAGGAGGCGATATATTCTCCACCCTACCACAGGAGGTGATATTCTCCACCCTACCACATCTCTTCAGGAGGCGATATTCTCCACCCTACCACATCTCTCAGGGTGATATTCTCCCCTACCACAGGAGGCGATATTCTCCACCCTACCACAGGAGGCGATATTCTCCACCCTACCACAGGAGGCGATATTCTCCACCCTACCACAGGAGGCGATATTCTCCACCCTACCAGGAGGCGATATTCTCCACCCTACCAGGAGGCGATATTCTCCACCCTACCACAGGAGGCGATATTCTCCACCCTACCACAGGAGGCGATATTCTCCACCCTACCACAGGAGGCGATATTCTCCACCCTACCACAGGAGGTGATATTCTCCACCCCACCACAGGAGGTGAGATTCTCCACCCTACCACAATCTCTTCAGGAGGCGATATTCTCCACCCTACCACATCTCTCAGGAGGCGATATTCTCCACCCTACCACAACCTTCAGGAGGCGATATTCTCCACCCTACCACAGGAGGCGATATTCTCCGCCCTACCACAGGATGCGATATTCTCCACTCTACCACAATCTCTTCAGGAGGCGAGATTCTCCGCCTACCACAGGAGGCGAGATTCTCCACCCTACCACAATCTCTTCAGGACGCGATATTCTCCACCCTACCACAGCAGGCGATATTCTCCACCCTACCACAGGAGGCGATATTCTCCACCCTACCACAGGAGGTGATATTCTCCACCCTACCACAGGAGGCGATATTCTCCGCCCTACCACAGGAGGCGAGATTCTCCACCCTACCACAGGAGGCGATATTCTCCACTCTACCACAATCTCTTCAGGAGGGGATATTCTCCACCCTACCACAGGAGGCGAGATTCTCCACCCTACCACAGGAGGCGAGATTCTCCACCCTACCACAGGAGGCGATATTCTCCACCCTACCACAGGATGATATTCTCCACCCTACCACAGGATGCGAGATTCTCCACCCTACCACAGGATGCGAGATTCTCCACTCTACCACAGGAGGCGATATTCTCCACCCTACCACAGGAGGCGATATTCTCCACCCTACCACAGGAGGCGATATTCTCCACCCTACCACAGGAGGCGATATTCTCCACCCTACCACAGGAGGCGATATTCTCCACCCTACCACAGGAGGCGAGATTCTCCACCCTACCACAGGAGGCGATATTCTCCACCCTACCACAGGAGGCGATATTCTCCACAGGGATTTCTCCCCTACCACATCCCCCTACCACAGGAGGCGATATTCTCCACCCTACCACAGAGGCGATATTCTCCACCCTACCACAGGAGGCGATATTCTCCACCCCACCACAGGAGGCGATATTCTCCACCCTACCACAGGAGGCGAGATTCTCCGCCCTACCACAGGAGGCGATATTCTCCGCCCTACCACAAGAGGCGATATTCTCCACCCTACCACAGGAGGCGATATTCTCCACCCTCCCACAGGAGGCGATATTCTCCGCCCTACCACAGGACGCGATATTCTCCACTCTAACACAGGAGGTGATATTCTCCGCCCTACCACAGGAGGCGATATTCTCCGCCCTACCACAGGAGGCGATATTCTCCACCCTACCACAGGAGGCGATATTCTCCACCCTACCACAGGAGGCGATATTCTCCACCCTACCACAGGAGGCGAGATTCTCCGCCCTACCACAGGAGGCGATATTCTCCGCCCTACCACAAGAGGCGATATTCTCCACCCTACCACAGGAGGCGATATTCTCCACCCTACCACAGGAGGCGATATTCTCCGCCCTACCACAGGACGCGATATTCTCCACTCTAACACAGGAGGTGATATACTCCGCCCTACCACAGGAGGCGATATTCTCCACTCTACCACAATCTCTTCAGGAGGCGAGATTCTCCGCCCTACCACAGGAGGTGATATTCTCCACCCTACCACAATCTCTTCAGGAGGCGATATTCTCCACCCTACCACAGGAGGCGATATTCTCCACCCTACCACAGGAGGCGATATTCTCCACCCTACCACAGGAGGCGATATTCTCCACCCTACCACAGGAGGCGATATTCTCCACCCTACCACAGGAGGCGATATTCTCCACCCTACCACAGGAGGTGATATTCTCCACTCTACCACAGGAGGCGAGATTCTCCACCCTACCACAGGAGGCGATATTCTCCACCCTACCACAGGAGGCGATATTCTCCACCCTACCACAGGAGGCGATATTCTCACCCTACCACAGGAGGCGATATTCTCCACCCTACCACAGGAGGTGATATCTCCACCCTACACAGGAGGCGATATTCTCCACCCTACCACGAGGTGATATTCTCCACCCTACCACAGGAGGCGATATTCTCCACCCTACCACAGGAGGCGATATTCTCCACCCTACCACAGGAGGCGATATTCTCCACCCTACCACAGGAGGCGATATTCTCCACCCTACCACACAGGAGGCGATATTCTCCACCCTACCACAGGAGGGATATTCTCCACCCTACCACAGGAGGCGATATTCTCCACCCTACCACAGGAGGCGATATTCTCCACCCTACCACAGGAGGCGATATTCTCCACCCTACCACAGGAGGCGATATTCTCCACCCTAACACAGGAGGCGATATTCTCCACTCTACCACAGGAGGCGAGATTCTCCACCCTACCACAGGAGGCGATATTCTCCACCCTACCACAGGAAGCGATATTCTCCACCCTAACACAGGAGGTGATATTCTCCACCCTACCACAGGAGGTGATATTCTCCACCCTACCACAGGAGGTGATATTCTCCACCCTACCACAGGAGGTGATATTCTCCACCCTACCACAGGAGGTGATATTCTCCACCCTACCACAGGAGGCGATATTCTCCACCCTACCACAGGAGGTGATATTCTCCACCCTACCACAGGAGGCGAGATTCTCCACCCTACCACAGGAGGTGATATTCTCCACCCTACCACAGGAGGCGAGATTCTCCACCCTACCACAGGAGGTGATATTCTCCGCCCTACCACAGGATGCGATATTCTCCACCCTACCACAGGAAGCGATATTCTCCACCCTAACACAGGAGGCGATATTCTCCACTCTACCACAGGAGGCGAGATTCTCCACCCTACCACAGGAGGTGATATTCTCCACCCTACCACAATCTCTTCAGGAAGCGACAAATAAAACAATGACTGATTATTATTTCCGTCGAAGCCCTACTTGCCAGAAACATTCAATGAAGTATTTTTATTAGTAACATAGTTAAGGAATGTTGCTGCTTTATACCCGTTTCACTGTTTGTCTTCCGATCAGGTCAGTTAACACCATTTATTTATAAATGCGTTCTGTGTTTTTATTTAATATACTGTAGTACAAATTTAAGATTGTTAAAGAATAAAAGTTGCATTGTATTTGTTGTATTTTAATTAAAATATAGCCACAAATCCATTATTAAATAGTAGAAATGTTTTTAAACACGGATAGCTTACCTCGCTCACATTTGGGATTTGAACCTTGGTTTTTAATAGGGGGGATATTCCCACATGCTCGAATGACAATTATTTGATTCGTTTGTTGACAGACTTAAACAACTGAGCAAGTTTTTAGCCATTGTGCAAAAAAATGTAAGGCGAGTTAAATGAGTCTCGTACAATACTGTATAGCCATCATATAAAGCTCCTTATTTGTCACACAATAATTCTACATATATACTGCATACACAATAATTCTACATATATACTGCATACACAATAATTCTACATATATACTGCATACACAATAATTCTACATATATACTGCATACACAATAATTCTACATATATACTGCATACATCATGTTATTATGTGTGTTACAGCGTCATACTTTGACGCTGATACAACCTTAAATTAACATTTAAGTAGTTAACATAAATTCTAATAAATGCACATATAGCTACCATCATGATACGCATCTGTAATATTATACATGTATAACTATGCATAGCTTATATTATTTTGTTGTTATTTTGTTTGTATTTCAACATCACGATAATGGATAATTTCTTTGTATTCGTGTCATATTTCTATATGTATAAATGTAAACAATACCTTTCATCCAAGTAATCAGCCCGAAGTAGCGAATCTTTTCTGTATTTACTCTGAAAACCCACTTTAAACACTCGCGAAACGTGTGCACTCATGTTCATTGACGGCCGATAGTCGTATTAAAATTACTAAGCGATCGGTCAATCAAAACACGTGGCTTCAATCATCTTCTGACGAAATTACGCCAATAACTATAGATAAACCCTTGGCGCATTTGCAAAGTAGTACTGTGTACATTTCTTTTGTTTGATCTAAGATCCAACTTTATCCTATACATGTATATAGGATTTAGTTTTCTTTAGTTATAATTGATGGGGTGTAAATGTTTCAAATGCTGATCCCCCATGTATATGACGTCTCAATATCTATCTTCTTTTTCAGCAAACAAACCGGGAATAACTTTTATATTATTTCTGATTTCTATTTTGTAAAATCTCCTTATGTATTGAAAAATACCTGGGTGGAATAAAGTTTGTTGTTGTTGTTGTTATTATCTGGTCTTTTAATATATAAAATGAGGTGTCGGCAAGGTAGTGTACATGTGTCTATTTGACACAGTATATATATACACAGACGGATCTGTAGTCCAGTGGCAACACGCTGGACTGGGAGCGCAGGTTCGATCCCCCGTCTGACCCTAATAAAATTAACAGTCTTTCAGATGGGACGTTAAACCTAGCGTGTCGGTGCTTTACATCGTGCACGTAAAAGAACCAGAGGAGACTCTGGAATGTGTCTGTATCATTGCACTATCCTCCAACAATCTAAAATGACTAATCTCTTCAGGAGGCGTCGCTCATATGGGCAACCGGTAGCGACTATAAATATACATAAATACACACACTTGCGTTCAAGCAAATACACTGAGAATACGAACATTAATACATGCATATAATTTAGTTCAGCCTGATTGCGAAACAAGTTATTTCAACTTACAGTAATCACTATCGAGACCTCAGTTGATGTCTTAATGCAATAAATGTTGTTGTATATAATCTCTGTATCAAGAGAGTAACAGACATATGCGACATTTTTGAATAATAGTTGCGGGACACACGATTAAATTGTCAGTCAATTCACATGTACATAGCTACCTGAAAAACAAACTGCACAATTACGATGTCGTTAATTGCAAACTTTCAAGAAATGGAAAGTATTTTGTGCATTGACTGGTGGAGGTTTTAGTAAATCCCACTGTGTGAATATATAATACAGATGAACCTGTGTTACTGGGTGGTAGGGTAAGAATAGTTTACATAATACAATGTTGTCCTCGATTTTTAATTAAAATATAGCCACATAATCATTATTCAATAGTAGTGTTTTAAACGCAGTTCATATGGCGACTCTCAAAGCAATATTGCCATGATCTGGTTAGCTCCCTCACATGAAATAATTTGGGATAATTAATATCATATATTGAATAATAGTTGCGGGACACATGATTAAATTGTCAGTCACTTCACATGTATATATAACTACCTGAAACACAAATTGTACAATTATAATGCCTTTAATTGCAAACTTTCACCCCAAAACAATAATATCGTTAATTGCAAACTTTCACCCCGAAAACAATAATATCCCCAAAACAATAATGCCGTTAATTGCAAACTTTCACCCCCAAAACAATAATATCCCCAAAACAATAATGCCGTTAATTGCAAACTTTCACCCCAAAACAATAATATCCCCAAAACAATAATGCCGTTAATTGCAAACTTTCACCCCCAAAACAATAATATTGTTAATTGCAAACTTTCACCCCCAAAACAGTTGTTTACAACGCTACTATACGAGACGATTGTGTCAACCTTCGAGGTATCAAGTATTTTGCTTTGACTGGTGGAGATTTTAATAAATCCCATTGTGTGAACATTATAATAGCACATGAATATAATGGACAAGAATGACAGTGTCTAGATTATAATGGACAAGAATTAGTGTCTAGATTATAATGGACAAGAATTACATACAGTGTCTAGATTATAATGGACAAAAATTACATACAGTGTCTAGATTATAATGGACAAAAATTACAGTCTAGATTATAATAACACAAGCATTACAGTGTCTAGATTATAATAACACAAGAATTACAGTGTCTAGATTATAATAACACAATCAATAATTAGAGTGTCTAGATTATAATAACACAATAATTACAGTGTCTAGATTATAATGGACAATAATTACAGTGTCTAGATTATAATGGACAATAATTACAGTGTCTAGATTATAATAGCACAAGAATTAGAGTGTCTAGATTATAATAACACAATAATTAGAGTGTCTAGATTATAATGGACAAGAATTACAGTGTCTAGATTATAATAACACAAGAATTACAGTGTCTAGATTATAATAGCACAAGCATTACAGTGTCTAGATTATAATGGACAATAATTACAGTGTCTAGATTATAATGGACAAGAATTACAGTGTCTAGATTATAATAGCACAATAATTAGTGTCTAGATTATAATAACACAATAATTAGAGTGTCTAGATTATAATGGACAAGAATTACAGTGTCTAGATTATAATAACACAAGAATTACAGTGTCTAGATTATAATAGCACAAGAATTACAGTGTCTAAATTATAATAGCACAAGAATTACAGTGTCTAGATTATAATAGCACAATAATTACAGTGTCTAGATTATAATAGCACAAGCATTACAGTGTCTAGATTATAATAGCACAAGAATTACAGTGTCTAGATTATAATAGCACAAGAATTACAGTGTCTAGATTATAATAGCACAAGAATTACAGTGTCTAGATTATAATAGCACAATAATTACAGTGTCTAGATTATAATAGCACAATAATTACAGTGTCTAGATTATAATAGCACAAGAATTACAGTGTCTAGATTATAATAGCACAATAATTACAGTGTCTAGATTATAATAGCACAAGAATTACAGTGTCTAGATTATAATAGCACAATAATTACAGTGTCTAGATTATAATAGCACAATAATTACAGTGTCTAGATTATAATAGCACAAGAATTACAGTGTCTAGATTATAATAGCACAATAATTACAGTGTCTAGATTATAATAGCACAAGAATTACAGTGTCTAGATTATAATAGCACAATAATTACAGTGTCTAGATTATAATAGCACAATAATTACAGTGTCTAGATTATAATAGCACAAGAATTACAGTGTCTAGATTATAATAGCACAATAATTACAGTGTCTAGATTATAATAGCACAAGAATTACAGTGTCTAGATTATAATAGCACAATAATTACAGTGTCTAGATTATAATAGCACAATAATTACAGTGTCTAGATTATAATAGCACAAGAATTAAGTGTCTAGATTATAATAACACAAGAATTACAGTGTCTAGATTATAATAGCACAAGAATTACAGTGTCTAGATTATAATAACACAATAATTACAGTGTCTAGATTATAATGGACAAGAATTACAGTGTCTAGATTATAATAACACAATAATTACAGTGTCTAGATTATAATGGACAAGAATTAGTGTCTAGATTATAATGGACAAGAATTAGAGTGTCTAGATTATAATAACAGAATTACAATAACAAAAAGAGCGTCTAAGTTGTGAGCAATCAGATTCATGCAATAGAGTAGTTTGCGAGTATTGTAAATTTGAACAATGTCTGAATGTTCCTGCAGGTTTTCCCCGTCTCCAACCTCAGCTAGTTGAATCCGGCTTCTGTAAAGTTGCTCCATGTTTAGGACTGAGACATGGCATCTATGGTTGTAAAATCTATCAGTATTTGTTCTTTAGCAGGTAAGCACTGTCTGAAATTGAACAAACAAAGTTTTATGTTTACCGATTCTGCAACATCAAAACACCACATGAACCATGAATTGCAATCACAAAACCACTGCAAACTCACTGCAACAAAAACCATTGCAACACACTGCAATAAAAACCATTGCTACACACTGCAACTGACTGCAATCAAAAATCATTGCTACTAACTACAGCTGCAACTGACTGCAATACAAACCATTGCTACTCACTCCAGCTGCTACTCACGCCAGCTGCTACTCACTACAGCTGCAACTGACTGCAATAAAAACATTGCTACTAACTGCAACTGACTGCAATCAAAAACATTGCTACTCACTACAGCTGCAACTGACTGCAATAAAAACATTGCTATTCACTACAGCTGCAACTAACTGCAATAAAAACCATTGCTATTCACTACAGCTGCAACTGACTGCAATAAAAACCATTGCTACTCACTACAGCTGCAACTGACTGCAATAAAAACATTGCTATTCACTACAGCTGCAACTGACTGCAATAAAAACCATTGCTACTCACTGCAACTGACTGCATTCAACTGACTCAACAAAACATTGCTACTCACTACAGCTGCACTACTAAACTGCTACTCACTACAGCGCACTCACTCAGCACTCACACAACACCACAACGCTACTCACTACACCACTCACTACACGCACTCACTACACGCACTCAACTGCACTCACTACAACTGCTACTCACTACAACGCTACTCACTACACGCTACTCACTACAACTGCAACTCACTGCAATAAAAACATTGCTACTCACTACAGCTGCTACTCACTACAATAAAAACCATTGCTACTCACTCAACTGCTACTACTACACGCTACTCACTACAGCTGCTACTCACTACAATAAAACCATTGCTACTCACTACAACTACTCACTACAAAAAACCATGCTACTCACTACAACTGCTACTCACTACAACGCTACTCACTACAGCTGCTACTCACTACAACTGCTACTCACTACAGCTGCTACTCACTACAGCTGCTACTCACTACAACTGCTACTCACTACAATAAAAACATTGCTACTCACTACAGCTGCTACTCACTACAGCTGCTACTCACTACAGCTGCTACTCACTACAAACTGCTACTACTACAACTGCTACTCACTTCAACTGCTACTCACTACAACCGCTACTCACTACAACTGCTACTCACTACAATAAAAACCATTGCTACTCACTACAACTGCTACTCACTACAACTGCTACTCACTACAACTGCTACTCACTACAGCTGCTACTCACTACAATAAAACCATTGCTACTCACTACAACTGCTACTCACTACAATAAAAACCATTGCTACTCACTACAACTGCTACTCACTACAACTGCTACTCACTACAACTGCTACTCACTACAGCTGCTACTCACTACAACTGCTACTCACTACAGCTGCTACTCACTATAAATGTTACTCATTACAGCTGCTACTCACTACAACTGCTACTCACTACAATAAAAACCATTGCTACTCACTACAGCTGCTACTCACTACAATAAAAACCAATGCTACTCACTACAACTGCTACTCACTACAACTGCTACTCACTACAAACGTCACTCACTACAGTTGCTACTCACTACAGCTGCTACTCACTACAACTGCTACTCACTACAACCGCTACTCACTACAACTGCTACTCACTACAAACGTTACTCACTACAGTTGCTACTCACTACAGCTGCTACTCACTACAGCTGCTACTCACTACAACTGCTACTCACTGCAATAAAAACCATTGCTACTCACTACAACGGATACTCACTACAACTGCTACTCATTACAACTGCTACTCACTACAACTGCTACTCACTACAGCTGCTACTCACTACAGCTGCTACTCACTACAGCTGCTACTCACTACAACTGCTACTCACTACAACCACTACTCACTACAACTGCTACTCACTACAGCTGCTACTCACTACAACTGCTACTCACACTCACTACAACTGCTACTCACTACAACCGCTACTCACTACAACCGCTACTCACTACAACTGCTACTCACTACAGTTGCTACTCACTACAGCTGCTACTCACTACAGCTGCTACTCACTACAGCTGCTACTCACTACAACTGCTACTCACTACAACCGCTACTCACTACAACTGCTACTCACTACAGCTGCTACTCACTACAACTGCTACTCACACTCACTACAACTGCTACTCACTACAACTGCTACTCACTACAACTGCTACTCACTACAACCGCTACTCATTACAACTGTTACTCACTACAACTGCTACTCATTACAACTGCTACTCACTACAGCTGCTACTCACTACAACTGCTACTCACTACAACCGCTACTCACTACAACTGCTACTCATTACAACTGCTACTCACTACAACTGCTACTCACTACAGCTGCTACTCACTACAGCTGCTACTCACTACAACTGCTACTCACTACAACCGCTACTCACTACAACTGCTACTCACTACAGCTGCTACTCACTACAACTGCTACTCACACTCACTACAACTGCTACTCACTACAACCGCTACTCACTACAACTGCTACTCACTACAACCGCTACTCACTACAACCGCTACTCATTACAACTGTTACTCACTACAACTGCTACTCACTACAACTGCTACTCACTACAACCGCTACTCACTACAACTGCTACTCATTACAATAAAAACCATTGCTACTCACTACAACTGCTACTCACTACAACTGCTACTCACTACAATAAAAACCAATGCTACTCACTACAACTGCTACTCACTACAGCTGCTACTCACTACAACTGCTACGCACTACAACCGCTACTCACTACAGCTGCTACTCATTACAACTGCTACTCACTGCAATAAAAACCATTGCTACTCACTACAGCTGCTACTCACTACAACTGCTACTCACTACATCTGCTACTCACTACAGCCTACTCACTATAGCCGCTACCACTACAACTCACTGCAACCGCTTCTCACTACAGCTGCTACTCACTACAACTGCTACTCACTACAACTGCTACTCACTACAACCGCTACTCACTACAACTGCTACTCACTACAGCTGCTACTCACTACAGCTGCTACTCACTACAACTGCTACTCACACTCACTAAAACTGCTACTCACTACAACTGCTACTCACTACAACCGCTACTCACTACAACTGCTACTCACTACAACGCTACTCACTACAACTGCTACTCACTACAGCTGCTACTCACTACAATGCTACTCCACTCACTACAACTGCTACTCACTACAACCGCTACTCACTACAACTGTTACTCACTACAACTGTTACTCACTACAAGTGCTACTCACTACAACTGCTACTCACTACAACGCTACTCACTACAACTGCTACTCACTACAATAAAACCATTGCTACTCACTGCTACTCACTACAATAAAACCAATGCTACTCACTACAACTGCTACTCACTACAACTGCTACTCACTACAACCGCTACTCACTACAGCTGCTACTCAGTACAACTGCTACTCACTGCAATAAAAACCATTGCTACTCACTACAGCTGCTACTCACTACAACCGCTACTCACTACAACCGCTACTCACTACAACCGCTACTCACTACAACTGCTACTCACTACCCAACTGCTACTCACTACAACTGCTACTCACTACAACTGCTACTCACTACAACTGCTACTCACTACAACTGCTACTCACTACAACTGCTACTCACTACAACTGCTACAACACTCACTACAACTGCTACTCACTACAACTGCTACTCACTACAACTGCTACTCACTACAACTGCTACTCACTACCACCGCTACGCACTACAACCGCTACTCACTACAGCTGCTACTCATTACAACTGCTACTCACTGCAATAAAAACCATTGCTACTCACTACAGCTGCTACTCACTACAACTGCTACTCACTACATCTGCTACTCACTACAGCCACTACTCACTATAGCCGCTACCCACTACAACTCACTGCAACCGCTTCTCACTACAGCTGCTACTCACTACAACTGCTACTCACTACAACTGCTACTCACTACAACCGCTACTCACTACAACGGCTACTCACTACAGCTGCTACTCACTACAGCTGCTACTCACTACAACTGCTACTCACACTCACTAAAACTGCTACTCACTAAAACTGCTACTCACTACAACCGCTACTCACTACAACTGCTACTCACTACAACCGCTACTCACTACAACTGCTACTCACTACAGCTGCTACTCACTACAATTGCTACTCACACTCACTACAACTGCTACTCACTACAACCGCTACTCACTACAACTGTTACTCACTACAACTGTTACTCACTACAAGTGCTACTCACTACAACTGCTACTCACTACAACAGCTACTCACTACAACTGCTACTCACTACAATAAAAACCATTGCTACTCACTGCTACTCACTACAATAAAAACCAATGCTACTCACTACAACTGCTACTCACTACAACTGCTACGCACTACAACCGCTACTCACTACAGCTGCTACTCAGTACAACTGCTACTCACTGCAATAAAAACCATTGCTACTCACTACAGCTGCTACTCACTACAACCGCTACTCACTACAACCGCTACTCACTACAACCGCTACTCACTACAGCTGCTACTCACTACAACTGCTACTCACTACAACTGCTACTCACTACAACTGCTACTCACTACAACCGCTACTCACTACAACTGCTACTCACTACAAATGCTACTCACTACAACTCACTACAACTGCTACTCACTACAGCTGCTACTCACTACAGCTGCTACTCACTACAACTGCTACTCACACTCACTACAACTGATACTCACTACCACCGCTACTCACTACAACTGTTACTCACTACAACTGCTACTCACTACAACTGCTACTCACTACAACCGCTACTCACTACAACTGCTACTCACTACCACCGCTACTCACTACAACTGTTACTCACTACAACTGCTACTCACTACAACTGCTACTCACTACAACTGCTACTCATTACAACTGCTACTCACTGCAATAAAAACCATTGCTACTCACTACAGCTGCTACTCACTACAACTGCTACTCACTACAACCGCTACTCACTGCAGCTGCTACTCACTACAACTGCTACTCACTACAACTGCTACTCACTACAGCTGCTACTCACTACAACTCACTACAACTGCTACTCACTTCAACTGCTACTCACTACAACCGCTACTCACTACAACTGCTACTCACTACAATAAAAACCATTGCTACTCACTACAACTGCTACTCACTACAACAGCTACTCACTACAACTGCTACTCACTACAACTGCTACTCACTACAACTGCTACTCACTACAGCTGCTACTCACTACAACTGCTACTCACTACAGCTGCTACTCACTACAACTGCTACTCACTACAACTGCAACTCACTACAACTGCTACTCACTACAACCGCTACTCACTACAACTGCTACTCACTACAACTGCTACTCACTACAACTGCAACTCACTACAACTGCTACTCACTACAACCGCTACTCACTACAACTGCTACTCACTACAACTGCTACTCACTACAACCGCTACTCACTACAACTGCTACTCACTACAACTGATAATCACTACAACTGCTACTCACTACAACCGCTACTCACTACAGCTGCTACTCACTACAACCGCTACTCACTACAGCTGCTACTACAACTGCTACTCACTACAACCGCTACTCACTACAGCTGCTACTCATTACAACTGCTACTGACTGCAATAAAAACCATTGCTACTCACTACAGCTGCTACTCACTACAACCGCTACTCACTACAACCGCTACTCACTACAACTGCTACTCACTACAGCTGCTACTCACTACAACTGCTACTCACTACAACTGCAACTGCTACTCACTACAGCTGCTACTCACTACAACTGCTACTCACTACAACTGCTACTCACTACAACTGCTACTCACTACAACCGCTACTCACTACAACTGCTACTCACTACAACTGATACTCACTACAACTGCTACTCACTACAACTGCTACTCACTACAACTGCTACTCACTACAACCGCTACTCACTACAACTGCTACTCACTACAACTGCTACTCACTACAATAAACATGCTACTCACTACAACTGCTACTCACTACAACCGCTACTCACTACAACTGTTACTCACTACAACTGTTACTCACTACAAGTGCTACTCACTACAACAGCTACTCACTACAACTGCTACTCACTACAATAAAAACCATTGCTACTCACTACAACTGCTACTCACTACAATAAAAACCAATGCTACTCACTACAACTGCTACTCACTACAACTGCTACGCACTACAATCGCTACTCACTACAGCTGCTACTCAGTACAACTGCTACTCACTGCAATAAAAACCATTGCTACTCACTACAGCTGATACTCACTACAACCGCTACTCACTACAACCGCTACTCACTACAACCGCTACTCACTACAACTGCTACTCACTACAACTGCTACTCACTACAACTGCTACTCACTACAGCTGCTACTCACTACAACTGCTACTCACTACAACTGCTACTCACTACAGCTGCTACTCACTACAACTGCTACTCACTACAACTGCTACTCACTACAGCTGCTACTCACTACAGCTGCTACTCACTACAGCTGCTACTCACTACAACTGCTACTCACACTCACTACAACTGCTACTCACTACCACCGCTACTCACTACAACTGCTACTCACTACAACTGCTACTCACTACAACTGCTACTCACTACAACCGCTACTCACTACAACTGCTACTCACTACAGCTGCTACTCACTACAACCGCTACTCACTACAGCTGCTACTCATTACAACTGCTACTCACTGCAATAAAAACCATTGCTACTCACTACAGCTGCTACTCACTACAACCGCTACTCACTACAACTGCTACTCACTACAACCACTACTCACTACAGCTGCTACTCACTACAGCTGCTACTCACTACAACTGCTACTCACTTCAACTGCTACTCACTACAACCGCTACTCACTACAACTGCTACTCACTACAATAAAAACCATTGCTACTCACTACAACTGCTACTCACTACAACCACTACTCACTACATCTGCTACTCACTACAGCCACTACTCACTATAGCCGCTACCCAATACAACTCACTGCAACCGCTTCTCACTACAGCTGCTACTCACTACAACTGCTACTCACTACAACTGCTACTCACTACAACCGCTACTCACTACAACTGCTACTCACTACAGCTGCTACTCACTACAGCTGCTACTCACTACAACTGCTACTCACTACAACTGCTACTCACTACAACTGCTACTCACTACAGCTGCTACTCACTACAACTGCTACTCACACTCACTACAACTGCTACTCACTACAACTGCTACTCACTACAACTGCTACTCACTACAACCGCTACTCATTACAACTGCTACTCACTACAGCTGCTACTCACTACAACTGCTACTCACTACAACTGCTACTCACTACAACTGCTACTCACTACAGCTGCTACTCACTACAACTGCTACTCACACTCACTACAACTGCTACTCACTACAACCGCTACTCACTACAACCGCTACTCACTACAACCGCTACTCATTACAACTGTTACTCACTACAACTGCTACTCACTACAACTGCTACTCACTACAACCGCTACTCACTACAACTGCTACTCATTACAATAAAAACCATTGCTACTCACTACAACTGCTACTCACTACAACTGCTACTCACTACAATAAAAACCAATGCTACTCACTACAACTGCTACTCACTACAGCTGCTACTCACTACAACTGCTACTCACTACAACTGCTACTCACACTCACTACAACTGCTACTCACTACAACCGCTACTCACTACAACTGTTACTCACTACAACTGTTACTCACTACAAGTGCTACTCACTACAACTGCTACTCACTACAACAGCTACTCACTACAACTGCTACTCACTACAATAAAAACCATTGCTACTCACTACAACTGCTACTCACTACAATAAAAACCAATGCTACTCACTACAACTGCTACTCACTACAACTGCTACTCACTACAACTGCTACTCACTACAACCGCTACTCACTACAACTGCTACTCACTACAGCTGCTACTCACTACAGCTGCTACTCACTACAACTGCTACTCACACTCACTAAAACTGCTACTCACTACAACTGCTACTCACTACAACCGCTACTCACTACAACTGCTACTCACTACAACCGCTACTCACTACAACTGCTACTCACTACAGCTGCTACTCACTACAATTGCTACTCACACTCACTACAACTGCTACTCACTACAACCGCTACTCACTACAACTGTTACTCACTACAACTGTTACTCACTACAAGTGCTACTCACTACAACTGCTACTCACTACAACAGCTACTCACTACAACTGCTACTCACTACAATAAAAACCATTGCTACTCACTGCTACTCACTACAATAAAAACCAATGCTACTCACTACAACTGCTACTCACTACAACTGCTACGCACTACAACCGCTACTCACTACAGCTGCTACTCAGTACAACTGCTACTCACTGCAATAAAAACCATTGCTACTCACTACAGCTGCTACTCACTACAACCGCTACTCACTACAACCGCTACTCACTACAACTGCTACTCACTACAACCGTTACTCACTACAACCGCTACTCACTACAGCTGCTACTCACTACAACTGCTACTCACTACAACTGCTACTCACTACAACCGCTACTCACTACAACCGCTACTCACTACAACTGCTACTCACTACAACTGCTACTCACTACAGCTGCTACTCACTACAACTGCTACTCACTACAGCTGCTACTCACTACAGCTGCTACTCACTACAACTGCTACTCACACTCACTACAACTGCTACTCACTACAACTGTTACTCACTACAACTGCTACTCACTACAACCGCTACTCACTACAACTGCTACTCACTACCACCGCTACTCACTACAACTGTTACTCACTACAACTGCTACTCACTACAACTGCTACTCATTACAACTGCTACTCACTGCAATAAAAACCATTGCTACTCACTACAGCTGCTACTCACTACAACCACTACTCACTACATCTGCTACTCACTACAGCCACTACTCACTATAGCCGCTACCCAATACAACTCACTGCAACCGCTTCTCACTACAGCTGCTACTCACTACAACTGCTACTCACTACAACTGCTACTCACTACAACCGCTACTCACTACAACTGCTACTCACTACAGCTGCTACTCACTACAGCTGCTACTCACTACAACTGCTACTCACTACAACTGCTACTCACTACAACTGCTACTCACTACAGCTGCTACTCACTACAACTGCTACTCACACTCACTACAACTGCTACTCACTACAACTGCTACTCACTACAACTGCTACTCACTACAACCGCTACTCATTACAACTGCTACTCACTACAGCTGCTACTCACTACAACTGCTACTCACTACAATAAAACATGCTACTCACTACAACTGCTACTCACTACAACTGCTACTCACTACAATACAACCATGCTACTCACTACAACTGCTACTCACTACAATAAACCTGCTACTCACTACAACCGCTACTCACTACAACTGCTACTCACTACAACTGCTACTCACTACAACTGCTACTCACTACAACTGCTACTCACTACAACTGCTACTCACTACAATAAAAACATTGCTACTCACTACAACTGCTACTCACTACAACTGCTACTCACTACAATAAAACCATGCTACTCACTACAACTGCTACTCACTACAACCTGCTACTCACTACAACTGCTACAACTGCTACTCACTACAACTGCTACTCACTAACCGCTACTCACTACAAGTCTACTCACTACAACTGTTACTCACTACAACTGCTACTCACTACAACTGCTACTCACTACAACAGCTACTCACTACAACTGCTACTCACTACAATAAAAACCATTGCTACTCACTACAACTGCTACTCACTACAATAAAAACCAATGCTACTCACTACAACTGCTACTCACTACAACTGCTACGCACTACAACCGCTACTCACTACAGCTGCTACTCAGTACAACTGCTACTCACTGCAATAAAAACCATTGCTACTCACTACAGCTGATACTCACTACAACCGCTACTCACTACAACCGCTACTCACTACAACCGCTACTCACTACAACCGCTACTCACTACAACTGCTACTCACTACAACCGCTACTCACTACAACCGCTACTCACTACAGCTGCTACTCACTACAACTGCTACTCACACTCACTACAACTGCTACTCACTACAACCGCTACTCACTACAACTGCTACTCACTACAATAAAAACCATTGCTACTCACTACAACTGCTACTCACTACAACCACTACTCACTACATCTGCTACTCACTACAGCCACTACTCACTATAGCCGCTACCCACTACAACTCACTGCAACCGCTTCTCACTACAGCTGCTACTCACTACAACTGCTACTCACACTCACTACAACTGATACTCACTACCACCGCTACGCACTACAACCGCTACTCACTACAGCTGCTACTCATTACAACTGCTACTCACTGCAATAAAAACCATTGCTACTCACTACAGCTGCTACTCACTACAACTGCTACTCACTACATCTGCTACTCACTACAGCCACTACTCACTATAGCCGCTACCCACTACAACTCACTGCAACCGCTTCTCACTACAGCTGCTACTCACTACAACTGCTACTCACTACAACTGCTACTCACTACAACCGCTACTCACTACAACGGCTACTCACTACAGCTGCTACTCACTACAGCTGCTACTCACTACAACTGCTACTCACACTCACTAAAACTGCTACTCACTAAAACTGCTACTCACTACAACCGCTACTCACTACAACTGCTACTCACTACAACCGCTACTCACTACAACTGCTACTCACTACAGCTGCTACTCACTACAATTGCTACTCACACTCACTACAACTGCTACTCACTACAACCGCTACTCACTACAACTGTTACTCACTACAACTGTTACTCACTACAAGTGCTACTCACTACAACTGCTACTCACTACAACAGCTACTCACTACAACTGCTACTCACTACAATAAAAACCATTGCTACTCACTGCTACTCACTACAATAAAAACCAATGCTACTCACTACAACTGCTACTCACTACAACTGCTACGCACTACAACCGCTACTCACTACAGCTGCTACTCAGTACAACTGCTACTCACTGCAATAAAAACCATTGCTACTCACTACAGCTGCTACTCACTACAACCGCTACTCACTACAACCGCTACTCACTACAACCGCTACTCACTACAGCTGCTACTCACTACAACTGCTACTCACTACAACTGCTACTCACTACAACTGCTACTCACTACAACCGCTACTCACTACAACTGCTACTCACTACAAATGCTACTCACTACAACTCACTACAACTGCTACTCACTACAGCTGCTACTCACTACAGCTGCTACTCACTACAACTGCTACTCACACTCACTACAACTGATACTCACTACCACCGCTACTCACTACAACTGTTACTCACTACAACTGCTACTCACTACAACTGCTACTCACTACAACCGCTACTCACTACAACTGCTACTCACTACCACCGCTACTCACTACAACTGTTACTCACTACAACTGCTACTCACTACAACTGCTACTCACTACAACTGCTACTCATTACAACTGCTACTCACTGCAATAAAAACCATTGCTACTCACTACAGCTGCTACTCACTACAACTGCTACTCACTACAACCGCTACTCACTGCAGCTGCTACTCACTACAACTGCTACTCACTACAACTGCTACTCACTACAGCTGCTACTCACTACAACTCACTACAACTGCTACTCACTTCAACTGCTACTCACTACAACCGCTACTCACTACAACTGCTACTCACTACAATAAAAACCATTGCTACTCACTACAACTGCTACTCACTACAACAGCTACTCACTACAACTGCTACTCACTACAACTGCTACTCACTACAACTGCTACTCACTACAGCTGCTACTCACTACAACTGCTACTCACTACAGCTGCTACTCACTACAACTGCTACTCACTACAACTGCAACTCACTACAACTGCTACTCACTACAACCGCTACTCACTACAACTGCTACTCACTACAACTGCTACTCACTACAACTGCAACTCACTACAACTGCTACTCACTACAACCGCTACTCACTACAACTGCTACTCACTACAACTGCTACTCACTACAACCGCTACTCACTACAACTGACTGCTACTCACTACAACTGATAATCACTACAACTGCTACTCACTACAACCGCTACTCACTACAGCTGCTACTCACTACAACCGCTACTCACTACAGCTGCTACTACAACTGCTACTCACTACAACCGCTACTCACTACAGCTGCTACTCATTACAACTGCTACTGACTGCAATAAAAACCATTGCTACTCACTACAGCTGCTACTCACTACAACCGCTACTCACTACAACCGCTACTCACTACAACTGCTACTCACTACAGCTGCTACTCACTACAACTGCTACTCACTACAACTGCAACTGCTACTCACTACAGCTGCTACTCACTACAACTGCTACTCACTACAACTGCTACTCACTACAACTGCTACTCACTACAACCGCTACTCACTACAACTGCTACTCACTACAACTGATACTCACTACAACTGCTACTCACTACAACTGCTACTCACTACAACTGCTACTCACTACAACCGCTACTCACTACAACCGCTACTCACTACAACCGCTACTCACTACAGCTGCTACTCACTACAACTGCTACTCACACTCACTACAACTGCTACTCACTACAACCGCTACTCACTACAACTGTTACTCACTACAAGTGCTACTCACTACAACAGCTACTCACTACAACTGCTACTCACTACAATAAAAACCATTGCTACTCACTACAACTGCTACTCACTACAATAAAAACCAATGCTACTCACTACAACTGCTACTCACTACAACTGCTACGCACTACAATCGCTACTCACTACAGCTGCTACTCAGTACAACTGCTACTCACTGCAATAAAAACCATTGCTACTCACTACAGCTGATACTCACTACAACCGCTACTCACTACAACCGCTACTCACTACAACCGCTACTCACTACAACTGCTACTCACTACAACTGCTACTCACTACAACTGCTACTCACTACAGCTGCTACTCACTACAACTGCTACTCACACTCACTACAACTGCTACTCACTACAACTGCTACTCACTACAACTGCTACTCACTACAGCTGCTACTCACTACAGCTGCTACTCACTACAACTGCTACTCACACTCACTACAACTGCTACTCACTACCACCGCTACTCACTACAACTGCTACTCACTACAACTGCTACTCACTACAACTGCTACTCACTACAACCGCTACTCACTACAACTGCTACTCACTACAGCTGCTACTCACTACAACCGCTACTCACTACAGCTGCTACTCATTACAACTGCTACTCACTGCAATAAAAACCATTGCTACTCACTACAGCTGCTACTCACTACAACCGCTACTCACTACAACCCACCACACACTGCTACTCACTACAACCACTACTCACTACAGCTGCTACTCACTACAGCTGCTACTCACTACAACTGCTACTCACTTCAACTGCTACTCACTACAACCGCTACTCACTACAACTGCTACTCACTACAATAAAAACCATTGCTACTCACTACAACTGCTACTCACTACAACCACTACTCACTACATCTGCTACTCACTACAGCCACTACTCACTATAGCCGCTACCCAATACAACTCACTGCAACCGCTTCTCACTACAGCTGCTACTCACTACAACTGCTACTCACTACAACTGCTACTCACTACAACCGCTACTCACTACAACTGCTACTCACTACAGCTGCTACTCACTACAGCTGCTACTCACTACAACTGCTACTCACTACAACTGCTACTCACTACAACTGCTACTCACTACAGCTGCTACTCACTACAACTGCTACTCACACTCACTACAACTGCTACTCACTACAACTGCTACTCACTACAACTGCTACTCACTACAACCGCTACTCATTACAACTGCTACTCACTACAGCTGCTACTCACTACAACTGCTACTCACTACAACTGCTACTCACTACAACTGCTACTCACTACAGCTGCTACTCACTACAACTGCTACTCACACTCACTACAACTGCTACTCACTACAACTGCTACTCACTACAACTGCTACTCACTACAACCGCTACTCATTACAACTGCTACTCACTACAACTGCTACTCACTACAACTGCTACTCACTACAACCGCTACTCACTACAACTGCTACTCACTACACCTGCTACTCACTACAACTGCTACCACACTCACTACAACTGCTACTCACTACAACTGCTACTCACTACAACTGCTACTCACTACAGCTGCTACTCACTACAACTGCTACTCACTACAACTGCTACTCACACTCACTACAACTGCTACTCACTACAACCGCTACTCACTACAACTGTTACTCACTAAAACTGCTACTCACTACAACTGCTACTCACTACAACTGCTACTCACTACAACAGCTACTAACTACAACTGCTACTCACTACAATAAAAACCATTGCTACTCACTACAACTGATACTCACTACA
>CM026403.1:24044450-24074450 GCA_014843695.1 Archivesica marissinica
TCACTACAACCGCTACTCACTACAACCGCTACTCACTACAACTGCTACTCACTACAACCGCTACTCACTACAACCGCTACTCACTACAACCGCTACTCACTACAACTGCTACTCACTACAACTGCTACTCACTACAACCGCTACTCACTACAACTGCTACTCACTACAACTGTTACTCAGTACAACTGCTACTCACTACAACTGCTACTCACTACAACCGCTACTCACTACAACTGCTACTCACTACAGCTGCTACTCACTACAACCGCTACTCACTACAGCTGCTACTCATTACAACTGCTACTCACTGCAATAAAAACCATTGCTACTCACTACAGCTGCTACTCACTACAACCGCTACTCACTACAACTGCTACTCACTACAACCGCTACTCACTACAGCTGCTACTCACTACAACTGATACTCACTACAACTGATACTCACTACAGCTGCTACTCACTACAACTGCTACCCACTTCAACTGCTACTCACTACAACCGCTACTCACTACAACTGCTACTCACTACAATAAAAACCATTGCTACTCACTACAACTGCTACTCACTACAACCACTACTCACTACAACTGCTACTCACTACAACTGCTACTCACTACAACCACTACTCACTACAGCTGCTACTCACTACAACTGCTACTCACTACAACCGCTACTCACTACAGCTGCTACTCACTACAACCGCTACTCATTACAACTGCTACTCACTGCAATAAAAACCATTGCTACTCACTACAGCTGCTACTCACTACAACCACTACTCACTACAACTGCTACTCACTACAACTGCTACTCACTACAGCTGCTACTCACTACAACTGCTACTCACTACAACTGTAACTGCTACTCACTACAACTGCTACTCACTACAACCGCTACTCACTACAACCGCTACTCACTACAACTGCTACTCACTACAACTGCTACTCACTACAACTGCTACTCACTACAACTGCTACTCACTACAACCGCTACTCACTACAACTGCTACTCACTACAACTGCTACTCACTACAATAAAAACATTGCTACTCACTACAGCTGCTACTCACTACAACTGTTACTCACTAAAACTGCTACTCACTACAGCTGCTACTCACTACAACTGCTACTCACTACAGCTGTTACTAACTACAGCTGCTACTCACTACAATAAAAACCATTGCTACTCACTACAACTGATACTCACTACAGCTGCTACCCACTACAGCTGCTACTCACTACAATAAAAACATTGCTACTCACTACAACT
Organism: Archivesica marissinica; assembly: GCA_014843695.1. Lineage (NCBI taxonomy): Eukaryota > Metazoa > Mollusca > Bivalvia > Venerida > Vesicomyidae > Archivesica > Archivesica marissinica. Next base: position 24,045,720 of record CM026403.1, read on the forward strand.
GCTACTCACTACAGCTGCAACTGACTGCAATAAAAACATTATTATTCACTACAGCTGCAACTGACTGCAATAAAAACCATTGCTACTCACTGCAACTGACTGCAATCAAAAACCATTGCTACTCACTGCAATCAAAAACCATTGCTACTCACTACAGCTGCTACTCACTGCAATAAAAACCATTGCTACTCACTACAGCTGCTACTCACTACAACCGCTACTCACTACAACCGCTACTCACTACAACCGCTACTCACTACAACGCTACTCACTACAACCGCTACTCACTACAGCCGCTACTCACTACAGCCGCTACTCACTACAACTGCTACTCACTACAACCGCTACTCACTACAACTGCTACTCACTACAACTGTTACTCACTACAATAAAAACATTGCTACTCACTACAGCTGCTACTCACTACAGCTGCTACTCACTACAAAAAACCATTGCTACTCACTACAACTGCTACTCACTACAATAAAAACCATTGCTACTCACTACAACCGCTACTCACTACAGCTGCTACTCACTACAACTGCTACTCACTACAGCTGCTACCCACTACAGCTGCTACTCACTACAACTGCTACTCACTACAATAAAAACATTGCTACTCACTACAGCTGCTACTCACTACAACTGCTACTCACTACAATAAAACCATTGCTACTCACTACAACTGCTACTCACTACAATAAAATCCATTGCTACTCACTACAACGCTACTCACTACAACTGCTACTCACTACAGCTGCTACTCACTACAACTGCTACTCACTACAGCTGCTACTCACTACAACCGCTACTCACTACAAATGCTACTCACTACAGCTGCTACTCACTACAACTGCTACTCACTACAACTACCAAAACAATTGCTACTCACTACAACTGCTACTCACTACAACTGCTACTCACTACAACTGCTACTCACACTAAAAACCAATGCTACTCACTACAACTGCTACTCACTACAGTTGCTACTCACTACAGCTGCTACTCACTACAACTGCTACTCACTACAACTGCTACTCACTACAACCGCTACTCACTACAACTGCTACTCACTACAGCTGCTACTCACTACAGCTGCTACTCACTACAACTGCTACCACACTCACTACAACTGCTACTCACTAAAACCGCTACTCACTACAACCGCTACTCACTACAACCGCTACTCATTACAACTGCTACTCACTACAACTGCTACTCACTACAGCTGCTACTCACTACAACTGCTACTCACTACAACTGCTACTCACTCACTAAAACTGCTACTCACTACAACTGCTACTCACTACAACCGCTACTCACTACAACTGCTACTCACTACAACTGCTACTCACTACAACTGCTACTCACTACAGCTGCTACTCACTACAATTGCTACTCACACTCACTACAACTGCTACTCACTACAACCGCTACTCACTACAACTGTTACTCACTACAACTGTTACTCACTACAAGTGCTACTCACTACAACTGCTACTCACTACAGCTGCTACCCACTACAGCTGCTACTCACTACAATAAAAACATTGCTACTCACTACAACTGCTACTCACTACAATAAAAACCATTGCTACTCACTACAACTGCTACTCACTACAACTGCTACTCACTAAAACCGCTACTCACTACAACTGCTACTCAACAACTGCTACTCACTGCAATAAAAACCATTGCTACTCACTACAGCTGCTACTCACTACAACCGCTACTCACTACAACCGCTACTCACTACAACCGCTACTCACTACAACCGCTACTCACTACAACCGCTACTCACTACAACCGCTACTCACTACAACCGCTACTCACTACAACCGCTACTCACTACAACTGCTACTCACTACAACTGCTACTCACTACAACCGCTACTCACTACAACTGCTACTCACTACAATAAAAACCATGCTACTCACTACAACTGCTACTCACTACAACCACTACTCACTACATTGCTACTCACTACAGCTGCTACTCACTACAGCCGCTACTCACTACAACTAAAACCGCTACTCACTACAACTGCTACTCACTACAACTGCTACCACTACAACTGCTACTCACTACAACCGCTACTCACTACAGCTGCTACTCACTACAACTGCTACTCACTACAGCTGCTACCCACTACAGCTGCTACTCACTACAACTGCTACTCACTACAATAAAAACATTGCTACTCACTACAGCTGCTACTCACTACAACTGCTACTCACTACAATAAAACCATTGCTACTCACTACAACTGCTACTCACTACAATAAAAACCATTGCTACTCACTACAACTGCTACAACTGCTACTCACTACAACTGCTACTCACTACAGCTGCTACTCACTACAACTGCTACTCACTACAGCTGCTACTCACTACAACTGCTACTCACTACAAATGTTACTCACTACAACTGCTACTCACTACAACTGCTACTCACTACAACTGCTACTCACTACAACTGCTACTCACTACAACTGCTACTCACTACAACTGCTACTCACTACAATAAAAACCAATGCTACTCACTACAACTGCTACTCACTACAGTTGCTACTCACTACAGCTGCTACTCACTACAACTGCTACTCACTACAACTGCTACTCACTACAAACGTTACTCACTACAGTTGCTACTCACTACAGCTGCTACTCACTACAGCTGCTACTCACTACAGCTGCTACTCACTACAACTGCTACTCACTGCAATAAAAACCATTGCTACTCACTACAACCGATACTCACTACAACTGCTACTCATTACAACTGCTACTCACTACAACTGCTACTCACTACAGCTGCTACTCACTACAGCTGCTACTCACTACAACTGCTACTCACTACAACCACTACAACCGATACTCACTACAACTGCTACTCACTACAACTGCTACTCACTACAACTGCTACTCACTACAGCTGCTACTCACTACAGCTGCTACTCACTACAACTGCTACTCACTACAACCACTACTCACTACAACTGCTACTCACTACAGCTGCTACTCACTACAACTGCTACTCACACTCACTACAACTGCTACTCACTACAACTGCTACTCACTACAACCGCTACTCACTACAACTGCTACTCACTACAAACGTTACTCACTACAGTTGCTACTCACTACAGCTGCTACTCACTACAGCTGCTACTCACTACAGCTGCTACTCACTACAACTGCTACTCACTGCAATAAAAACCATTGCTACTCACTACAACCGATACTCACTACAACTGCTACTCACTACAACTGCTACTCACTACAATAAAACCAATGCTACTCACTACAACTGCTACTCACTACAGCTGCTACTCACTACAACTGCTACTCACTACAACTGCTACTCACACTCACTACAACTGCTACTCACTACAACCGCTACTCACTACAACTGCTACTCACTACAACTGATACTCACTACAACCGCTACTCACTACAGCTGCTACTACAACTGCTACTCACTACAACCGCTACTCACTACAGCTGCTACTCATTACAACTGCTACTCACAGCAATAAAAACCATTGCTACTCACTACAGCTGCTACTCACTACAACCGCTACTCACTACAGCTGCTACTCACTACAACTGCTACTCACTACAACTGCAACTGCTACTCACTACAGCTGCTACTCACTACAACTGCTACTCACTACAACTGCTACTCACTACAGCTGCTACTCACTACAGCTGCTACTCACTACAACTGCTACTCACACTCACTACAACTGCTACTCACTACCACCGCTACTCACTACAACTGCTACTCACTACAACTGCTACTCACTACAACCGCTACTCACTACAACTGCTACTCACTACAGCTGCTACTCACTACAACCGCTACTCACTACAGCTGCTACTCATTACAACTGCTACTCACTGCAATAAAAACCATTGCTACTCACTACAGCTGCTACTCACTACAACCGCTACTCACTACAATTGCTACTCACTACAACCGCTACTCACTACAGCTGCTACTCACTACAGCTGCTACTCACTACAACTGCTACTCACTTCAACTGCTACTCACTACAACCGCTACTCACTACAACTGCTACTCACTACAATAAAAACCATTGCTACTCACTACAACTGCTACTCACTACAACCACTACTCACTACATCTGCTACTCACTACAGCCACTACTCACTATAGCCGCTACCCACTACAACTCACTGCAACCGCTTCTCACTACAGCTGCTACTCACTACAACTGCTACTCACTACAACTGCTACTCACTACAACCACTACTCACTACAACTGCTACTCACTACAGCTGCTACTCACTACAGCTGCTACTCACTACAACTGCTACTCACACTCACTAAAACTGCTACTCACTACAACTGCTACTCACTACAACCGCTACTCACTACAACTGCTACTCACTACAACCGCTACTCACTACAACTGCTACTCACTACAGCTGCTACTCACTACAATTGCTACTCACACTCACTACAACTGCTACTCACTACAACCGCTACTCACTACAACTGTTACTCACTACAACTGTTACTCACTACAAGTGCTACTCACTACAACTGCTACTCACTACAACAGCTACACACTACAACTGCTACTCACTACAATAAAAACCATTGCTACTCACTGCTACTCACTACAATAAAAACCAATGCTACTCACTACAACTGCTACTCACTACAACTGCTACGCACTACAACCGCTACTCACTACAGCTGCTACTCAGTACAACTGCTACTCACTGCAATAAAAACCATTGCTACTCACTACAGCTGCTACTCACTACAACCGCTACTCACTACAACCGCTACTCACTACAACTGCTACTCACTACAACCGTTACTCACTACAACCGCTACTCACTACAGCTGCTACTCACTACAACTGCTACTCACTACAACTGCTACTCACTACAACTGCTACTCACTACAACTGCTACTCACTACAGCTGCGACTCACTACAACTGCTACTCACTACAGCTGCTACTCACTACAAATGTTACTCATTACAGCTGCTACTCACTACAACTGCTACTCACTACAATAAAAACCATTGCTACTCACTACAACTGTTACTCACTACAACTGCTACTCACTACAATAAAAACCAATGCTACTCACTACAACTGCTACTCACTACAACTGCTACTCACTACAAACGTCACTCACTACAGTTGCTACTCACTACAGCTGCTACTCACTACAACTGCTACTCACTACAACCGCTACTCACTACAACTGCTACTCACTACAAACGTTACTCACTACAGTTGCTACTCACTACAGCTGCTACTCACTACAGCTGCTACTCACTACAGCTGCTACTCACTACAACTGCTACTCACTGCAATAAAAACCATTGCTACTCACTACAACCGATACTCACTACAACTGCTACTCATTACAACTGCTACTCACTACAACTGCTACTCACTACAGCTGCTACTCACTACAACTGCTACTCACTACAACCACTACTCACTACAACTGCTACTCACTACAGCTGCTACTCACTACAACTGCTACTCACACTCACTACAACTGCTACTCACTACAACTGCTACTCACTACAACCGCTACTCACTACAACTGCTACTCACTACAAACGTTACTCACTACAGTTGCTACTCACTACAGCTGCTACTCACTACAGCTGCTACTCACTACAGCTGCTACTCACTACAACTGCTACTCACTGCAATAAAAACCATTGCTACTCACTACAACCGATACTCACTACAACTGCTACTCATTACAACTGCTACTCACTACAACTGCTACTCACTACAGCTGCTACTCACTACAGCTGCTACTCACTACAACTGCTACTCACTACAACCGCTACTCACTACAACCGCTACTCACTACAGCTGCTACTCACTACAACTGCTACTCACACTCACTACAACTGCTACTCACTACAACCGCTACTCATTACAACTGTTACTCACTACAACTGCTACTCACTACAACTGCTACTCACTACAACCGCTACTCACTACAACTGCTACTCATTACAATAAAAACCATTGCTACTCACTACAACTGCTACTCACTACAACTGCTACTCACTACAATAAAAACCAATGCTACTCACTACAACTGCTACTCACTACAGCTGCTACTCACTACAACTGCTACGCACTACAACCGCTACTCACTACAGCTGCTACTCATTACAACTGCTACTCACTGCAATAAAAACCATTGCTACTCACTACAGCTGCTACTCACTACAACTGCTACTCACTACAACCACTACTCACTACAACTGCTACTCACTACAGCTGCTACTCACTACATCTGCTACTCACTACAGCCACTACTCACTATAGCCGCTACTCACTACAACTGCTACTCACTGCAACCGCTTCTCACTACAGCTGCTACTCACTACAACTGCTACTCACTACAACTGCTACTCACTACAACCGCTACTCACTACAACTGCTACTCACTACAGCTGCTACTCACTACAGCTGCTACTCACTACAACTGCTACTCACACTCACTAAAACTGCTACTCACTACAACTGCTACTCACTACAACCACTACTCACTACAACTGCTACTCACTACAACTGCTACTCACTACAACTGCTACTCACTTCAGCTGCTACTCACTACGATTGCTACTCACACTCACTACAACTGCTACTCACTACAACCGCTACTCACTACAACTATTACTCACTACAACTGTTACTCACTACAAGTGCTACTCACTACAACTGCTACTCACTACAACAGCTACTCACTACAACTGCTACTCAATACAATAAAAACCATTGCTACTCACTACAACTGCTACTCACTACAATAAAAACCAATGCTACTCACTACAACTGATACTCACTACAGCTGCTACTCACTACAACTGCTACTCACTTCAACTGCTACTCACTACAACCGCTACTCACTACAACTGCTACTCACTACAATAAAAACCATTGCTACTCACTACAACTGCTACTCACTACAACCACTACTCACTACAACTGCTACTCACTACAACTGCTACTCACTACAACCACTACTCACTACAGCTGCTACTCACTACAACTGCTACTCACTACAACCGCTACGCACTACAACCGCTACTCACTACAGCTGCTACTCATTACAACTGCTACTCACTGCAATAAAAACCATTGCTACTCACTACAGCTGCTACTCACTACAACCACTACTCACTACAACTGCTACTCACTACAGCTGCTACTCACTACAACTGCTACTCACTACAACTGTAACTGCTACTCACTACAACTGCTACTCACTACAACTCACTACAACTGCTACTCACTACAACCGCTACTCACTACAACCGCTACTCACTACAACTGCTACTCACTACAACTGCTACTCACTACAACTGCTACTCACTACAACTGCTACTCACTACAACTGCTACTCACTACAACCGCTACTCACTACAACTGCTACTCACTACAACTGCTACTCACTACAATAAAAACATTGCTACTCACTACAGCTGCTACTCACTACAACTGTTACTCACTAAAACTGCTACTCACTACAGCTGCTACTCACTACAACTGCTACTCACTACAGCTGTTACTAACTACAGCTGCTACTCACTACAATAAAAACCATTGCTACTCACTACAACTGATACTCACTACAGCTGCTACCCACTACAGCTGCTACTCACTACAATAAAAACATTGCTACTCACTACAACTGCTACTCACTACAGCTGCAACTGACTGCAATAAAAACATTATTATTCACTACAGCTGCAACTGACTGCAATAAAAACCATTGCTACTCACTGCAACTGACTGCAATCAAAAACCATTGCTACTCACTGCAATCAAAAACCATTGCTACTCACTACAGCTGCTACTCACTGCAATAAAAACCATTGCTACTCACTACAGCTGCTACTCACTACAACCGCTACTCACTACAGCCGCTACTCACTACAGCCGCTACTCACTACAACCGCTACTCACTACAACCGCTACTCACTACAACCGCTACTCACTACAGCCGCTACTCACTACAGCCGCTACTCACTACAACTGCTACTCACTACAACCGCTACTCACTACAACTGCTACTCACTACAACTGTTACTCACTACAATAAAAACATTGCTACTCACTACAGCTGCTACTCACTACAGCTGCTACTCACTACAATAAAACCATTGCTACTCACTACAACTGCTACTCACTACAATAAAAACCATTGCTACTCACTACAACCGCTACTCACTACAGCTGCTACTCACTACAACTGCTACTCACTACAGCTGCTACCCACTACAGCTGCTACTCACTACAACTGCTACTCACTACAATAAAAACATTGCTACTCACTACAGCTGCTACTCACTACAACTGCTACTCACTACAATAAAACCATTGCTACTCACTACAACTGCTACTCACTACAATAAAAACCATTGCTACTCACTACAACTGCTACAACTGCTACTCACTACAACTGCTACTCACTACAGCTGCTACTCACTACAACTGCTACTCACTACAGCTGCTACTCACTACAACTGCTACTCACTACAAATGTTACTCACTGCAACCGCTTCTCACTACAGCTGCTACTCACTACAACTGCTACTCACTACAACTGCTACTCACTACAACCGCTACTCACTACAACTGCTACTCACTACAGCTGCTACTCACTACAGCTGCTACTCACTACAACTGCTACTCACACTCACTAAAACTGCTACTCACTACAACTGCTACTCACTACAACCGCTACTCACTACAACTGCTACTCACTACAACCGCTACTCACTACAACTGCTACTCACTACAGCTGCTACTCACTACGATTGCTACTCACACTCACTACAACTGCTACTCACTACAACCGCTACTCACTACAACTGTTACTCACTACAACTGTTACTCACTACAAGTGCTACTCACTACAACTGCTACTCACTACAACAGCTACTCACTACAACTGCTACTCAATACAATAAAAACCATTGCTACTCACTACAACTGCTACTCACTACAATAAAAACCAATGCTACTCACTACAACTGCTACTCACTACAACTGCTACGCACTACAACCGCTACTCACTACAGCTGCTACTCAGTACAACTGCTACTCACTGCAATAAAAACCATTGCTACTCACTACAGCTGCTACTCACTACAACCGCTACTCACTACAACCGCTACTCACTACAACCGCTACTCACTACAACTGCTACTCACTACAACCGCTACTCACTACAACCGCTACTCACTACAACCGCTACTCACTACAACTGCTACTCACTACAACTGCTACTCACTACAACCGCTACTCACTACAACTGCTACTCACTACAACTGTTACTCAGTACAACTGCTACTCACTACAACTGCTACTCACTACAACCGCTACTCACTACAACTGCTACTCACTACAGCTGCTACTCACTACAACCGCTACTCACTACAGCTGCTACTCATTACAACTGCTACTCACTGCAATAAAAACCATTGCTACTCACTACAGCTGCTACTCACTACAACCGCTACTCACTACAACTGCTACTCACTACAACCGCTACTCACTACAGCTGCTACTCACTACAACTGATACTCACTACAACTGATACTCACTACAGCTGCTACTCACTACAACTGCTACCCACTTCAACTGCTACTCACTACAACCGCTACTCACTACAACTGCTACTCACTACAATAAAAACCATTGCTACTCACTACAACTGCTACTCACTACAACCACTACTCACTACAACTGCTACTCACTACAACTGCTACTCACTACAACCACTACTCACTACAGCTGCTACTCACTACAACTGCTACTCACTACAACCGCTACTCACTACAGCTGCTACTCACTACAACCGCTACTCATTACAACTGCTACTCACTGCAATAAAAACCATTGCTACTCACTACAGCTGCTACTCACTACAACCACTACTCACTACAACTGCTACTCACTACAACTGCTACTCACTACAGCTGCTACTCACTACAACTGCTACTCACTACAACTGCTACTCACTACAACTGCTACTCACTACAACTGCTACTCACTACAACCGCTACTCACTACAACTGCTACTCACTACAACTGCTACTCACTACAACTGCTACTCACTACAACTGCTACTCACTACAACTGCTACTCACTACAACTGCTACTCACTACAACTGCTACTCACTACAACTGCTACTCACTACAACTGCTACTCACTACAATAACTACATTGCTACTCACTACAGCTGCTACTCACTACAACTGCTACTCACTAAAATGCTACTCACTACAGCTGCTACTCACTACAACTGCTACTCACTACAACTGCTACTCACTACAACTGCTACTCACTACAACTGCTACTCACTACAACTGCTACTCACTACAGCTGCTACTCACTACAGCTGCTACTCACTACAACTGCTACTCACTACAACTGCTACTCACTACAGCTGCTACTCACTACAACTGCTACTCACTACAACTGCTACTCACTACAGCTGCTACTCACTACACTGCTACTCACTACACTGCTACTCACTGCAACTGACTAATCAACAACTGCTACTCACTACACCGCTACTCACTACAACTGCTACTCACTACAACTGCTACTCACTACAACTGCTACTCACTACAACCGCTACTCACTACAACTGCTACTCACTACAGCTGCTACTCACTACAACCGCTACTCACTACAACTGCTACTCACTACAACCGCTACTCACTACAACCTGCTACTCACTACAGCCGCTACTCACTACAGCCGCTACTCACTACAACTGCTACTCACTACAACCGCTACTCACTACAACTGCTACTCACTACAACTGCTACTCACTACAATACTCACACTGCTACTCACTACAGCTGCTACTCACTACAACTGCTACTCACTACAATAAAACCATTGCTACTCACTACAACTGCTACTCACTACAATAAAAACCATTGCTACTCACTACAACCGCTACTCACTACAGCTGCTACTCACTACAACTGCTACTCACTACAGCTGCTACCCACTACAGCTGCTACTCACTACAACTGCTACTCACTACAACTGCTACTCACTACAGCTGCTACTCACTACAACTGCTACTCACTACACCTGCTACTCACTACAACTGCTACTCACTACAATAAAAACCATTGCTACTCACTACAACTGCTACAACTGCTACTCACTACAACTGCTACTCACTACAGCTGCTACTCACTACAACTGCTACTCACTACAGCTGCTACTCACTACAACTGCTACTCACTACAAATGTTACTCATTACAGCTGCTACTCACTACAACTGCTACTCACTACAATAAAAACCATTGCTACTCACTACAACTGCTACTCACTACAACTGCTACTCACTACAACTGCTACTCACTACAATAAAAACCAATGCTACTCACTACAACTGCTACTCACTACAGTTGCTACTCACTACAGCTGCTACTCACTACAACTGCTACTCACTACAACTGCTACTCACTACAAACGTTACTCACTACAGTTGCTACTCACTACAGCTGCTACTCACTACAGCTGCTACTCACTACAGCTGCTACTCACTACAACTGCTACTCACTGCAATAAAAACCATTGCTACTCACTACAACCGATACTCACTACAACTGCTACTCATTACAACTGCTACTCACTACAACTGCTACTCACTACAGCTGCTACTCACTACAGCTGCTACTCACTACAACTGCTACTCACACTCACTAAAACTGCTACTCACTACAACTGCTACTCACTACAACCGCTACTCACTACAACTGCTACTCACTACAACCGCTACTCACTACAACTGCTACTCACTACAGCTGCTACTCACTACGATTGCTACTCACACTCACTACAACTGCTACTCACTACAACCGCTACTCACTACAACTGTTACTCACTACAACTGTTACTCACTACAAGTGCTACTCACTACAACTGCTACTCACTACAGCTGCTACCCACTACAGCTGCTACTCACTACAATAAAAACATTGCTACTCACTACAACTGCTACTCACTACAGCTGCAACTGACTGCAATAAAAACATTATTATTCACTACAGCTGCAACTGACTGCAATAAAAACCATTGCTACTCACTGCAACTGACTGCAATCAAAAACCATTGCTACTCACTGCAATCAAAAACCATTGCTACTCACTACAGCTGCTACTCACTGCAATAAAAACCATTGCTACTCACTACAGCTGCTACTCACTACAACCGCTACTCACTACAGCCGCTACTCACTACAACCGCTACTCACTACAACCGCTACTCACTACAACCGCTACTCACTACAGCCGCTACTCACTACAGCCGCTACTCACTACAACTGCTACTCACTACAACCGCTACTCACTACAACCGCTACTCACTACAACTGCTACTCACTACAACTGTTACTCACTACAATAAAAACATTGCTACTCACTACAGCTGCTACTCACTACAGCTGCTACTCACTACAATAAAACCATTGCTACTCACTACAACTGCTACTCACTACAATAAAAACCATTGCTACTCACTACAACCGCTACTCACTACAGCTGCTACTCACTACAACTGCTACTCACTACAGCTGCTACCCACTACAGCTGCTACTCACTACAACTGCTACTCACTACAATAAAAACATTGCTACTCACTACAGCTGCTACTCACTACAACTGCTACTCACTACAATAAAACCATTGCTACTCACTACAACTGCTACTCACTACAATAAAAACCATTGCTACTCACTACAACCTACAACTGCTACTCACTACAACTGCTACTCACTACAGCTGCTACTCACTACAACTGCTACTCACTACAGCTGCTACTCACTACAACTGCTACTCACTACAAATGTTACTCATTACAGCTGCTACTCACTACAACTGCTACTCACTACAATAAAAACCATTGCTACTCACTACAACTGCTACTCACTACAACTGCTACTCACTACAACTGCTACTCACTACAATAAAAACCAATGCTACTCACTACAACTGCTACTCACTACAGTTGCTACTCACTACAGCTGCTACTCACTACAACTGCTACTCACTACAACTGCTACTCACTACAAACGTTACTCACTACAGTTGCTACTCACTACAGCTGCTACTCACTACAGCTGCTACTCACTACAGCTGCTACTCACTACAACTGCTACTCACTGCAATAAAAACCATTGCTACTCACTACAACCGATACTCACTACAACTGCTACTCATTACAACTGCTACTCACTACAACTGCTACTCACTACAGCTGCTACTCACTACAGCTGCTACTCACTACAACTGCTACTCACTACAACCACTACAACCGATACTCACTACAACTGCTACTCATTACAACTGCTACTCACTACAACTGCTACTCACTACAGCTGCTACTCACTACAGCTGCTACTCACTACAACTGCTACTCACTACAACCACTACTCACTACAACTGCTACTCACTACAGCTGCTACTCACTACAACTGCTACTCACACTCACTACAACTGCTACTCACTACAACTGCTACTCACTACAACCGCTACTCACTACAACTGCTACTCACTACAAACGTTACTCACTACAGTTGCTACTCACTACAGCTGCTACTCACTACAGCTGCTACTCACTACAGCTGCTACTCACTACAACTGCTACTCACTGCAATAAAAACCATTGCTACTCACTACAACCGATACTCACTACAACTGCTACTCATTACAACTGCTACTCACTACAACTGCTACTCACTACAGCTGCTACTCACTACAGCTGCTACTCACTACAACTGCTACTCACTACAACCGCTACTCACTACAACTGCTACTCACTACAGCTGCTACTCACTACAACTGCTACTCACACTCACTACAACTGCTACTCACTACAACTGCTACTCACTACAACCGCTACTCACTACAACCGCTACTCACTACAACTGCTACTCACTACAACTGCTACTCACTACAACCGCTACTCACTACAACTGCTACTCATTACAATAAAAACCATTGCTACTCACTACAACTGCTACTCACTACAATAAAAACCAATGCTACTCACTACAACTGCTACTCACTACAGCTGCTACTCACTACAACTGCAACTGCTACTCACTACAACTGCTACTCACTACAACCGCTACTCACTACAACCGCTACTCACTACAACTGATACTCACTACAACTGCTACTCACTACAACCGCTACTCACTACAACCGCTACTCACTACAGCTGCTACTCACTACAACTGCTACTCACACTCACTACAACTGCTACTCACTACAACCGCTACTCACTACAACTGTTACTCACTACAAGTGCTACTCACTACAACTGCTACTCACTACAACTGCTACTCACTACAATAAAAACCATTGCTACTCACTACAACTGCTACTCACTACAATAAAAACCAATGCTACTCACTACAACTGCTACTCACTACAACTGCTACGCACTACAACCGCTACTCACTATAGCTGCTACTAAGTACAACTGCTACTCACTGCAATAAAAACCATTGCTACTCACTACAGCTGCTACTCACTACAACCGCTACTCACTACAACCGCTACTCACTACAACTGCTACTCACTACAACCGCTACTCACTACAACCGCTACTCACTACAACCGCTACTCACTACAGCTGCTACTCACTACAACTGCTACTCACACTCACTACAACTGCTACTCACTACAACTCACTACAACTGCTACTCACTACAACTGCTACTCACTACAGCTGCTACTCACTACAACTGCTACTCACTACAACTGCTACTCACTACCACCGCTACTCACTACAACTGTTACTCACTACAACTGCTACTCACTACAACTGCTACTTACTACAACCGCTACTCACTACAACTGCTACTCACTACAGCTGCTACTCACTACAACCGCTACTCACTACAGCTGCTACTCATTACAACTGCTACTCACTGCAATAAAAACCATTGCTACTCACTACAGCTGCTACTCACTACAACCGCTACTCACTACAACCGCTACTCACTACAGCTGCTACTCACTACAACTGCTACTCACTACAACTGCTACTCACTACAGCTGCTACTCACTACAACTGCTACTCACTTCAACTGCTACTCACTACAACCGCTACTCACTACAACTGCTACTCACTACAATAAAAACCATTGCTACTCACTACAACTGCTACTCACTACAACCGCTACTCACTACAACTGCTACTCACTACAACTGCTACTCACTACAACCACCACTCACTACATCTGCTACTCACTACAACTGCTACTCACTACAGCTGCTACTCACTACAACTGCAACTGCTACTCACTACAACTGCTACTCACTACAACCGCTACTCACTACAACTGCTACTCACTACAACTGCTACTCACTACAACTGCAACTGACTACAACTGCTACTCACTACAACCACTACTCACTACAACTGCTACTCACTACAACTGATACTCACTACAACTGATACTCACTACAACTGTTACTCACTACAACCGCTACTCACTACAGCTGCTACTCACTACAACTGCTACTCACTACAGCTGCTACTACAACTGCTACTCACTACAACTGCTACTCACTACAGCTGCTACTCACTACAACTGCTACTCACTACAGCTGCTACTACAACTGCTACTCACTACAACCGCTACTCACTACAGCTGCTACTCATTACAACTGCTACTCACTGCAATAAAAACCATTGCTACTCACTACAGCTGCTACTCACTACAACCGCTACTCACTACAACCGCTACTCACTACAACTGCTACTCACTACAGCTGCTACTCACTACAACTGCTACTCACTACAACTGCAACTTACTACAACTGCTTCTCACTACAACTGCTATTCACTACAACCGCTACTCACTACAACTGCTACTCACTGCTACTGCTACTCACTACAACTACTCACCCTCACTACAACTGCTACTCACTACAACTGCTACTCACTGCTACTCACTACAACAGCTACTCACACTCACTACAACTGCTACTCACTACAACCGCTACTCACTACAACTGCTACTCACTACAACTGCTACTCACTGCAACCACTACTCACTACAACCGCTACTCACTACAGCTGCTACTCACTACAACCGCTACTCACTACAACTCACTGCAATAAAAAAAAACATTGCTACTCATTGCAACTCACTTTTAGTTGTTTCATTCAATTTTCACAGTAATGGTGATCAACTAAGAGGTCGAAATGCGAGAGGGCAACGTTATTTATTAAAACAAGCGCGTTATGGTAATGTGATAAAAAAGGGACCGTAAACTCATAATAATATCATACAATATTTTATGAAACTCATTTTGCTATTAAGCTCTCTTAATAGCAGAATTCCAAAAACCCATTTTTTTGTAAGATATGGTACGATTCTGAAATCACCACTCGTGTAACACCCAACCTATATATAGCAATGGTAAATGTCCGTCGTACATGTTGTATAGGCGACGAACAATTGTGTTTAATGCCAATAAACTCTGAAACTGAATGGTAGTACATATGCGTAATTTGTGAATGAATTATGGAATAATTAAGCTGTTGGCTTGATCACCTAATTAAACTGTTTGCTTGATCACCTAATTAAACTGTTTGCTTGATCACCTAATTAAACTGTTTGCTTGATCAACTAATTAAACTGTTTGCTTGATCACCTAATTAAGCTGTTTGCTTGATCACCTAATTAAACTGTTTGCTTGATCACCTAATTAAACTGTTTGCTTGATCACCTAATTAAGCTGTTTGCTTGATCACCTAATTAAACTGTTTGCTTGATCACCTAATTAAACTGTTTGCTTGATCACCTAATTAAACTGTTTGCTTGATCACCTAATTAAACTGTTTGCTTGATCACCTAATTAAGCTGTTCGCTTCAGGTGCGAAAGGCCTGGAGTTCAGGCCCGCTGGAGCCGTTATGATTGTGCCCTTAGGCAAGGCATTTAAATTCCACGTTGCCTCTTCTCTCTCCCTCGTGGCGATGGATTCCAATTGAATAATGTAAGTCATAAGAACTTGTTTCACAATTGCGCTAAAATAAATTTGTACAAGCCGTTTGCTTGATCACCAGCATAAGACAGGTGTTTTTGTTGTTGTTTATCGACTTAGTCACACCGACAACGTATACAGTTACAACCTATGGAGGAAGCATTGATCCCACACAGACGCACACACCGTGGGTAGAACTACCCAGATTTCACAAGGCTAGTGCTTAGTTTCTGCACTTCAAACGAATGTGACTTCAGGATGACTCCCACCCACACCACTGAGAGGCATGTCGATATCAGTACCTATATATATTACAAGCCATTTCAAACAGGCTAGCAATTTTGAATTTGTAGAAACGACTAATAAATTGAGCACTAAAGGTTGGGAATTTGCTAGAGGGATCTGGGGGCATGCTCCCCCCTATGCCAATTTAGAATCGTAAAACGGCAAATGGCGCACTCACTCATTTAAATTTCGATATTTTCAGAGATATGAATTTGACATTTTTTATTGTGCAAAATGTATGTGACCCCAAGTTGACAACCAAACTTCATCCCTGCCCCACAAACTGAAATTGGAAGTATTTTGCTTTGACTTGCAAGCCGATGGATGTGGGGCTCTAGGGTGTGGGGCTCTATTATGGTGTGGAGGGCTCTATAGGGTGTGGGGGGCTCTAGGGTGTGGGGGGCTCTAGGTGTGGGGGGCTCTATGGTGTGGGGGGGCTCTAGGGTGTGGGGGGCTCTAGGGTGTGGGGGGGCTCTAGGGTGTGGGGGGCTCTAGGGTGTGGGGGAGGGCTCTAGGGTGTGGGGGGGCTCTAGGGTGTGGGGGGGCTCTAGGGTGTGGGGGGGCTCTAGGGTGGGGGGCTCTAGGGTGTGGGGGAGGGCTCTAGGGTGTGGGGGGCTCTAGGGTATGGGGGGCTCTAGGGTGTGGGGGGGCTCTAGGGTGTGGGGGGCTCTAGGGTGTGGTGGGGGGCTCTAGGGTGTGGGGGGGGGGCTCTAGGGTGTGGGGGGGCTCTAGGGTGTGGGGCTCTAGCCAATCCCATCAAAGTGAACAGTTCCATACCTGTATATTACACCAGCCATGTCAAACATTCTTTTTGAAGCCACAAACTCTGGTCTCTCATAGTATTTATCAGAGTAATAAACGACTTCTTTGATCCCGGACTGTACGACAACCTTAGCACACTCGTTACACGGGAACAAGGCAACGTAAATCGTGCAGTTCTTCACATCGGCCGAGTTCTTGTTCAAAACTGCGTTCAATTCTGCGTGACAAACTGACAAAAGGAGAGACACGTGATTGCATGCTATAACACAATACATGCACAAATGTAAAGGCTTCACGTTTTTCACATATACATAAACAGTCTCCGTGGCCTAGTGGTTAATGCGTCTGTTGAAGGTTCGAACCATGTCAGGGGTTCGTTCTGATATGGCTGGTTGATGAGCCGTCGAGTTAAATAATGGCTTATCGATTGCCTACCAGCCTAGCGTCTGGCATACAAGCATAGGATTCGGGAAGTACTGATGATCACAAGTCAGAAATGGCTGGCCCTTTAACCCTTTCAACACCACAGACCTCTAAATTGGCTTACAAAAAAGTGTAGATCCAGATGAGCCGGCTCGTGATGAGCCGTCTCATCAGGATCTGCACTTTTTTCAAGTAATATAACTATTTTTAGAAAAAAATTACCCATTTTGATAAATGAACTGATCCAAATGTAATTTTGTTATTAATTTATTGGTCTAAAAATATCATGGACCAGTCCATATCAGTTACTTGGTGTTGAATGGGTTAAATAGGGTTGACACTATAATAAATCTGGCCCTTTAACTAGGATTGACACTATAATAAACCTGGCCCTTTAAATGGGTTGACACTATAATAAACCTGGCCCTTTAACTAGGATTGACACTATAATAAACCTGGCCCTTTAACTAGGATTGACACTATAATAAACCTGGCCCTTTAACTAGGATTGACACTATAATAAACCTGGCCCTTTAAATAGGGTTGACACTATAATAAACCTGCCCTTTAACTAGGATTGACACTATAATAAACCTGGCCCTTTAAATAGGGTTGACACTATAATAAACCTGGCCCTTTAACTAGGATTGACACTATAATAAACCTGGCCCTTTAACTAGGATTGACACTATAATAAACCTGGCCCTTTAACTAGGATTGACACTATAATAAACCTGGCCCTTTAACTAGGATTGACACTATAATAAACCTGGCCCTTTAACTAGGATTGACACTATAATAAACCTGGCCCTTTAACTAGGATTGACACTATAATAAACCTGACCCTTTAACTAGGATTGACACTATAATAAACCTGGCCCTTTAACTAGGATTGACACTATAATAAACCTGGCCCTTTAAATAGGGTTGATACTATAATAAACCTGGCCCATTAACTAGGATTGACACTATAATAAACCTGGCCCTTTAAATAGGGTTGACACTATAATAAACCTGGCCCTTTAACTAGGATTGATACTATAATAAACCTGGCCCTTTAACTAGGATTGACACTATAATAAACCTGGCCCTTTAACTAGGATTGGCACTATAATAAACCTGGCCCTTTAAATAGGGTTGACACTATAATAAACCTGGCCCTTTAACTAGGATTGACACTATAATAAACCTGGCCCTTTAACTAGGATTGACACTATAATAAACCTGGCCCTTTAACTAGGATTGACACTATAATAAACCTGGCCCTTTAACTAGGATTGACACTATAATAAACCTGGCCCTTTAACTAGGATTGACACTATAATAAACCTGGCCCTTTAACTAGGATTGACACTATAATAAACCTGGCCCTTTAACTAGGATTGACACTATAATAAACCTGGCCCTTTAACTAGGATTGACACTATAATAAACCTGGCCCTTTAACTAGGATTGACACTATAATAAACCTGGCCCTTTAACTAGGATTGACACTATAATAAACCTGGCCCTTTAACTAGGATTGACACTATAATAAACCTGGCCCTTTAACTAGGATTGACACTATAATAAACCTGGCCCTTTAACTAGGATTGACACTATAATAAACCTGGCCCTTTAACTAGGATTGACACTATAATAAACCTGGCCCTTTAACTAGGATTGACACTATAATAAACCTGGCCCTTTAACTAGGATTGACACTATAATAAACCTGGCCCTTTAACTAGGATTGACACTATAATAAACCTGGCCCTCTAACTAGGATTGACACTATAATAAACCTGGCCCTTTTACTAGGATTGACACTATAATAAACAAATGCTTTACTATACATGTATGAGGTGGATGTAGCATTTTGATGGTAATTATAGCACTCCATGAAGCCTCCATTTAGTAAGTGATATGGTGTAAGCCACATATCCATATGCATGTACAATATTTGACTTGAAAGTGTGCATTACAATGCCCAATGTATCTTACTGGACAATATTTTGTCTGAAAATAGTAAAAAACTGGACAATATTTTGTCTGAAAATAGTAAAAAAAATGTGTTTAATTTTGGGGGGGGGGGTGATGTCCAGGGGGGCAAAGTCATGGTCCCAAGGGTGACTATTTACCATGTCCCCCTTTTGAATGAGCCCTGATATCAGAGGGCCCGGAGCTGTGAGCTTGAGTTTTGTCAAGAACTTTGGTGGAGGTTCCGGAGTTTGAGCCCCGCTGGAGCCGTTGCGAGTGTGCCCTTAGGAAAGGCATTTAAATTTCAAGTCGCTCCCTCTCTCCCTCGTGGCGATGGATTACATCAGAAATAACGTCTCGAGAGTGATTAATATAAGCTGTAAGAACTTGTTTCACAATCAAGCTAAAATAAATTTGTATAAACTAGATCAAAATTGTTTTAACTCTCTCCGATGGATCCAGGATTAACATTGTAAAAACTTTTTATAAACAAAGATGGGCGAATTTCATTTTTGCTCAAGTAACGGAATTTCGGGAAATTGGTTATTTAGCACTTAAGGGAAGGGGAAAAACACTGCAGTTTACTTGTATGAGGGAACCAACAAGTATTATTGCCACAGGTGCCGATACTTAAACTTTAAAGATGAACACCCTTGGTTCCCATTCTAACATTTTTCCAAATGCATACAGCAATTGATAACAGGATACCTCCCTTAGTTGACAACAAATAGTACAAGTAGACAATACAAGACATATATACAGGTAGACAATACAATACAACACACAGTATAGGTAGACAATACAATACAACACACAGTATAGGTAGACAATACAAGACAACACACAGTATAGGTAGACAATACAATACATATATACAGGTAGACAATACAACACACAGTATAGGTAGACAATACAATACATATATACAGGTAGACAATACAACACACAGTATAGGTAGACAATACAATACATATATACAGGTAGACAATACAACACACAGTATAGGTAGACAATACAATACAACACACAGTATAGGTAGACAATACAATACAACACACAGTATATGTAGACAATACAATACATATATACAGGTAGACAATACAACACATAGTATAGGTAGACAATACAACACACAGTATAGGTAACAATACAACACACAGTATAGGTAGACAATACAATACAACACACAGTATAGGTAGACAATACAATACAACACATAGTATAGGTAGACAATACAACACATAGTACAGGTAGACAATACAATACAACACACAGTATAGGTAGACAATACAATACAACACACAGTATAGGTAGACAATACAATACATATATACAGGTAGACAATACAACACATAGTACAGGTAGACAATACAAGACATATATACAGGTAGACAATACAATACAACACACAGTATAGGTAGACAATACAATACAACACATAATACAGGTAGACAATACAAGACATATATACAGGTAGACAATACAACACACAGTATAGGTAGACAATACAACACATATATACAGGTAGACAATACAACACATAGTACAGGTAGACAATACAATACAACACACAGAATAGGTAGACAATACAACACAGAGTATAGGTAGACAATACAATACATATATACAGGTAGACAATACAACACACAGTATAGGTAGACAATACAATACAACACATAGTACAGGTAGACAATACAATACATATATACAGGTAGACAATATAACACACAGTATAGGTAGACAATACAATACAACACATAGTAAAGGTAGACAATACAAGACATATATACAGGTAGACAATACAACACACAGTGTAGGTAGACAATACAACACATATATACAGGTAGACAATACAACACATAGTACAGGTAGACAATACAATACAACACACAGTATAGGTAGACAATACAATACAACACATAGTACAGGTAGACAATACAAGACATATATACAGGTAGACAATACAACACACAGTATAGGTAGACAATACAACACATAGTACAGGTAGACAATACAAGACATGTATACAGGTAGACAATACAACACATAGTACAGGTAGACAATACAAGACATATATACAGGTAGACAATACAACACATAGTACAGGTAGACAATACAATACAACACACAGTACAGGTAGACAATACAATACAACACACAGTACAGGTAGACAATACAAGACATATATACAGGTAGACAATACAATACAACACACAGTATAGGTAGACAATACAAGACATATATACAGGTAGACAATACAACACATAGTACAGGTAGACAATACAACACATATATACAGGTAGACAATACAACACATATTACAGGTAGACAATACAACACATAGTACAGGTAGACAATACAACACATAGTACAGGTAGACAATATAAGACATGTATACAGGTAGACAATACAACACATATATACAGGTAGACAATACAACACACAGTATAGGTAGACAATACAACACATAGTACAGGTAGACAATACAAGACATAGTACAGGTAGACAATACAACACATAGTACATGTAGACAATACAAGACATAGTACAGGTAGACAATACAAGACATAGTACAGACATAGTACAGGTAGACAATACAACACACAGTATAGGTAGACAATACAACACATAGTACAGGTAGACAATACAAGACATAATACAGGTAGACAATACAACACACAGTATAGGTAGACAATACAACACATAGTACAGGTAGACAATACAAGACATGTACAGGTAGACAATACAACACATAGTACAGGTAGACAATACAAGACATAATACAGGTAGACAATACAACACATAGTACAGGTAGACAATACAATACAACACACAGTACAGGTAGACAATACAATACAACACACAGTACAGGTAGACAATACAAGACATATAACAGGTAGACAATACAATACAACACACATATAGGTAGACAATACAAGACATATATACAGGTAACAATACAACACATAGTACAGGTAACAATACAACACATATATACAGGTAGACAATACAACACATATTACAGGTAGACAATACAACACATAGTACAGGTAGACAATACAACACATAGTACAGGTAGACAATATAAGACATGTATACATAACAATACAACACATATATACAGGTAGACAATACAACACACAGTATAGGTAGACAATACAACACATAGTACAGGTAGACAATACAAGACATAGTACAGGTAGACAATACAACACATAGTACATGTAGACAATACAAGACATAGTACAGGTAGACAATACAAGACATAGTACAGGTAGACAATACAAGACATAGTACAGGTAGACAATACAAGACATAGTACAGGTAGACAATACAAGACATAGTACAGGTAGACAATACAAGACATAGTACAGGTAGACAATACAACACATAGTACAGGTAGACAATACAACACATAGTACAGGTAGACAATACAAGACATAGTACAGGTAGACAATACAACACATAGTACAGGTAGACAATACAACACATATATACAGGTAAACAAGAAGACAACACAACACATATATACAGGTAGACAACACAACTTATAACACACACATAAATACCATATAACTGTTTGTAAACATAACACATAAATACCATATAACTGTTTGTAAACATAACACATAAATACCATATAACTGTTTGTAAATATAACACATAAATACCATATAACTGTTTGTAAACATAACACATAAATACCATATAACTGTTTGTATACATAACACATAAATACCATATAACTGTTTGTATATAGTATATTGTAAACATAACACATACATACCATATAACTGTTTGTAAACATAACACATACATACCATATAACTGTTTGTAAACATAACACATACATACCATATAACTGTTTGTATATAGTATATTGTAAACATAACACATAAATACCATATAACTGTTTGTAAACATAACACATAAATACCATATAACTGTTTGTATATAGTATATTGTAAACATAACACATAAATACCATATAACTGTTTGTAAACATAACACATACATACCATATAACTGTTTGTATATAGTATATTGTAAGCATAACACATACATACCATATAACTGTTTGTAAACATAACACATACATACCATATAACTGTTTGTATATAGTATATTGTAAACATAACACATACATACCATATACTGTTTGTAAACATAACACATAAATACCATATAACTGTTTGTATATAGTATATTGTAAACATAACACATAAATACCATATAACTGTTTGTATATAGTATATTGTAAACATAACACATACATACCATATAACTGTTTGTAAACATAACACATACATACATACATACATACCATATAACTGTTTGTAAACATAACACATAAATACCATATAACTTCTTTGTATCGAGTATATTATCCGCCTCATGACCCCACGGCATGACATCATCTGAACATTTATTGGGCATTCCGTTGTATCCTATACCAACGATCTTCCTCTCTTCATTGACAATACACGCTCCAACCTGGTACATACAGAAATATCATAGGCTATTTAACACTTTCCCACACACAGATTTGGACTAATATACAGTCTTAAGCAGCCAGCCAAAGGAATAACAGAAAGTGGCTGCTTAGTGCAGGTCAGGTGGCTGGTTAATAAACTAAATGGTAAATGTATAATAAAACATGTTGGAGAATCTGGATACTGGCTACTTAATACAGGTTGGAAGCTTAATGGAGGCGATACAGATGGATCTGTAGCCCAGTGCTAAAACGCTGGACTGGTAATCCAGGGATCGCAGGTTCGATCCCCCGTCTGACTCTAATAAAATTAACAGTCTTTCAGTCAGATGGGACATTAAACCGAGGTCTCGTGTCGGTGCTTTACACTGTGCACGTAAAAGAACCAGAGGATACTCTGTAATGGTTCTCTGTCTGTATCATTGCACTATCCTCCAAAATCTAAAATTACTAATCTCTTCAGGAGGCATTGCTCATATGGGCAACCGGTAGCGACGATAAATAAATGTAAAACACACACAATAATGGAGGTGACCATTAACACAGGTTTGACTGTATATCCCAATATATACGACACCCATTAGTCTGTCATCAATAAGTGGATAATCTGCCAGCATACATGTATCCACCTACATAGGGAGAAGTTCAGTGTATATGAGGGAGAGGTTCAGTGTATATGAGGGAGAGGTTCAGTGTATATGAGGGAGAGGTTCAGTGTATATGAGTTCAGTGTATATGAGGGAGAGGTTCAGTGTATATGAGGGAGAGGTTCAGTGTATATGAGGGAGAGGTTCAGTGTATATGAGTGAGAGGTTCAGTGTATATGAGGGAGAGGTTCAGTGTATATGAGGGCGAAGGTTAGTGCATATGGGGGAGAAGTTCAGTGTATATGAGGGAGAGGTTCAGTGTATATGAGGGAGAGGTTCAGTGTATATGAGTGAGGAGAAGTTCAGTGTATATGAGGGAGAAGTTCAGTATATATGAGGGAGAAGTTCAGCATATATGAGGGAGAAGTTCAGTGTATATGAGGGAGAAGTTCAGTGTATGTGTGGGAGAGGTTCAATGTATGTGTGGGAGAGGTTCAATGTATGTGTGGGAGAAGTTCAGTGTATATGAGGGAGAAGTTCAGTGTATATGAGGGAGAGGTTCAGTGTATATGAGGGAGAAGTTCAGTGTATATGAGGGAGAGGTTCAGTGTATGAGGGAGAGGTTCAGTGTATATGAGGGAGAGGTTCAGTGTATATGAGTGAGGGAGAAGTTCAGTGTATATGAGGGAGAGGTTCAGTGTATATGAGTGAGGAGAAGTTCAGTGTATATGAGGGAGAAGTTCAATGTATATGAGGGAGAAGTTCAATGTATATGAGGGAGAAGTTCAGTGTATATGAGGGAGAAGTTCAGTGTATATGAGGGAGAGGTTCAGTGTATATGAGTGAGGAGAAGTTCAGTGTATATGAGGGAGAAGTTCAATGTATATGAGGGAGAGGTTCAGTGTATATGAGTGAGGAGAAGTTCAGTGTATATGAGGGAGAGGTTCAGTGTATATGAGTGAGGAGAAGTTCAGTGTATATGAGGGAGAAGTTCAATGTATATGAGGGAGAGGTTCAATGTATATGAGGGAGAAGTTCAGTGTATATGAGGGAGAAGTTCAATGTATATGAGGGAGAGGTTCAGTGTATATGAGGGAGAGGTTCAGTGTATATGAGGGAGGTTCAATGTATATGAGGGAGAAGTTCAATGTATATGAGGGAGAGGTTCAGTGTATATGAGGGAGAAGTTCAATGTATATGAGGGAGAGGTTCAGTGTATATGAGGGAGAGGTTCAGTGTATATGAGGGAGAAGTTCAATGTATATGAGGGAGAGGTTCAATGTATATGAGGGAGAAGTTCAGTGTATATGAGGGAGAAGTTCAATGTATATGAGGGAGAGGTTCAGTGTATATGAGGGAGAGGTTCAGTGTATATGAGGGAGAAGTTCAATGTATATGAGGGAGAGGTTCAATGTATATGAGGGAGAAGTTCAGTGTATATGAGGGAGAAGTTCAATGTATATGAGGGAGAGGTTCAGTGTATATGAGGGAGAGGTTCAATGTATATGAGGGAGAAGTTCAGTGTATATGAGGGAGAATCTTAGTGCACATGTGCGGGAGACACCGAGTGTGTTATTCACAATCCATTGCACGATTCACAAATTGAAGAAGCTACTAAACATTACCTGTGTTCTGGGGTCTTTACTTCTCTGAGCGGACAGGAATGCTATGGCCATGAAATAATCACTCCATTCCAGGTAAGCTTCTCTCTTACAGCATGCTCCAATATCCGCACTGAAGCATACATTGCATATACATGTTTATAACATAATATGTGCTGCAAACCTGTAATATCGCCATTGCATATTTTTCGTATTTCACTAGACTGGAGCCAATTTAAAAAACTTGGAGCCAACTAAGAGCCATATAGTTCACAAATAAATATTTGAAGTCATGTATTTGACAAAACATGTTTCCTCAACAACAACAAAATTAAATAAAAAAATGTTTTAAAAAAAAGTGACGCCAAATTTTACAATAATCTATCGATACTATATATTAGTATAGTATATATACAAATGCATTTATTAATTTTTATAAAGAGAGAAGGCATTATGTTTGAAAGTAAGATAGCAGAAGAGTTTAAAAATATTTTCGCCAGCGGGAACCCTATGTAAGCAATGTAATTGACCTTTCTGCAAACGCTACTTAGGCACGCCCCCCATAGTTACAGGTGCTCGCTGTAACTACGCGAGACAAGCTATCTAACAAAATGGCGTCTAACGCAGACCTGCATCGAGTTAATCTAGATAAAATTCCGTGGAATTTCTCAGTTTTATTTTACCCAGATATTAATATTATTAGCTATTTAGGTAATTAGACACAATTATGAATGGGACTATGTAGCCGTGTGTTTGCCATACCAGGAGTGATTATCTATCTAGGTTTCAGGCCACTAATCAAGATTAATTAAAGTGAATGGGGGAGAATAAATAAATCATAGACCGTCATTAAAATAATATATTTATTGTACATCAAAGCATTAAATTATTTACAATGACATAAAATTACATAAAAAAGGTACATAGATTACAATGACAATGAAATTTACAGTGTGTATCTATTTGTTATTGTATTTGTATTGTATAATCAGCAAAAAACGCATGGAAATATAGACGCCATGGTTGTAATGAAATTGATGTGAAGAGCATGATATTTATACATGATGTAAGGGCTTGGACATATGGCACGGCTCAGCTCTAAAGCTGATAAAACACGGGCATACAAGCCAGCATCACAAATGTTTGAGCCGACCAATCAAGGTGTGAAAAATAATATATTCTCCAGTATTTGATTAATTTGTCAACAGCCCATCTCATAATTGGCGTAGGCGTGATAATATACTATTAGACGAATCCACCACAATGTTTCACTCTATATTGCCTTGTATACGAAGAAGTAGTTATACGAAACCACTGACACCCGAACAACCACATCGTGTCAACTTTGACATTAAAAGACATGAAATATGCCACCGTCTTGAGAGACTCGACCCTATGCCTCCTAGAAGACTCGAACATTAGGCCCAAAAACTGAACACCAGTACGTTCACTGAGCTAATATGGGAATCCCACAGCTCTGCACATGCATGGGTACTATTACTTCTATCTGATCCCTAGTCCACCATCCACGACAATATGTATGAACCACATGTATAAT
>CM026403.1:24079450-24140744 GCA_014843695.1 Archivesica marissinica
GGTTCCCGTCCACCACTAACAGTTCAGTGCGACTGCCGAAGGTGATACCGCCCCACGCCATAACGCTTCCGCCCCCGAACAGATCGACCTGACGTACACATGCGTCGGCGTAACGTTCACCGCGTCTGCGATATACCCGCTCTCTGCCATCCGCTCGACGCAAACAGAACCGCGATTCATCGCTAAACATCACCGAATTCCACTGTAACCGAGTCCAGCGAGCACGTTCCGTCGTCCATTCCCGCCGTACGTCACGGTGACGTCGTGTCAGGATGGGTCCAACGTATGGCCGATAGGCACGAATGCCACGTTCACCGAGCCGGTTCCTGACTGTTTGTGCACTGATGCGATTGTTGGTCATCCCAGGAGTAACGGCAGCTGTGTGCGTAGCAGGTAGGAACCGGTCACGTAAATGTGACGTCCGAATGTGACGGTCCTGTTCACGCGTCGTCACACGTGGTCGACCAGATCTTGGATGGTCATCCACCGATCCATGTGTTCGATAACGTCGAAGTAGACATGTTATTGTGATCCACGTAACCCTGAGTCGATTTGCGACGTCACGCTGACATAAACCGCCGTCAATCATGCCAATGGCACACATTCTCTGATTGCGGTTTAGCCTAGGCATTTTGTTAGAGGTAACAATGGGTATGTAAGGTGTTTTTCCTCGATGATAATGCAATACCAGTACAATAAACCGGTTTTCCGATTTGTACATGTGTAGGAAGTTGTCTTTGTTGAGGAGCACGTGCAAATCGGAAATTCGGGGTTCCAGGATTATCGGGTGTTTATTTACCTGTGTTTATGGTTGGCTGACGTTGCAATAAGATATCCGGTACTGATACGTAATAATATATTAAACCTTTCTATGGTTTTATCCGTTTTACGTCATTTTTAGTTTGGTATCGTTTCTTTTTTGACTCAGTATATATAGTTGTACATATTTTCTGGAAAGTTTAAGAGTACATGCATGAATATGATAAGAATGGTTAGTACTGTGCTATTTTATGGTATTTATTTTGAGCTGCATGGTTTCAAATACCAATTAAGTCGAGTGTATGTCTTTTTTCATACATAAATTCAATATAATTTTATTGATAATTGTTAATTTTATAGCTTATGCAATTATTAATAAAATATATTGATAACATTGTTTTTGTAGGCTTTGGGGATGGGGGGTCATTATTCTATAATAGACTATGGACCCGCAGGTCACTTTTTCCTATAGAATAATGACCCGCGGGTCATTATTTTGGCGGGTCAATATTCTATATGACACCGGCATTAAGGGATTTGCATCTTGTCGTCATTCTGTGACATAATTCCTATGCTCGGTGTATTCCTATGCTCGGCTTATTTATCCATTTACATCCATATTAAAAATATTTATATACTTCTAGGCTAATTTCGCTGACAGAGCTGAAGCATGGTTCAATAGCATTCCGTTGCATGTATCGGTAGCCTGATGCAACTGTCACGTGACTGATCCAGCAAACGAATATAAACAAACAAATCATTGGGAGAATATTTCTACCGAAACTGTTACGGTGTATGAGCAATTCAGGTAACTATCTGAATTTTAAAAATCAACTCAATGGAATGCTATTGAACCATGCTTCAGCTCTGTCAGCGAAATTAGCCTAGAACTATATAAATATTTTAAATACGGATGAAAAAGGAAAATACGCCGAGCATAGGAATACGCCGAGCATAGGTTCCACCACTCTAGTATTTTTGAATAAAAAATGTTAAAAAGCTGTTAAGACGAACATTATATTTGAATTGACCTATAAAATGTGCATTATAACATTGTCGCATAACTATCACATGACCTTCCTCAGCAGACGTTGCAATTTAGCATTTTAAAAAAACAAACAAATATTTCTTTATATTGACCTCTGTGGGATTTTTATGCTACACATATCTGGGATTATCTATCTATCTTCCTTTAATGTCGAACCCCTCGCGGGGACGTAGACATGTTGCGCGTCAAAAACCGCAAAGAAGTTAAAAGTATGAGTAGATAAAAGTATAATTTAAGAAGGTGTGAAAATAAGTTGTGGTAAAAGTTTAAAAGCGGCTACGCAGAACAACTAGGGACTGGCATGTTCAATATGGCAAACTGCCGTATTGAATTGCTCTATGGTAGGGAGATGGACAATGTCAGGAGGGAGGTGGTTCCAATGATAGATTGTTCTTGGAAAGAAGGAAAACTTGTAGTAGTCTGTAGTTGCTGTAATTAACCTATAGCTTAAGGAATGGCAATGGCGAGTAGGACGGGAGAGGGGAACTAGGTAATTTTCAATGGGAATAGCAACAAGATCATTATGAATTTTATACATAAGGGATAACCTATTGTCAATACGCCGTTGATCTAGTCTGCGTAGATTTAGGGAATGTAGCATGTCTGTAACACTAGAGGTACGATAGAAGTCAGCCTTTATCCAACGGGCTGCTCTTCGCTGGACACCTTCAATTTGGTCTATCAATGTTTGGGTATGGGGCGACCAGATCTCGGAGCCATATTCAAGCTGGGGTCTCACTAGTATCTGGTAAGCCATGGTCTTAAGGGGTTCAGATTTGACCTGGAGGTTTCTACGTAGAAATCTTAATGTTTGGTTTGCTTTCTTTGTTGACCTTTTTATGTGGGTGTCCCATGACAGGTTATTTGAGATATCCACGCCAAGGTATTTGGCTGAGGTGACCGACTCAAGTAGGACTCCATGGAGTTTATATTTGCTGGGAATAGGATGTTTCCTTCTGGTGACGTGGATAATTTGGAGGGGTTAATTTACATGTCCCACTCCAACTCCCACTCTTCTAATCTCTTAAGATCATTTTGGAGTGTGACCGATTCATTTGCAAATATCAGTGATAGATATACTGCAGTATCATCTGCAAAGATGCGGACTTTGGAACTGATGTTTTGTGGGAGGTCGTTTATGAAGGCTAGGAAAAGCAGGGATCCAAGTACGGATCCCTGTGGGACTCCAGAGGACACCGGAATGGCCTCTGAACTAATACCATTAAGGACAACTGACTGGAGTCTATTATCTAGAAAACTCTTAATCCACCTTAATGTATGACCTCCGACGCCATATTCATGCATTTTTAGTAGTACTTTCTCGTGATTGACCTTATCGAAAGCCTTACTGAAGTCTAATAGGATGAGATCTACCTGATTGTAGACAGAGGTAACCAAGTCATTGACTAGCATTACTAGTTGGGTCACGCATGACCGTTTTTCTCTAAAACCATGCTGCAAATGGTACAGAATACTGTGGTTAGTGAAGTGTTTTGCTATCGAGGAGGAAACTATATGTTCAAGTACCTTGCATAGAACACATGTCAGTGAGATAGGCCAATAGTTGGCGGGGTTTGACTTGTCCCCTTTTTTGTAAATGGGAGCAACATTTGCTGACTTCCACTGGGCAGGCAGTGATCCTTCGTTGAGGGATTTTTGGAATAAGACTTCTATCTAGGTGAGAGTTCTTTAGACAGGGTTTTAAGTATGATTGGCTTAATTAGGTCATTACCACTAGCCTTGTGGGGGTTCAGGTTATTGAGAAGTTTCTCTATGCCATTTGAGCTTACTGTGATCTCATTCATGTTTGGCGTGGATTGACCATTCAGGTTTCCATGTGTCCTGAATTTTCATTTTACAAATGGAGGTAAGTCTTAGTGGGGATTTGGAGCTGAAGACAGACTGAAACTGTTTGTTCAGTGCTGTGGCTTTAGCAGCTTCTTCATGATGGAATTTGTTTTCATGCTTTAGGGGTGGCATTGATTTGGAATCTTGCTTGGAATGCTTAAGGATGGAATAAAGTTTCTTGGTGTTTGGTCTGTAAGGATGGGAGGCATCAGCACTGTTTAGATTTAGGGTGTTGTCTAGGTATTGATGATAAGCCTCTTTCCGCACTAAATGAAAACATTAATATTTCGGAGTACGGACATAACGGACCATGGACATAACGAACCAGACAGAACGGACCATTTCATGGGAAAGAATGGACCATGTATTTAAATGTCTATTTACCGAAGAAAGCATGTTGTTTTACATATTATTTATAAATATTATCATCATTACTTTTGTTAACTATGTACAATGTAGCAATTATAACGTAAATAATTGAAACCTGTTTAAAGATCATTTGAGGGCTAAAACCTACGCCATATGCTTGTAATAATAGCATGTGATTTCATTTATTAACGATACATTACATTAATAGATGCATGTCATAATTAACAAAACTAATAATGAAGATATTCGAAAATATGTAAAACGGCATAATTTCTTATGTCATTTGAAATTTAATACATGGTCCGTTCTTTCCCTCTTGTAACAAATAAAACAAGCCATTACGTACCACGTTCATTTTACAAATATATTGTAAGATTTTAAGGAGCTAGTGAAATTCGCCAATGAAATGTTACGGAATAATGCAAATAATACTTACATGAAAATGTACAATGCTACACACTTACATATATCTCACCATATTTATTATTTAAATTTACTTGCATACACACAGTCATATACATACATACATATATGTATAGTATCTAATTATATACATATATATCGGTGACATACAACATAATTGTATCTCAGTCTGCGAAATTAGCCGGGTGCCCGATGCCCGAGACGTGTAGAAATCGGGACGGACGTGTACATTTTGCAATCTCACATGCCCGACGGGCACCTGTTTTTTTTTATTATTTATTTTTTTTTTTTATTTTTTTTTTTTTTATTAATTGGGGTTTTACCCGGGACTCGAACCACCGCGGTGAGAGGTTAGTGATCTCACAGCCAGCGCATTAGACCACGGAGGCCCCTGTAATAAACTGGACAGTAGAAATGTTTTTCTAAATTTTTTACAATTACGAATTGTTTACACCGGAATTGAAAGTCGTCTAGAAGCGGACAGGTGTAAATTCGCGTTTTCGCTTACTGACATCTCGGCCCTATGACGAATCGGCCGATTGATGCATTATATCATCAAATTTGGTAAAAAAAATCACGTATCGTGTCGCTCAGTACGAAATCTATAATTCTGGGTTGAAACGACCCACCTCCAGACTATTTTCACACATTCTACCCGATATCTATGTTTATGGCGAAACAACCCGGTGCGAACGGGAATTAGGGCAAAACGATCCGATACCGCTTAGGTCATTTCCTGTTAACAAATGAAAACAACTGTATGGAAACATGTCGAGTTTCTTGCGATATGCCGAGGGCGCAAAGCCGGGGAAGACACGGCCATCTGAACGACAGGCGTACCTAAGCGTACTCAGAGTATGAAGCAAAAACAAAACGTAGCTTCCAGTCGCAATGGTTGAACAATCGTAACATATTAATAATAATAAAACATTAGTTTGCTTTTATACATTGTTTACTCATATGGCCATATTATAAGTATTACTAATAAATGCATGATATGCCACATTATGTTACATATACTACTATACATTTAACCGCCAATAAGCGGGTAAAATTCTGCAAATATATGGGCACCTAGAAGTTCATTCGGGCAAGTAAACTTTTCAAGCCACTTGCCCGAAGGGCAAGTATCTCAAAAAGTTTTTCGTGAAGACTGGTATCTGGTGCTCAGACGTGTCGAATTGTCACCTGGTTGAGAAGAGAAACACAAGATATATAAACAGGTAAAACACTAATTATGACATAGAAATAGAATTGTCAATCAGTGAATCAACATTAATTTTCACCTTCGAAGGTACCGTCACACGGTAGAACTGTTCACCCAGCCCTTCCAGGTAGTCATTGTCAATCTGAAAATACAAATACATTGAAGTAACGTTTAACGATAGTTTGACACTACAACCAATATTGACTTACAGGTCAGTCATGCTATAATTCATTGCTAATTACATAACAAGCTATTTAATATTATATTAACTGGAGCTATCACAACACTGCTTTGCCGATTTTTGACGATTCCAATATAACTCACACTTAGTTAAATAAGAAGATTCACCCGTATAACCTATAATACTATTTACGACAAATTTATAATACATAAACTGACTGCATTCTTACCTCAAAATCTAGTGTCTCCGGATTCTTTGGGCGTAGGTTCTTACGTGTGCGGTTGCACATTTTGAGAAGGGCATCATGACTTGAGCGCGCTCCCTCCGGCTGTTCGGGTCGGTGTAACTCGTCCGTAGCTTGCTTCACCAGAACGTTGGCCGATTCGAAAACCTGAGATTTAGCGATAGCTTTGACCTGTGTAATTATCTGTACTGCCGTTAACAGGCCTGGTTTTGATGAGTGGATATGGGCACTGCCGGCAACACGGAAGTCACCACCAGACTGTTTGATAGTGGCTGGACAGCCGCTTCCCTTTCCCCTTACGCTACATGGCCAGTCTACCGTCCCATTGGCGAGTGTACGTTTTCTTACAAAAGCGTACCCATCGGATGACACCAGCTTGACACCCCCTTTCCCGGAACCGCCTTCGACAACGTGGTAGGTGATCTCGACGTCATCTGGAACTTCACGAACAGTGTCGTCGGCGATGGAGCTGAAATGAACAAATAGCGCTGGTTATTAGATGGAGAGATCATAGGGTGTAGTATTCAGGCTTATGTAACCTCGCTTATTAATCCATCAGGAATGAGGTTTCGAGAGTGATTAATATTGTAAGAACTTGTTTCGCAATCGAGCTAAAATAAATTTGTATAAACTAATCAACAGAAACATTACACTGTATGTTTTATATACCATTCTGTAGCGTGTTGCATACATATTCAATATATTATATAAACAATTCTATATTGTCAGTATATTACACAGTGTAAGTTTAGGAATGCGGTCACAAAATCTAACATTAAATTATGATAGTTACCTTTCAAGAATTTCGTTTGGGATCGCCTGATCTGGCCTAGTGACGTCGAATTCGGAGATGTTGTGTTCCGAGACATCCATCTCCGTATCGTCATACCTCGACGATGCCTCCCCACGCGAGATGTATGTGGCCGCAGACAGCCGTGTGCTCTCCAACGGGCCAACAGCTCTCGGCAACCTCAATACTGATCGGGATGAAATGTCGCTGTAGTTGATCGTCATGCTGCCGTCGGTGTGATCGTCAGATGTGTCTATGGCCTCTTGACGGACGGCGTCCCAGCGAGCGCAGAGGAACTGCAGTTCAGCGCCATCTCTGACAGCTGATCTGTACTGCGCGACACTGATACCTGCAATACAGAACAGAGCTATATAAATACTAATAATTTATTTCACGCATTAATTAATGTAATTATATTCATTGCGATTGAAATCAAGAAGAAACCCGTGCAGGTATTAGTAGTGCTTGCATAGAACTTGAAACTAAATCAAACCTCATTGCCCTATACCAAGTTTCATAATAAATTTGCATCACTCTATATAACTCAGTATTGGAGAAATTGTCATCTTAACCTACCCCATCGATCTGTTTTCACGATTCATAAATCTTATACATTAATTCCCCAATCTGTAATTAATTTTGCAGTGAATATAAAAGAGACTTAATCATATTGGCTGAAGTAGTGCATGTATAAGAAGTTATTTACCTGTGTTACCACACAGCAGATGCTGCCATTTTCCACACACGTCACAGCATACAGCGCGGTGGTTAGAAAATACCCCTTTACTACAGTGGATACACGGATATGAAGGCATGGTTAACTTTACAGTTTTTAGGCTGAAGAGGTTGTGAGACATACAACGTAACGATGTAGTTTTGTTTATAGTCGCCACCGCATAAATGCATTTGGGCGACTGTATTTTCTAAGATGGTTATGTCCCAAGGTGATTCTTCTTGTCTAAGGTGATTCTTCTTGTCCTAAGGTGATTCTTCTGTGGTGGTTATTCGATGATGATTATACGTGTTCTGCGATGATTATTCCTAGGCTTCTATGATGATTATTCCTGTTCTTCTACGTTGATTAGTTCGGTATTCTCTGAAGGTTCTGTATTCTGTGTAGCTTATGAAGACGTCATCAGGTGGTTACTTCTTTCTGTGCCGGCCAGGTTGACAAAGGCCTGGTCTGTACGTGGTCCTTTTTAGGGCCACCCTCCTCACTGTTGGTCACCCCGCAGCAGCATTTATACGGATCTGACAGTTAGACATCTGGTCGTCGATTGTCACTCAGGGGAGCGTGGATGTCACGTGAGACATACAAAGTGCAAATGTTTCATTTATAGATAGCTGGGCTTGGGATACACCAAACAATACACAATTAGTTAATTATCAAATTGGTTTTAATTAATTAATTTTCCAATAATTAGAATTATGAGACCTTTTGATTAATAATTAGTATCACATAATCCTAATGACAAATTAACTGTCACACGTGTGATTGAGTAAATACGGTAAATGACACTCTTTAATATTGGCAATCATGCACATTAATTGGATGTGAAAAACATGATAGTACATAATCTCTGACAGTGTGTATTTTAATTTAAAGAGAAAAGGTCTAATTTTGCCTTTTTTATTTTTCTACAAAGATCTTGCAATTATAATTTGGATTAATAGTTGGTAAGGCAATAGATTGGTAATACAACTAGGAATGCTCTGTCCAAACACATGGTCCGTTCTGTCCCATGAAGTGGTCCGTTCTGTCCCATGAAGTGGTCCGTTCTGTCTGGTCCGTTATGTCCGTGATGTCCCTAATTCAATATTTCCATACTTTCAAATAAAATGTATCTGCTTTACGCGCAGTTTGCTCTTTGATAAGTAATATGTGAACTCCATACGTACCAAAGCAGCTGTTTAACGGATGTAACAAAAATCACGTGAATAAACAAAGGCCGAAAATAGGCGCCCGCCGATATCAGGGATGTTGATTCATTACATTTAGTTTACAGAAGTTTCTTTGCTGGCCAATATTATGAATAATACAGTTTTATGAAAAACAAATTGTTCAGATATACCACCGGAATATTGCAGGTATATGTAAGGTCATCTCTATTAATTTCGAACCTGTTAGGTTTCGTGTTCACAGCTGCCATGTTATTCTTTACAGTATTTCACTTTTTGATTTTCTTGTTCTTCTCGCCAAATGATGTCACGTATCGACACTAACGCCAGTATAAATGTATATATACCGGTATACCAGTACGGATATGTACCGGATTTAAAACTATATTCTATGTATGTTCACAGGAACTTGAAATTTTATCCATAAGCCACCAAAGGTCACTTACCTATATCCTAGGACACACCCTCTATTAAAAAAGTACTTTTTTAATAGAGGGGGTGTCCTAGGATATAGGTAGGAGACCTTTGGTGGCTTATGGATAACATTTCAAGTTCCTGTGGTATGTTCCATTAATGTCAAACCCCTTGCGAGGACCTAGCCATGTTTTCCTGGACAGGCTTAGCCGACCTAAGTGGTTAACCAGTACTAAGCAATGTGTGTGAGGTGCCTTGCTCAATGACACTACATACGTGGCCTGACCGAGTATCGAACCCGGGACCGTTTGATTCCAAATCCGACGCTCTACCACTGGACCACGGACGCCACACTGCATTGTAAGGGTATATTACTATATATTACTGTAACGAGTGCTAGCCGTTTCACTTTTGAATACAACACGATTCTGCTACATTTCAGCACCACCATGCTCCAAGACCGTAGTCGGTGGAGTCAATGGTGTGCTTACTATAGCATTACTATCAAAGTCTGGTGGGGAAAACGTCTGACTAACAAAACCAGAATCATGAGTGACTCGATGCATATGGTTGTTAGTTCCAGGACATCCGCCTGACGTCGGTGTTCCTGGAGATGCAGTAGAACCTTGCATATTCTGATGTATCAAATGTTAAAACAGTACTCATCACTCATTTATTGTCTTTGTAGAAAGTTCGTTTATCCCATCAGATAATTAATCCTTGGTAAATAATACGAAGATCCCACCGCTGCCACCAATGTAACGAGTGCTAGCCGTTTCACTTGTGAATACAACACGATTCTGCTACTTATCAATTTATTCCTCACACACACACTGACCGCTATACAAACTCAATTCCAAATAATGCAATGCGAGAGTATATATATGGTAGGTATGTTCCTTCTGAACTAATATGCATGTAAATCATGAAAACACCATGATACTAAAGAAAACGGATATGAACATAGACAATGGAAGGATCTCTTGGACGGAGCCATCCATGGTAGGAGCAATCCACAGAAGGAGCAGTCCGTGGAAGGAGCAATCCATGGAAGGAGCCATCCACAGCAGGAGCAGACATGGAAGAAGCAATCCATGAAAGGAGCCATCCACAGCAGGAGCAGTCCATGGAAGGAGTAATCCATGGAAGGAGTAATCCATAGGAGAAAACAGGACTGGTGAGTACTTGATCAAGCCCTGCGAAATACATCAAATACCAATTTCGCTACACTACCACCTCCTTTAAGAAATAGAACCTCCACTGTTCGTATAATTATAAAAATAAAATAATAGAATAAAATACAGGTCTGGAGGATACGAAACGTTCAGACCCCAAAACCAATCTCGAGTTTGTGCCGGAGATTGAGCTGAGTGCGCATCTCAGACTCAACCACCCTTACAAACAGAGCCGAATCAAAGCATATGTTAGAGAGAAGTGAGGGTAGACTAAAACGTTAAAACCACCAACAACTGATACGTGTATAATACACGATGCCTGCTTAAATGCTTCAAGCTCAGACAGTGTGGCAATGGCACTTGATAGCTTGTTCATTTTCATGATAGTGTATTTAGAAACACGAATAACCCGGAACATAGCTAGATTAAATTCCATGTCCAAATACTATTCTCATATCTGCATAATGTTGAAATCTTCCTGTAATAGTTGTGAGCCAGATCGGGAATTATTGGTGATGTAGACTGCAGTGTCGTCAGCAAATAGTTTGTATATGTTGAAGAGAAAGAAACGTAGCCCAATGACAGATCTGGGGAACGCAAGAAGAGGCAGGGCTTCGATCGAATGGTCGCCATCTAGGACAATAGTTTGGATTCTGGTGGAGAAGTTTAAGGTGGTTGACTTTATCAAAACCGTTGCTAATATGGAGGCGAATAGGGTCTACCTGTTTGCCGGAAGATATGCATTTGACACGTGAGCCTGCCTCTGCACAGTAAGTAGTTAATTAGATTGTTCTTCTTTCCTCCTTGTGTATGACTGTTCCAACGATTGTCAACAGGATGACATAAACACAGTGGGGTCATTCTACAGAAACGGTAATAATCTTGTCCCCAATATTTCGATAAACAATTGTAGTCCTAATAAATTCGTACTTTTTATTATTTCATCCCTATTATATAAATTAGAGCATTAATTTTTTTATACAAAACACATAGTATCATTTATTATGATAAAATATGATAGTTTTAGAGTTTGGCAATATATGGTCCCTGCCTAAATTAGCGTGTCAGTAGTATAGGGGGGGGGGAATAAAAAAAAATGTACCATCATGCCAAAAGATATCAGTATAATTGTAAATTTTTTGGTTGAATAAAGAGTAAAAAAGTGTACCATCATGCCAAAAACCAATAGGTAAAATAAAAAATCGATAATAAATATATCGATTATATAAACCCCATATATTTATTTTATATATAAAATATATAAATTAAATATATTTTCGTCTCAGTAAATCTTCTCAGTCAATAAATCTTCTCAGTCAATCTTCTCAGTCAATAAATCTTCTCAGTCAATCTTCTCAGTCAATCTTCTCAGTCAATAAATCTTCTCAGTCAGGGGTTTAAGGTATTGGAAATACGATCATATGATAGTACGTTGACCAAGTGGTTAAGGCGTTAAACTTAAGATTTAATGGAGTAATATCCTCGTGGGTTTGAAACCCACACGTACTAATATATTTTTTAGGTATATTAGTAAATAAAAAGTGAGAATATAAATGTTTACATAATGATTTTATTTTCATGAAGCTATAGTCTAACGCAGAATAATAATCTAGCATGGTTATACAAAAGTTCAATGCATCAATAGATTATGTATATATACACTTTCAGCATCAATAATATTAGTATACATTTCTTGCAATTCATTGGTAACAAGCACTAATTCATTAAAATTATCTCTTTGATTATACATATATATAAGTTCAGCATCAAGAATATTAGTATACAATTCTTGTAATTCATAGGTAACAAGAGATAATTCATCAAAATTAGTGTTTGTTAAAAGTCTATATTGGTCGCCAGTAACTAAACGTGAACTATATGGATAGTTTAAATCGTGTATACGATAAACATCCGTTAACATTAGAATATCAGAACTAAATAGATGTCTACAGAAAGGACATTTATTAATTTTTGATATACACGTTAAACATATAAGATGTTTACATTTACATTCGTTAATAAAATAAAAATCGTTATTAGTGTCTAAACAAATACTACATTCTTCACCCCATAATTCGTAATAGTAACACATAATTATCAGTTAGATACATAATTTTAAACATTTTGCAACTCAGTATACATATTATAAGGTAATGAAATATCAAAAGACCAATGAGTTTCTGCATATATTAATAGCGCATCATCACATAGTTGATATCCATCGGTAAACATTAGAGTATCACTAGTAAATTGTTTCCTACAGAAAGGACATTTAGTAAGTTTAGAAACACACGTTAAACATATAAGATGTTTACAAGTACATTCATTGATAAAAAAATAATCAATGTCATTTTGTAGACATATGTCGCACTCTTCACCCCAAAGTTGGTAGAAGTAAACACGATATTTATTCATTATGTAGATCTATTTTCACTGGAAACAGTTAAATCTTTCATATTATCGATGAAATTACAAAACTGTGTATCTTCGTCGTCAGTATTATCACGTTCCAACAAATGTGTATATTTAATCCAACTATTAAACAGTAGCTACGATACTATATCATTATGTAGAATAACATCCACGAAATCTTGGTATAACCATCGAATAACTTCTTTACGTAATAAACAGCTGATATATTCAATACTGTTTAAAAATGTACTATAGAAATAATTAGAATGTAATTCATTATGTATGATATCGTATGACATTACATCATAATTATCCACAGATGTTAAAAAAGCATGTAGTAGAGCCGATCTGTATATAAAGTTATCTAGAGTACATTCAGGATTTGTTTCATGAGTTATCTTATACATTTTGTTGAACCATCTACAGCTGTAACCGTAAAATTAAATATAGTACGTTCTGTATTTTGTATTTGTTCATTCGTAAGTAATGAACCATTAATAATTATACCTTTATGATGTTTGTTTTTATAACCTAGGAAAAAAGGATTCTCGTGATAAGAATCTAGATTAAGTTCATAATGATTATCTTTACATTCTTGCAATTTATTCTTAACAGTAGTTAAGCAATCTACGCAATTAGCACAATGTTTATTATCTCGTAGAACACGTAATTTATTTCTATAAGTTAAATACTCGTTATAATCGTTAACAATATCTAAATCAACTGACGAAGGATAAATAATATGTTTATCCATCGTAGTTAAAACCATACTAAAACCTATAGAGTGTATGGTCTTATATAGTATATAAGACCGTCTACATACTTGAAAAAACACTTTAAAAATCTACCAATCTCTGATGGAATGTTTATGCAGTAAAACATCAAGTACATTTACAAAATCATTATCATAAGGCAGTATATTTTGTTTACAATATATAATATATTCATTATACATTAAAAGCCAAGAATCATAGTGTATACCTATAGTTCTACACATAGAAGGCATATTAATAGCTGGTATAATAATTATATTATATTTTGATAAAAAATGTTTCAATATACTTTCTATATCCATATCAGGCCCTAAATATTTAGGTGCATTTATAAAAAGCATTCCATAAAAATCTTCATATGGTTCACCATCCAATGTAATAATACATTGTGGTTTTATAGATAAGTCAACATTAGAGCCAACTTTTCTAATGATTTCATCATTTATCATTTCAATGAACACCTCACAATTTATACCTAAAAATACTTTAGAATATTGTAAACCATAATTAGTATCAACAATATGATGAGTTTTTCCCGTATATTATTCATTCTAGTATTAAGTAAAAGATCTAATTCCTTATTTTTAGTATTCTCTTTAGCGCTAATAAAAATATCTAATTGCTTATGCTTACTATCCATAACTGTTGTAAACCACTATACTATAGTCTTATATTTATAGTATATATTGAAGTGGTTATGTTTTGAAATTCAAGTACTTTTAACAATGTCTAAGATGTTTAGTTGTTATAGATCGTCTTAACCAGTATCTAATATTTGTTAAAATTAAACCTAATTGGTTTTCACCGTACCAGTTAGATTGTAAAAGAGCATTAGAATCATTTATATTTAAACCAATACCCCAATAAAGATCATGACTACTAGCTTCACCAAATTTAGAATGTTTAGTATCTAAAAGTGTTTGTAATAGTTCTTTATTCTGTAGATATTTATACATATTACCTTGAAACATAACTTCAAAACGTTTTTTATTCCAAATATCAGAATTAAAACTATTAAAATAAGTACCACCTAATT
This sequence comes from Archivesica marissinica, assembly GCA_014843695.1. Taxonomy (NCBI): domain Eukaryota; kingdom Metazoa; phylum Mollusca; class Bivalvia; order Venerida; family Vesicomyidae; genus Archivesica; species Archivesica marissinica. Next base: position 24,094,029 of record CM026403.1, read on the forward strand.
TCTTTTGTTGATACGGTGATACTTCATTTAATATTTGTTCAGCTAGTAAATGTTTACCAAAAGTTATACATTTATTATATTGATAATATTGTTCTACACAATTAAATATTATATCAGAATTATCTTTAAATGTACATTTATACATATTACTAAACACTGCGTCACTATTATAGAATATTATAACGTTATCTCTCGTTCTGATAGGCATAATTAATGAGTAACTATAGAGGTATTTAGATCGTTTTTATATCCGAAAGGAATGGTATCAAAACGGTTAACAATAACACGTTTTGTATAAACAGAACGAAATAATTTTGTACGATGTTCAGTAGTTACAGTTCTGTTACGATTCTTTTTAATTTTTGAATCATAATGTATTGTAGTTGCATAATTTTCGCGATCATTAGCACAATCTACCATAGTTTTAAAATTTACCAATTCAGATGTGTTATAATCTAGCGTTAAACCCTTAACCTTACATTTAGTAATAGTTAAGCCATCTGAATCAATATATTTATAACCATAATTTTTAGGTCCTAAACCAACATATTCGATAATTTTACCCGATGGTACTTCATCAGCCCAGCAGCCTAAACGTCCATTAATAATAGGTATATCGTAAGTATTTGGTCTTTTAATATAAATACAGCTATCTGTATCGAAATATAGAACTCTATTACCTAATTTCTTAAGTTCATTATAAAGTACTAATCTAGCATATGCCGTAACATGCGCAGCTACCGGTACATTAGCTGATTCGTGAGGTAAATACTCTTTATTTTTATCTGTATACGCAGCTAATAAAAACTGACAATTATTAAACAATTCTAGAGAGTGTATAGTAATATCAGGATTTTTCATTAATTCAAAAAAATAGCCAACATTACTAATATATTCTGTTTCGGTCATAGTATTATTTTGAGCATTTTTGCCCCATAAACAATTTAACATAGCTTTAGCAAAAGCTCTTAAGCCAGGATTTTTAACTACTATGTCTAATAGTATGCCTTCAATTTTAAAATAATCATCTTTAAATTTTATTTCATCATCTACATTTTTAACCCATGATGGATAACCACTAGCCTCTTGTTTTATTTTTAAGAATGTATTGATATACTCAGAATATACATTATCGGACCAATTATCCCAAGACCATAATTGATAGATCGTAATAATTTTATATCCTAATTCTATAGCGGCTGTGATTTCAACCATTGTCCAAGTACCTATTAAACATCTATCATTAGCATCATGATTACAAACTGCTATATCATCCGTTGCACATTTCATACATAGAGGAAATACCATTTTTTTATTACAATGAATGGGTAAAAGCGGTAACCATAAAGATTGTGGCGGTAATATTTTACATTTAATAATACCTCTATATTTAGTAATATTATTAATATCTATATCTTCAGCTGTAAGTATATTGGGATGTCCAATAGGATATTCTCTATATTTATTAACGTAAGGATATAAACTACAAATATCTACATATTTTAATTCCTCATATTGTTTAGCCTTATAATATATTTTCACAGAATTAGTTCTACCGCCAAATAGAGCATCTCTAGGTCTAATAGGATCTAAATGTTTCGAAAATTTCTCTATAAAAGATCTATAATCTATATCAGATTTACAAAGATTATCAAATTCACATTCCCACATAGTAATAACGTTATAGCCTAATTTACATAGTATATTTTTTCTTGTAACGGTCTTTTTATATAAAGAATCCATTGTTTTAGACGAATAAGGATTAATAATAGTACGTTTTTTATAACATTTAATACATCCATGAAAAAAACAACCATTAAATTCATAAACAGTATTTGTTTGTTCGCAGAAACCATCAACGTAGAAAGTACCAATTTTATGTTCACCACCATTAAGAGCATGTTTAATTTTAATTGTATGTATATAACATTCACCCTGTAACCATCTAATAGCTTTAATAGAATATCTACATTTATTAGGATAGCCAGCATCTGATATAATGGCTAAAGACTTTTCGGGTAAATAGTTTTTTCTCCAAGTTTTATTACAAGCCCCAGGTAATGTTAGAGCTTCTGTAAAAGGATTAAGGCCTTCGCTATTGATAAAAAGTTTAATAAATAAACCGCATCCACGTCTTAATATATCAACATCTGATATACAATATAAACGCATTTCTAATCTAAAGTCAAAAATACATTTTTCAGAAACTTTAAGATCATACCATTTAAAAAAAGTAAATCTAGCCTCAGGATTCATTATACCTGGTTTATATAAATGTAATGGTAAATAAGGGCCTACGTAATTATCATATTCACCTGTATTTGCCCAATAAGGAAAATAACCTTTAGATAATTCATCAATACCAAAAGTTTTAGGAAATGCCGATAATGGCATTTGTAGATAACTTAAAGAATCGATAAGTGTAACGTCTAAATATTTCAAAGAAATTATATTATTACCTCTCATAATAACGGATGGTTTAGAAACACCTTCTTGTATTACGTGCCTTAATATAAACTGCGCATCATAACCTTTAGAATTATGAGCTATAGCGCATACACCTTTATGTATGGGTTGAAATAACCACGAACAAATTGTTTTTAAAGTTGATGAACCAGAGAAGATCCTTTGTCTAGATTCTTTAGAACATTTACAAGGATCCTCTATAGGTTTTGATATACAAATATCGCATACTTTATGAGCTACACAATAATTAGGCGAATGTTCACCAGTGCTTAAAAACATACATTCAAAATCGTAGAAAATATATATTTGATTTATAGTTATATCATTATTATATTGAGGTATAAAACAATCATGATTTTCACCAACTATTTGTTTACAGTATTTACATTTTCTAGAACCAGCACATAAATGATTTTTATTCGTAGCTATAATCGTTTGACCGCAATCTTTACATTTATAAATCTGTGAACAAATGTTTGTTGTTCGTCTTATATATTTATGATTTTCGTAACATTTATCGCTACGAAATGTCCTTTTACAATCGTTACAATGTATAGAAGTTACGTAAGGACATATAGATGATGCATAACAAATACATATAGTAGAGCATTTATGTTTACTAATACAACTATAGAATACATTACAAGAATCACAATAATAACTACGTCCTTTAAAACCGCATATACTTATTATAGAATCAAAATGATGATGGTGATTATAAAGATGTAACGTTGTACCACCATTACCTTGAGACGTATATAACAATTGACCATGCTGACCCCAAATTTTTAAAGTATATAATGGTTTTAAATGTTCACTAATTATTTTAAATTGTTTAAGGCCACATTCAATATTTGTAGGTATATCGCAAGCTGCTAATAAATTGTTAGCTTCTTTAGTTTGCGTTATACGATTAGAATATTGAATATTTTTCCAATATTTTTTCCATTCGGGAGTATCATTTTTGTTAGCATGAGCTATACATACGCATATAGCTCTTGCAAAACAAATACTATCATTATAATTAGTAATTCTAACAATAGAATTGTTATTTTTTAACATATTGTCTATACTAATATGAGTACCATGAGACATTGGTAAACGTTTTCGCCCACGGCCTCCAGGTATTACAGTATGTGTCATTTCAAGTCTTAAACCTTTGTCCTCCATCTTAAAAGTTTTATTACTTTGAGCTACTTTTTGTATCTCATTTAAAATGTTAGCCCCACTAACTGTAGATGATGTAGCGAATGGTATATGTATACCAAAGCCTAATGTAGGATGTGTAACAGAAATTCTGATTTTATCATTGTTATCAACACTACCGTATTTCTTTAAATCATTTACTATAGAGTTAAATATATCGGGTGTGTAGCGTTTACCGCCATCAATAACAAGATCATAAACTCTGCTAGATGTTTTAAATTTACGCGAAATTCTAACATCTCTTTCGCATATGTCATATGTAGAATCGTTATTATCAATTTCTTCATTATCGGATGTTTCTTCATCCGTAGATTGCGAGTAATCGACAAGAGGCATAGTTGATGTTGTTTATTGGTTATTGTAACTTCTTATATAGCCATAACCACTTGAGATATCTATAAAAGAAGATACGTAATAGTTATTAGTTACATTGTCAGAGCTAATACCGTTAAACATGGATACTCGAGACTACTCTACATATAGGTGTTACAAATGTAATACATTAGGCCATTGTTCGGCTAATTGTAAAGCTTCAAAAGCTGTACAACAAAATGTAAAAATACAATATAAGAAAGCTGCTAAATGTACAAATTGTCATCAATTAGGACATTATGTAACAAAATGTGATGCACCAAAATGTGGCTTATGTTATAAAATAGGTCATATTATGGTTAATTGTAAAGAGGATAAATGCGAATGTTATAAATGTCATAACATAGGTCATTATCCTTCAAAATGTCCAAATGACGATAAATTAAAAAATATTACGTGCTACAAGTGTAGCCGTATGGGCCATTACGCTAATAACTGCACTAATATGATATGTACTAATTGCGGAGGTATAGATCATTTAAGTAAAGTATGTCCTGAAGAACGTTTATGTTATAAATGTCATATGCCCGGACATTATGCGTCGAAATGCGAGATAACGGTTATAGATGAAGAAGAAATAACGCCTAATCAAGAGGCTATGATAAATCGTTACAAAAATGATAGCGATACAACAGATAGTACAGTAATATTGAGCGATGATGATGAAGACGATAATTGGTTAGGAAAATCACTACTAAAAGTCGAATCATCTACGGATAAAATTAAAGAATTGAAGAAATTGAAGAGGAATAATAAAGATCCAAGAAAACGTAAATACAATGATGTATTGGATGCTTTTGTCAAGAATAAGAAGGTATAATTACAGCATCAACAGAGCAACAACATCATCAGCAGCATAATAACTATTATACAGTATATAAAGATATTGAAATGTATCATTATAATAAAAAACTACAACGTTTAAGGTGTATAATATGTAACTATAAACTATATGGTAATAAAGAGTTGTTGTAATAAGTGTATAAGACAACAAACAGTGTATAAAAAATACACGATTATAACTATACAACATGTTGTTTAGTTTGGAAGGAAATATAGGCGCTGGTAAAAGTACGTTATTAAAACGTATTGTTACAACTTTTGAAGACAGTTATATATATCCTGAAAGAATAAACGAATGGTCGTGTGTACGTGGACGTAAAACAGACTACAATTTATTGTATTTAGGCGTAAAGGATCCAATAAACTATTGTTTTCCTTTACAATTAACGACATTAGAAAGTCATAGACAAACAATAAAAATTATAGGTGATAAACCTGGTTATCATTTTTGTGAAAGATCACATATAAGTTGCCAGAAAGTGTTTACAAGATTTTATATAGAACAAAACAATATAAACGATTGTGAAATAGCCGTATACGATAATATGATATCTAATATGAAAAATCCAGATCATATATTATATTTGAATACACCGACAGAAATATGTTTACAAAGAATACGTAAACGTAATAGACCCGAAGAAGAACAATTAGATATAGACTATTTGTCAGTGCTACATAAATATCATCAAGAATGGCTATCGAAAGAAGAAGAAATACCAATAACGATATTACATTATGAAAATAATGTAAAACAAATAATGAATACAATAAGTACCGTGTTATCCCAGCATATTTAATGCTTAGTTGGAGCCCCATTATACTTGATCTTCTTTTCACCAATTGGAGGATGTTTAAGACCTTTTGAGATTTTCTGAGCTTCAATCATATTTATTTGCGTATCTGCTTTAGATACGTCAATATTATCATCATCATCACTAGATGAACTATGTTTACGTTTTCTAGAATATTTACGTTTCTTATAAGACGATTTTTCCTTTGTATCTTTATAACTACTTCTAGTAGATATTTTTTTATTTATAGTAAGTTTAGGTATCGGTATAGATTCATACGGTACATTTAAATTATTATTAACGTTATAGTCCAGTCAATCTACTCCAAAAATAGCCTTAACCTCAAACAAATTGCAACAGAATGTTTCTCAGCTGGATATGATGCAGGAAACCCCCAAGAATAACATACTAAAAGTCCATTAAAATCCTGCATGGCAAAAGGGGTCAAAATCCATAATTTATGCAAATTAGGTTCCGCCATTACCAAATAAGGGTATTTTTACAACAACTCCCTTATTATGCATGCTATCAATGTAAAAAAGGTGGCAAATCCTATGTTTTCAAGGTCAAGGAATTCAATGAACTCATCCTAGGACTTTCTAAAGAACCTGGCGGGAACATAATAAAACAGATATGTACATATTGCTATGTTACATGTATATGATTGTAAACCAAGACTCCTTCACCAGGTAGTATGGGATATAATTTCCTGAAACTGAGGTGTATTATTTTCTTTTGCAGACCATGGAATGCTGCACTTTCTGTGGTGAAGACCTCGGTGATGGTCATCCGACGGTGGTGCTGAGGGAAAAAGGGAGTGATGGAGTAAACCGAGCAAGCAAGGAGCGTGGGAGAAGTGTTAGGACCCAAGCAGGACAACGTGTGCACACGAAATGTCGGAAGGACTTCACAAATCCAACTCGAATCCAACAAGATCAGAAGGATGGTACAGACAAACTTACTTCCTGCATCCGTCGTTCGGAGATCCAGTTTAATTTCAAGGAACATTGCCTGTTCTGCGGTCAACCGAAGAAGCGGAGATATGAACTCTTTCCAGTTAGAACAAAGGACTTTCAAAGTGAGATCACTAGAACTTGTGAAAAAAGAAATGATGACTGGTCCAATGTGGTTGCTGGCAGGATTGCATTTGCACAGGACTTGCATGCTGCAGATGCTATATACCACCAAATATGCAGTGTAAACTTTAGAACACTAAAGCAACTGCCGCAGCAATTTAGTGCCACAGTAGATAAGTCATCAAACACCATTGGCAGACCAGAGGAAGCAGATAGGCAAGAAGCATTTTTGAGGACAGTGGCGTTCTTCGAGGATAACGATGACGAACAACTCACGATTGTGGAGCTGGTGAAGAAAATGGAGGAGTTCCTACAACAATCCGAATCTGACGCTTACAGTGTAACCTATATGAAAAAGAAACTACTCGATAGGTATGGTGATCAAATCATAGTTACAGAGTTAAACGGAAAGTCAAATGTTGTAACTTTCCGTCGTACTGCTGCATCCATCTTACATGATTTCTACGATAAACAGCGGATGGAGGATGCGGAATCCGAGACGATGCGGATAATTGGCACTGCAGCCAAACTCATCAAGAGTGACATTAAGTCTATGGTGGTTTCATCCGATAATTATCCAAATAAAGAACAACTTTCTTCTGTAGAGGCTTTGCAGTTCCTGCCAAAGTCATTGCACAGACTCCTGCAGTTGCTGTTCGTTGGTAAAGACACGGATCTAAAGCAAGCATCTATAGGACAGGCAATCATGCAGGCAGTCCGACCAAGAGTCCTTCTTGCACCATTGCAGTTTGGTCTTGCAGTTGATATGCACCACCGCTTTGCCTCTAGGTATCTGATAGACACTCTGTATCAACACGGTTTTGGATGTTCTTATTCAGAGGTCCAAACGTTCGAACGGAGTGCAACTTTGCAGGGAGGGGCTGTACCACATAGAAGACCAGAGCAATTCGTCCAATTCGTCGCAGATAACGTCGACCACAACATCAGGACTATCGACGGGATGAATACGTTTCATGGCATGGGGATTATTGCCACCTTCACACCTGGGAAGCTTCAACGTGAACCAGTGCCGAGAGTAGTTGTCTCAAACACTGATATCAAGCAAGTTGGTGGGATAAATATCCGGATGTTCCATTCCCAACACACAGCCAAGCCTCCATTGACTTTTAAAGAACTAAAGGCCATGGAAATAAGTGATCCCACATTCCAGGTTGATCTACTCTGGGACATATCACTTCTGCTCGGTTGCAAGAGACCAGCCTGGTCTGGGATGATGCAGACAATTCATCAACAAGGTAACCATCCTGGTAAATCAAGTGTCCTCTTCTTGCCAATGATAGACATGGATCCGAGCAATCTCACGTGTATTTCGTCAACGCTGTGGTATGTTTGTGACCTGGCCAAAGGCTACGGTGTGAACCCAATCATCACATTCGACCAGCCATTATACTGGAAAGCGATGCTCATCATTGATTCAGAGTCTAGTCCTAGTGATCTGAAATCAGTAGTTGTGCGGCTTGGAGGACTTCACTTGCAGATGAGCTTCCTTGGCTGTGTGGGACACTTGATGGCAGCTAGTGGACTAACAGAGGTACTAGAAGTTGTGTATGCAGAAAACACCGTGAAGCACATAGTCAGTGGTAAAGCGATATCCAGGGCAATCCGGGGACATTTGATGATCCTTGCAGCGCTTAACACCATCTTATTAGCGAATGCATACAATCTGCCACTGCCAACCTACGCAGAGGCGGAAGACGGACTAGATTCTGCTGTGACCGGGGATGATGACACGTACCAATCCAATGGTGAAGACAGCTGCAGCGATGAGGAGAATGCCCTTGACAAGGACTTCGTGAAAGCCGGACAGCTGTATGATGACATTATGAGAGACCCTGACGTTGACGTCGTAGAAGAGGTTTTGTCTTCCAAAGCTCTATTGCGAATTATGGACAAGCTCACTGAAGAGAAACACTCAATGGAAAACCATAGGACAGCTAAACTATGGTTGCAGTATATGGAGATGATAGGAATATTGCGAATGTTCATAAAGGCGGAGAGAAATGGAGACTGGGCATTGCACCTACAGACTATCCAAGCAATGCTACCATATTTTGCAGCAGCCGGCCATAACCTGTATGCCAAATCCGCATACATGTATTTGCAGACGATGCTCGAGCTACCGGAAACCCACCCCGACATACATTCCAGTTTCATCAACGGTCTCCATGTCATCCGGAGGAGCGAGCGCTATTGGGCAGGACTATCTACAGACCTAATTATTGAGCAGGTCCTCATGAGAAGCATTAAAACCAACGGTGGGCTAACCAGAGGTCGTGGGCTAACGGACATCCAACGTGTCATATGGCTGCTTTCCATGCCATTCTGTGCCGATGTCAGTCAGGCAATGAATGAACTCACTGGTGTTAGCTGTGACACAAGCGAACAGCACAAGGATACAACTCCATCACGATTAAAGAGAGACACCAAGGACACTCACAAAATCCTGAACATGTTGAACGACTTGGATCCCTTTGGCTCTGATCCTCAGTTGCGTGGACTTGTAACTGGTGTCTATGCACACGAATCTGTAAACGCTGACGATGCTGCAACGGTAGGACAGCTGATTCTGGACTCAATGGTAGGGCAAAGTGTCAGGGACAAAAGCTTTCAAAGGAAAAAGCAGGCAGTTACACTCGCTGTAAAAACAGCAGTGAAAGTTGATGACGAATCTGTGCAGGTTGACCCCCAGCTCCTCTTCCAGAGACTGAGTTTGATAGCTACCAATGGCACACATGTCGACCCGGCGTCTGTATTCAAGTACGAGTTGTGTTCACACCCGCCTGCCCTATTCGATGCATACTCCTTACCGTGGACAGCAAATAAGCCATCACTTGCTGAAGCGCTGTGGAAAGTAGTGGAAAAGGTCAATGGACAAGAACTTCCCAGTGATATACACTATGTGCTTGATGGTGGAGCCCTTCTGCAGCGGATCCCTTGGTCAAAAAACGAAACGTTTGAGGCTGTCTGCGAACGGTATGTGGAATACATCTCGCGTCATTACGGAAAAGCCACGATAGTGTTTGACGGGTACGAGAGTGGTCCGGGTATTAAAGATGTGACACACCGTAGACGTGGACATGGAGCAGGGCCATCCGTTGTGCTTACTCCTCAGACAGTTGTGTCGCTAAGGAAGAAGGATTTTCTTGCAAACAAGGGAAATAAGCAAAGGTTCCTCTCACTACTTGGGTCCTTTCTGGAAAAGGCTGGGTGTTCAACTATCCACGCAAAGGCAGACGCAGACGTTCTTATTGTAGAGACAGCGGTCCAGGTTGCGAAGTCTACAACCGCTGTTCTGGTTGGTGACGATACAGATTTACTTGTGTTGCTTCTTTACCATGTTGACATGGATGGCCACGATGTGTATTTCAGACCAGAGCCAAAGTCAACAGCAAAGAAAGTTCGAATCTGGAACATCAAACGGTCAAAGGAAACGCTTGGAATGCATATCTGCGCAAACCTGCCATTTGTTCATGCTATTCTTGGCTGCGATTCTACATCAAGGTTGTACAATATCGGCAAGCCAATCGCACTCAAGAAGCTGCAAAGTAGCAGTGTCTTCAGCACGATTGCAGCTACCTTCATGCAGGAGGACTCGTCGAATGAAGACATTGTTCAATCGGGTGAGGTGGCCCTGGTTCTCCTGTATGGTGGTAGCGAAGATGAAAACCTGGATGCCCTGCGCTATAAGAGGTTCAGAGAAAAAGTCACCAGCAGCACGAAGTATGTCGAGGCCCGCAGTTTACCACCTACTTCGGCGGCTGCAAAGTTCCACAACCTTAGAGTGTACTACCAAGTCCAGGAGTGGAGAGGACATGCATCTGACATGGACCCTGAACAGTGGGGATGGAAGAACAGTTCTGGTCAGTTACTGCCCATCAAAACTGACATGCCACCTGCCCCAATGGAGCTCCTCCGGTTGTTCAGATGCAACTGCAAGACAGGCTGTGACATAAGCAGGTGTACATGTAGAAAACATGGACTCGAGTGCTCACCAGCATGTGGTGAATGTAAGGGACTACAATGTTCCAATTCTTCCAACTACATCGATGATGAGCAGGACTTCAATGATGAGGAGGAGGATTAATCAGAGGCAAGTTCAGTTCAAGGACTGAACAATAGTGTTTCAGTCAGAAAGAACTCAGTTATGCTTGATTAGGTATCAGCTGACGAAAAGGCTACATTGGTAACATTGTAATAATGCCCTTATTTGGCGATGATAAACCCAAATCTTCACCCTGCACAGATAAGACCTGTGGTAGATTAACAAGTCTCATGTAGGATGAGTTCATTGAATTCCTTGACCTTGAAAACATAGGGTTTGCCACTTTTTTTACATTGATAACATGCATAATAAGGGAGTTATTGTAAAAATACCCTTATTTGGTAATGGGGAACCTAATTTGCATATTTAGCATTATATAAGGGATTGGCAAATCCTAGGATGAGTTCAGTGAATTCCTTGACCTTGAAAACATAGGTTATGCCACCCTTTTTTTTTACAGTTGTGATAGCATGCATAATAAGGGAATTATTGTAAAAATACTCTTATTTGGTAATGGCGGAACCTAATTTGCATAAATTATGGATTTTGACCCCTTTTGCCATGCAGGATTTTAATGGACTTTTAGTATGTTATTCTTGGGGGTTTCCTGCAACATATCCAGCTGAGAAACATTCTGTTGCAATTTGTTTGAGGTCAAGTCACAGTTTGACTGGACTATTAGATAACTTAACGTGCAACTCAATTTCATCAGGTCAAATAATAAACGTTTTTTGTTCATAACTTGAGACATTTCTCTAGAATTAGCTACTAAAATATCTAAAGATGTTCTAATATGAATCATATTAAAATTAGATAATTTTACCTCAGCTAATATATCATCATAACGATTTCCGCATGTAGGTTCATACGGTAAATCTTGTGTAGGTTGATAAGACATATTAAATGCCTTATTATCTAACACAGGTAAACCAGCATCTACCATACAAGTTTCTAAAATATCTTCCATAATAGTAGAACTCATAGTATTTGTTCAGATACAAAGGAATATTTTAGTTTAATGTGGGATTTACGTTAACTTTTATACTATTCTGTTACGTAAACACTTATGTACATACTTAAACAATTATTGTATAGAATGTTTTTTTAATAGGTTAGATATTTTAACCAATAGTTGTATAGAATGAATATAATTGGCTTAATTTATGTTGGCATCATTATAAGTGTGTTATTTTGTATGTATTTCTGCACGTAGATGTTTAATACTGTTTTATATGTATTTCTGCACGTAATTGTTAATACTGTTTTATATATATATATATAGGAATATTATGAAATAAAATATCATAATCTATATTTTGTTTGTTATTGAACGTTATAATGGAATATAACGACAAAAAAGTTATATTTCGACATCCAAGCAATATATATGTTGCGGGTCCTAGCGGTAGCGGTAAAACGTTTACAGTTGGTAAAATAGTCAAATATAGAAAAGAAATATTTGACAAACCTATAGACCACGTATATTGGTGTTATAAAGAATGGCAATATCAATACGATATTGTTAAACAAGACGATATAGACGATCAACAGATAACATTTATTGACGGAATACCCGAAGATGATGATACATATTTCCCAATGTCACCCGATAAACCATATATGATACTATTTGATGATATGATGGGTACAGAATATGAGAATAAAATTGTATCATGGTTTACGCGTAAAGGTCATCATAGAGGAGCTACGTGTATATATATATCTCAAAATTTATATCAACAAAGTAAACATTCTAGAAATATAAATTTAAATTCGAAATATATGTTATTATTTAAAAATAGTAGAGATAAAGGTAAAATAAAAGTATTAGAAACACAATCCCAAATAAAACATTTAGTAGAAGCCTATAATAATGCTACCAATACATCATACGGTTATTTATTAGTAGACTTTCCTCCGATGACTAATGAAAAATATAGATTAAAAACTGATATATTTCCTCATAAAGATTGTATAGGACCTACAATATATATATAAAATGAATATATATAATTTAATAAAGCTTTTATTGAAGGAACAAAATCCGGATAAACGCGAACAATTATTAACAACTAGTAATAATCGTTTAACGAAATGGTTTATAGCTATAGCTAAAAGTATATTAGATGATGAAATATCGATGCCTAAACAAACGCTAAAATTTATGAAAAAACATGAAAATACTATAAAAGCTATAGGAGATAAAAATACTTCTATGGCTGATAGAAAAAAATTAATACTTACTAAAGGAGGTAGCGGATTTTTAGGAGGCGTAATGTTACGTACATTTATTAATTGGAAAATTAATAAAAAAGTATCCGTTAGTAAACCTAAAAAGCTTAAAAAAGTATCCGTTAGTAAACCTAAAAAGCCTAAAAAAGTAACCGTTAAAAAACCTAAAAAGAAAAAATCTAATAATTCGATAATAGCTGATGTTGTGTCATCATCATCATCATCATCATCACCGATTAAATCTATGATATTACAAACTATGACACCTATAGCATCACCATCATCATCATCATCATTATTAAGTATTAATATGTCTCAAGGATTTAGCCCCGATAATTACGATATTACTTCATGGTCACCGTTAAAGGAAACTAATAAAGTTGTTAAATTACCTTCTATGAATACTTTTTTACAACGTATAACACCTACAAAAACGTACGTATCACCGACGTTAACTAATTTGAATAATATATACGATGATGATACAATAACATCAACGATTAATAAGTTAACGGTACCCACAACGTTGTCAACACCACCGTTACTAGTTAATTTAAATGATAGCGATTTATCGCAATACTTATAAATTAACCATTTTTTAAAAAATACCCTGAATTATTTAGCTAATAAATACGATATGTAATTAATAATATACTTCATTTAACGTATTGATATCATGGCAGGTAAACGTAGTAAATCTAGTAGAAGACGTTCTCGTAAACAACACGGCGGTAATATTAAACGCCGTAGTCATCGTCGTCGTCGTAGAAATCAACGAGGCGGTTTAATACCATTGCCATTGATGACTTTAGGCGCTGGTCTATTAGCTCCTATTATAGCCGATGGTGTTAACGATATAGTAAAACGTTTCGGTATATAATATCATTATTATATTATTAGTTATCATGAAAGTACCGTTAATAAAACGTTACGGTAAAATGTTATTAGGTTTACGTAATAAACCCGATACATTTAAACGTAATATTATTAAAAGTTGTAATAAATGCCTAATAGATTGTATATGCGAATGTTGTCATAATGTATTAAAGGGTAATGTTAATATGAATAAGAGTCATAAGTCATCATTAAATCATTGGAGTTGGGATATACGTTTATTAGCCAATAAAAAAATAAGCACAAAACGTAAACGTAAAATATTAAACCCTAAATTAATAAATATATTAATTGATAGTATAAAAAATAAAGTAAAACATACAATATGATTAAAAAAATGTCGGATTTCCCAGTCGTCCGATGTAGATGAATAAGTACGAATTACGTTTAATCAAATGCTAAATGGTACCTGCCGAAACCAGAAAATAGTACAAATCTATAAATTACAAAAATATCGATGATTTAAGAATGAGCCTACTAGCAATAAACCGATAAAGATTATCGTTATGCAGAATATATGTTAAAAATATATAATTTTAAACGATCAAGTTAGTACCGATGCCAACCACTTACGTTACAACACCACCTACAGATATACCCACTAAACCACCAACATATGTACCCGATATATTAAAACCTATACCTATGGATAATGTACTTACAAATATACCTAAAAGTATGCGTATACCTGTAGGTAATTTATTAGAACAAATAAAAAATAATACAAATATTACGTGGGATAATAAAGGTGTTGTAAGTATCAATGGCAAAATTATAGATAATAGTAATATAACGGATATTATGAACGATGCAGCTAGAGAAAGAAAATCTAAAACAAATGCTGTAGGTTGGTTAGATGTTGTCGAAGAATTATTAAATCAAAATCAAAAAATAAATGTTGGTAATAAACGTTGGAGTAATTACGTAAATAGTAAGAATAAAAGAGGTAGTGATAAAATAAATACACCATCTAAGAATAAACAGTCATCGAAAAAACATAAAAAAACTAAAAGCGATTATATCGATGATAATGATGATGATGATTACTACGAATATAACGATATTATAACACCTATAAAAAAATCTAAAAGAGATAAACAACGATGGTCAAATTGGAAATAATACATAAAATATTAAAAAATATTTATTACGATATTAAAAATCCTGCATCCTTTTCAGGTATAGGTAAATTATATAAAGCTGGAAAAATATTATTTAAAAAATTAACTTTAAAAGATGTTAAAACGTGGTTATCTGAACAAAAAACCTATACATTACATAAGCCTATTGTAAGAAATTTTAAACGTAGAAAAACTATAGTCGCCGGTATA
The DNA here is from genome assembly GCA_014843695.1 of Archivesica marissinica. Taxonomy (NCBI): domain Eukaryota; kingdom Metazoa; phylum Mollusca; class Bivalvia; order Venerida; family Vesicomyidae; genus Archivesica; species Archivesica marissinica. The sequence continues at coordinate 24,109,306 of CM026403.1, forward strand.
GATATACAATGGCAAGCTGATTTAGCTGATATGCAAAAATTTAGTAAATATAATAATGGTTATCGTTATTTATTATGCGTTATTGATGTATTCTCTAAAATGGCTTGGGTAAAACCTATAAAAAATAAATTATCTACAACATTAATTAAAACGTTTAATAATATATTAAATGAATCTCATAGAATACCTAAAAGATTACAAACGGATAAAGGTAGCGAATTTATTAATAAACCATTTCAAAAGTTTTTAAAAAATAAACATATTCATTTTTTTACAACAGAAAACCCTGAAACTAAAGCTAGTGTTATTGAACGTTTTCTACGAACCCTTAAAGGTAAAATGTGGAAATATTTTACGTATAATAATACTAAAAAATATATAGATGTATTACAATATCTTATAAATAATTATAATCGATCAAAGCATAGTTCTACGGGTTATAAACCTACATATGCTAATATCGGTAATGAACATATAATATCGAATAATATTAATAATAATGAAATATCTAAAGATAATAAAACTATTAAAATAGGCGATCATGTTAGAATTAATAAAACTAAAAAACATTTTACTAAAGGTTATTTACCAAATTGGACATTAGAATTATTTATTGTATATAAAGTTATTAATGGTTCTCCGATAACATTTAAGGTTCATGATTTGAACGGTGAGGAAATAAAAGGTTCATTTTATAGAAATGAATTACAATTAATTAAAAATAAAGGCGATTATGATATAGAGAAAATATTAAAACGTAGAGTTATTATTTAAAAAGGTCGTAAAATTAAAGAAATATTTGTAAAGTGGAAAAGTTACGATAAGTCGTTTAACTCATGGATAAAAGTAAAAATATGGAAGATAGTATATCTATAGATAATAATCTTAATAAATCTACAACAGGTTCATTAGTTAATAAATATAAAGATATATCGGGTCTATATAGATACACGGCTCAGATGTTACTCATCTATTGCGTATTTGCAGCTTCGGTATGGGGACTTACGTACGGCGATACAAATAATAAAGACGTTTGGCTAGTTCTTTTAAGTACAATAACGGGTATAGGCTTACCTTCGCCTAAAATATCGAAACGAAGATAATGGAAGATTTCTATATAACCCTTATGAGCGATAGTTCTTTAAATATATATCCTAATAATACGGTAGCTGAATTTAGATGTAAATTAGCTAAACCTATGACCTTAAATAAAAAAGAAGAATGGAGCGTAGCTCTAACCGAAATCACCTATCCGGGAGCTATATTAATTGTTATAGAAGGGGAACAACATTTTGACCTTACATTACCCGATGATATAGAAGTTTTAGAACCAGGTCCTTATAGAGGTAATATACCTCTAGGTTTTTATGATACACCTTTACAATTTATGCAAATGATAAATGCTTGTATAAAAGATATATTAGATAGTGTAATTAAAATAAGTATAACGGCTGTAATAGATAGAATACTTGAAACGGATAATGTACTTCAAATATTACTTAAATTTCGTAGTAGTAATAGTGTATGCGAATTACATACAATACCCTTAAACGTTAATATAGGATTAACTTTTCATCCTAATATATGTAGAAAATTAGGTTTTTTTAAATGCTACTACAAATTATATTTTACGGCCTATAGATATAGAACCATCTCCTTTTAAAGAACCCGTTAATCTATTAATTAATGATAGTTCTATATACGTTTACATAGATATTATAGAACCTGTAATGATATCTGATGGTGAAGAACAATTATTACGTGTTTTACCTTTTAAAGTTAAAACTAACGTTAATCATTATAGTACTAATGAATTTCAACATGATCAATATATAAAAATAAATAGTAACCGTATAGATGAAATATATGTTAATATAAAAACGTTTTAGGTAATAATATTCATTTCAATGATGGTAGGTGTATATTAACGTTACATTTTATAAGAGACGCTATATTTAGTAATTTCGTATAATGGAACGTTCAGAAAATTTCTATATTACATTAGATAGTCAACGTATTAAATTTAAATCTCAACAAGATAATAATAATGCTGATTTTAAAGTCTCTATACCTAACGGTATAACTCTAAGTAATGATAACAAATGGGAAGTAGGTTTAGTCGATGGTATTATACCTAATAAAGTATTTAACATTACAGATTCAAACAATACATTTTTTTTAGCTATTAGAAATGCTCAATACCCCAAAAAACGAATTGAACGAGGCTATAGAGATGTACCATTTCATAATGATTATGGATTTTTTAATAATCATTTTGATCATAAAATGAATTATAATTATAGATATAACATATTTTGGCATTATAAATACTATACAGATGTTAATCATGAATATGGATATGATAGACATTCTGAGAGTCAATTTGCTAAAAAAAAAGTGTAAAATACGTTATTATGGGGCCTAAGGACGATAATACTCCTAATAAATATTACGATAATGATTGCACATTATTACCATTTAAAATACCTAATGGAGTTTATAACGATTATAAAATCTTAACAAGTATTATGGAAGATAGCTGGAATAAAATGTTTGGTACTTTATGGGCATCTATGTCCTATAATCTTTGGGAAGCATCGATTAACGATTGGGGTACTGGTATATATTTATCTTGGAAATATAACCATAATCCTTATTATATGTATTATAAGAAAAAATCATTATCTTTAATATCAAATACTCCAGAAAATATAGGTCTCTTAGTACCTACATTATTAGGTAATATGTTAGGTATCGATTCAAGTCAAGAAGTTATTAACTTAATTAATATACATAATAATAAGAATAAAAATTATTATTATGTATTCCCTAAAATGGATTGTTTTGTTCACGAACCATATTTATATTTAGGCCTTACAAACCTATACGTATATACAAATATCGTCGATTTTAGTATAGTAGGATCTGGACAATCGCAATTACTAAGACAATTTACGTATAATCAAGCTCCTAATGTAACTACACATAAAAGTATACAATTTAAACATATACATTATTTACCTATTACAGATAAGCGTATAAACGATATATATATATTTATACGTAATGAATTAGGCGAAACTATTCATTTAACGGGTGATGTTTGTATAGTTAGGTTAGAATTTCGTAGAAGACCATTATGAATATACCTGTATATAGAGGTCGTGTCAGGCAATTGATAGTATAAAAAATAAAGTAAAACATACAATATGATGAAAAAAATGGTCGTAGTTCCCGCGTCCGATGTAGATGAATTAAGACGATTACGTTTATATCAAAATGCTAAATTACCGCCTAAACCAGAAATAGTACAAACTATAAATATACAAAAAAATATCGATGATTTAATGAATGATCCTAATATAAATAATACCGATAAAATGTATCGTTATGCAGAATATATGTTAAAATATAATAATTTTAAAGATCAAGTTATTACCGATGCAACAACTACAGTTACACCACCTACAGATATACCCGCCAAACCACCTACGTATGTACCCGATATAATAAAACCTATACCTACGGATAATGTACTTACAAATATACCTAAAAGTATGCGTATACCTGTAGGTAATTTATTAGAACAAATAAAAAATAATACAAATATTACATGGGATAATATAGGTGTTGTAAGTATTAATGGTAAAATTATAGATAATAGTAATATAACGGATATTATGAACGATGCGGCTAGAGAATGAAAAACTAAAACAAATGCTATAGGATGGTTAGATGTTGCCGAAGAATTAATAAATAAAAATCAAAAAATAAATGTTGGTAATAAACGCTGGAGTAGTTACGTAAATAAGAATAAAAGAGGTAGTGATAAAATAAATACACCATCAAAGAATAAACAGTCATCGAAAAAACATAAAAAAACTAAAAGCGATTATATCGATGATAATGATGATGATTACTACGAATATAACGATATTATAACACCTATAAAAAAAAATCTAAAAGAGATAAACAACGATGGTCAAATTGGAAATAATACATAAAATATTAAAAAATATTTATTACGATATTAAAAATCCTGCATCCTTTTCAGGTATAGGTAAATTATATAAAGCTGGAAAAATATTATTTAAAAAATTAACTTTAAAAGATGTTAAAACGTGGTTATCTGAACAAAAAACCTATACATTACATAAGCCTATTGTAAGAAATTTTAAACGTAGAAAAACTATAGTCGCCGGTATAGATATACAATGGCAAGCTGATTTAGCTGATATGCAAAAATTTAGTAAATATAATAATGGTTATCGTTATTTATTATGCGTTATTGATGTATTCTCTTAAATGGCTTGGGTAAAACCTATAAAAAATAAATTATCTACAACATTAATTAAAACGTTTAATAATATATTAAATGAATCTCATAGAATACCTAAAAGTTTACAAACGGATAAAGGTAGCGAATTTATTAATAAACCATTTCAAAATTTTTTAAAAAATAAACATATTCATTTTTTTACAATAGAAAACCCTGAAACTAAAGCTAGTGTTATTGAACGCTTTCTACGAACCCTTAAAGGTAAAATGTGGAAATATTTTACGTATAATAATACTAAAAAATATATAGATTTTACAATATCTTATAATAATTATAATCGATCAAAGCATAGTTCTACGGTTATAACCTACATATGCTAATATCGGTAATGAACATATAATATCGGATAATATTAATAATAATAATGAAATATCTAAAGATAATAAAAATATTAAAATAGGTGATCATGTTAGAATTAATAAAACTAAAAACATTTTACTAAAGGTTATTTACCAAATTGGACATTAGAATTATTCATTGTATATAAAGTTATTAATGGTTCTCCGATAACATTTAAGGTTCATGATTTGAACGGTGAGAAATAAAAGGTCATTTTATAGAATGAATTACAATATTAAAATAAAGGCGATTATGATATAGAGAAAATATTAAAACGTAGAGTTATTATTTAAAAAGGTCGTAAAATTAAAGAAATATTTGTAAAGTGGAAAAGTTACGATAAGTCGTTTAACTCATGGATAAAAGTAAAAATATGGAAGATAGTATATCTATAGATAATAATCTTAATAAATCTACAACAGGTTCATTAGTTAATAAATATAAAGATATATCGGGTCTATATAGATACACGGCTCAGATGTTACTCATCTATTGCGTATTTGCAGCTTCGGTATGGGGACTTACGTACGGCGATACAAATAATAAAGACGTTTGGCTAGTTCTTTTAAGTACAATAACGGGTATGGGCTTACCTTCGCCTAAAATATCGAAACGAAGATAATGGAAGATTTCTATATAACCCTTATGAGCGATAGTTCTTTAAATATATATCCTAATAATACGGTAGCTGAATTTAGATGTAAATTAGCTAAACCTATGACCTTAAATAAAAAAGAAGAATGGAGCGTAGCTCTAACCGAAATCACCTATCCGGGAGCTATATTAATTGTTATAGAAGGGGAACAACATTTTGACCTTACATTACCCGATGATATAGAAGTTTTAGAACCAGGTCCTTATAGAGGTAATATACCTCTAGGTTTTTATGATACACCTTTACAATTTATGCAAATGATAAATGCTTGTATAAAAGATATATTAGATAGTGTAATTAAAATAAGTATAACGGCTGTAATAGATAGAATACTTGAAACGGATAATGTACTTCAAATATTACTTAAATTTCGTAGTAGTAATAGTGTATGCGAATTACATACAATACCCTTAAACGTTAATATAGGATTAACTTTTCATCCTAATATATGTAGAAAATTAGGTTTTTTAAATGCTACTACAAATGATATTTTACGGCCTATAGATATAGAACCATCTCCTTTTAAAGAACCCGTTAATCTATTAATTAATGATAGTTCTATATACGTTTACATAGATATTATAGAACCTGTAATGATATCTGATGGTTAAGAACAATTATTACGTGTTTTACCTTTTAAAGTTAAAACTAACGTTAATCATTATAGTACTAATGAATTTCAACATGATCAATATATAAAAATAAATAGTAACCGTATAGATGAAATATATGTTAATATAAAAAACGTTTTAGGTAATAATATTCATTTCAATGATGGTAAGTGTATATTAACGTTACATTTTATAAGAGACGCTATATTTAGTAATTTCGTATAATGGAACGTTCAGAAAATTTCTATATTACATTAGATAGTCAACGTATTAAATTTAAATCTCAACAAGATAATAATAATGCTGATTTTAATGTCTCTATACCTAACGGTATAACTCTAAGTAATGATAACAAATGGGAAGTAGGTTTAGTCGATGGTATTATACCTAATAAAGTATTTAACATTACAGATTCAAACAATACATTTTTTTTAGCTATTAGAAATGCTCAATACCCCAAAAATCGAATTGAACGAGGCTATAGAGATGTACCATTTCATAATGATTATGGATTTTTTAATAATCATTTTGATCATAAAATGAATTATAATTATAGATATAACATATTTTGGCATTATAAATACTATACAGATGTTAATCATGAATATGGATATGATAGACATTCTGAGAGTCAATTTGCTAAAAAAAAAGTGTAAAATACGTTATTATGGGGCCTAAGGACGATAATACTCCTAATAAATATTACGATAATGATTGCACATTATTACCATTTAAAATACCTAATGGAGTTTATAACGATTATAAAATCTTAACCAGTATTATGGAAGATAGCTGGAATAAAATGTTTGGTACTTTATGGGCATCTATGTCCTATAATCTTTGGGAAGCATCGATTAACGATTGGGGTACTGGTATATATTTATCTTGGAAATATAACCATAATCCTTATTATATGTATTATAAGAAAAAATCATTATCTTTAATATCAAATACTCCAGAAAATATAGGTCTCTTAGTACCTACATTATTAGGTAATATGTTAGGTATCGATTCAAGTCAAGAAGTTATTAACTTAATTAATATACATAATAATAAGAATAAAAATTATTATTATGTATTCCCTAAAATGGATTGTTTGGTTCACGAACCATATTTATATTTAGGCCTTACAAACCTATACGTATATACAAATATCGTCGATTTTAGTATAGTAGGATCTGGACAATCGCAATTACTAAGACAATTTACGTATAATCAAGCTCCTAATGTAACTACACATAAAAGTATACAATTTAAACATATACATTATTTACCTATTACAGATAAGCGTATAAACGATATATATATATTTATACGTAATGAATTAGGCGAAACTATTCATTTAACGGGTGATGTTTGTATAGTTAGGTTAGAATTTCGTAGAAGACCATTATGAATATACCTGTCGTGTTAGGCAACGTGGTTATGGTTTAGGTGGAACATTAAAAACTGTTGGTAGTAATCTTATACCTTATTTAGTCGATAATATGGCTAGTACTTTACTAAATGAAGTTACAGGCGGTATACATGATGTAATACAAAAACCTAAAACATATAAACATATTGCTAAAAAAAGGGGTAAAAATGTACTTAAACACGTTACATCTAAATTATTAACCGATTTGAAAGAAGATAAATTAATGACTGCTCTAACCGGTAATAAAAGTATAAAGGGTACTAATACTATTAATAAAGGCCAGTCTGGTTCAGGACATAGAAAACGTTGTAACAATAATTATTTTAAAAGTAATAAAAAAATATTATAATTCCTAGGCAAACTGAAAAATGGACAGATCTTATGGATCTAGAATTAAACCTTGAAATTAAAATGGTTAAACGCGATAATAGTACTATAGATGCTGATAGTAATATATCAATTATAGAAAATCCATTACATTCATTATTTAATCATGTTGATATATATATTAACGGTAAATTAATATCTGGTAATGATAAATATCCGTATAGAGCTTTCATTGAAATTTTATGCGGTTCTAGCGAAACCGAACAAAATATGTTAGAAGATACACAATTATGGGGAAAACCGGGGAAAGGTGAATTACGTACATTTACAACTTTTGGGGCTGAAGATGCTACTGTTAATGGAGCTAAAAAACGTAATATAAAATTAACTGGTGATAAAGTAGTAGAATTACAAGGTAAAATACATACAGATATTACCAGACAATCTAAGTATCTACCTAATATGTGCGAATTAAAAATACGATTAGTTAGATCTTCACCAGCATTTTATATGCTAGGTAATGATGGTAATGATGGTAAAATAGAAATTATTAAAGCTGTTATGAAAGTACGAACAGTATCTTTAGATCCTAATGTATGGGTATCTTTAAATAATGCTCTTAGGTCTACACCTATGAAAATACCTCTTAAACGTGTTGAAATTAACGTATTTACGGTTATGGATGGTTTAGTATCTAAAATAGAATCAAATCTAATACACGGTCAAATACCAAAAAGAATTATTATAGGTCAAGTTAAAAACTCTGTAATGAATGGTTCAAATACTGAATCACCATTTTCATTCGAACATTTTAATATAACTAAATTAAAAGTTGCCATTAATGGTACTAGTATTGACGCTAATCCATTACATATGGATTTTTCTAATGATAATGCTAAAGTATGTCAAAGTTATAAATCTTTTTGGAAAGCTCTTGGTATAGAACATAATAAAGATCTTTATGTATTTCCAATATCTGTATATAAACGAAAACATACTTTATGGGCTGTTGATTTTACACCCGATTTAGGCTGTGAGGAAGGTCATCTTCATCCTATTAAAAATGGTAATATAGAATTTGATATGGAATGGAGTGAAGCTTTAGTTGACCCTATAAATGTTATTGTTTATTCAGAATATGACGATATGCTCATGATCGATGGTCTACGTAATGTTATTATGTCTTAAAAAATATGGATACATTTACGCTACAATATATTTTAGATACAATTTTTCCATCTTTAAACGGTATTGTATGTGCTAGAGATGAACTATTATTTGTAAATAAACGACGTAATTGCTATATAGTTAATACAGATCCAATTTCTAAACCCGGACAACATTGGGTTTTAATTTATCGTACACATACTAATAAATGTTTTTATTTTGATTCATATGGAGTATATAATCGTATTGAAATTGATATTTATAATTTCTTAAACATAAATTGTTTAAAATTATTTAGAAATAAAAATCGTTTTCAATCTGATTCTACGCAATTATGCGGTGTTTATTGTTTATACGTTTTATATAATCTTATAAAACATAAACAAACATTTTCGCATATAGTACTCAATACTTTTAGTGTTACAAATTATTTAGAAAATGATATTTTATTAACTAAGTGGTTTCAAAAATTTTCTCAAGAACACTTGAAATTACATCATAATGTCAAAAGTGAAGTTTGTCAAACTTGTAACTCAAGCTCGACAACATTAGACCTTATTTGTCTAATACTTATTTGATGCTTATTAAGAATAAGAATTTTAATATTTTTTCACTATTGGATTTTTTACTATTTATTAATCTGGATTATGCGTTTTTGCGAATTTTGGGGTGAGGAATGTTCTATATGTCTTCAAGAAAATAACGATTATTATTTTATTAATGAATGCGTTTGTAAACACATTATATGCTTAGATTGTATATATAAAATTAATAAATGTCATTTTTGTAGGCAACAATTTTCTTTTGCACCTTTACATAGACCTACTTTATATCAAAACTTAAATAATCGTACTTATCAACAATATTGGGGTATGATAACTACAGAAACTTATATTAATAGAACTGCTCAACAATATTGGGATATGACAGACACTGAAATTGAAAGGGTCGCTGTGACTAACAACTATTATTAGTCCAGTATTTATGGTTACAATTATTTTTACAGTTACATCTATTAAATTTTTTTTTTAAATTATGAGTTATTTCGAATTATGGGTCGAAGAATGTTCTATATGTTTACGAACAAATACGGATTTTTATTTCTTAAATGAATGTCAATGTAAGTCTCTGATATGTTTATATTGCGTCTCAAATTTATCTAAATGTCCTTATTGTAGACACGAATTAAGTATAGATAAACATTATTTTACAGATTTTTTAAATAATTGATTAATTAGACTTATTACCGTTTTTTCAAATACTGAGGAATTTTGGACTTTAACTGATGAAGCTTTAGAAAATTGGATTTCAGATACTAGTAATGTACTTATTGTAGACACGAATTAAGTATAGATAAACATTATTTTACTCTTATATATATTAACTTTTTAAAATTGTTATGAATTATAAAAACACTTGAAGATACTGACGTAGTGTATATAAGAAGACGAACATCGATTCACTCTTTACTACATTTTTTGTACTGCGCTGTACAATATTATCATCATGACTACTACTAACGATACAACTACTAGCGGTAAAGCTATATTAACTTTTACAACAACAACTGCTATAGATATTCCTAGTAAGCGTTCTATCGAAGAATTAATTATAGACATTGATGCTGCAATTAAATATCGTATAGATGACGATATTAAATGGAAAACTTGTGATACAGCTAAATTTGTTGATTCACAATATTTAAATCTTGTATTTATGGATGAACATAATAACGTTATATCTACACAGAATATTCCTGGACGTATTCTTGTTAAAAATCAAACGAATTATGTTGGAACTTCTACAACAGATTTAAATGAACCAATACTAACGGGTAATATGATTAAACAAGAACCAATCGTTATTGATATTAATAATGATAATGATGATGATATACTCATTATCGAACAAATTAAAACTGAACCAGATGTTATCGTTATACAAGATGAACCTACTATTGTGCATTGGAATGATACAACTAATGTTCAAGAAGCTACAAAACGTTGGAGCTCTATTAAACAAACTGTTAAACGAAAATGGCAGGATCGTCTAGATGGTCTACATCATCAAATTACGACTACAGATAATACGAAATCGTGGAAAAACAGAATTGAACAAATTAGGAAACATAATCGTATTGCTACACAGAATGATCGTGATGATTATAAATATTTAAGGCGTAGTGCAAGAATTGCTACACAAAAGAGTGAATAAAATCTCTACAAGAACTGACGATACATTTATACACTAAGATACATTATGATGAATTGATTGAAGTGATTATTTATATGTACTTTTTTATTATAATTGTATAACCATGTTAGATTATATGAACTGAACATTTATATGTACATTGCTTGTATAACCATGCTAGATTATTATTCTGCGTTAGACTATAGCTTCATGAAAATAAAATCATTATGTAAACATTTATATTCTCACTTTTTATTTACTAATATACCTAAAAAATGTATTAGTACGTGTGGGTTTCAAACCCACGAGGATATTACTCCATTAAATCTTAAGTTTAACGCCTTAACCACTTGGTCAACGTACTATCATATGATCGTATTTCCAATACCTTAAACCCCTGACTGAGAAGATTTATTGACTGAGAAGATTGACTGAGAAGATTTATTGACTGAGAAGATTGACTGAGAAGATTTATTGACTGAGAAGATTTACTGAGACGAAAATATATTTAATTTATATATTTTATATATAAAATAAATATATGGGATTTATATAATAGATATATTTATTATCGATTTTTTATTTTACCTATTGGTTTTTGGCATGATGGTACACTTTTTTACTCTTTATTCAACCAAAAATTTTACAATTATACTGATTTCTTTTGGCATGATGGTACATTTTTTTTTTTTTATTCCCCCCCTATACTACTCGTGTCCCCAACCCCAATTGATATAATTCAAGACTCAATTATAAAAACATAATAATTTCACCAAAATCATACACGTTGACACATTTGAAATAAATGGAAACGCGTAAAGTACTGATATTTCATAACGTATTTCTGGAAGACATACGGGAGAGGTATATAGAGAAGCCAAATCACACAGCGAGAAAAGGGTAATTGACCGAGCAATTAGAAGTCGGCTATTAAAAAAGTACAGAATGCAGGGTATGGCACAAAGGGCATTGGAAGTGTCCATCAAGAGAGTTAAGAAAGCTCAAAACGGGTAGCACTTATGGGACAAAGAGAGAAGGTGTATCGTACCTGAAGACATTGGTAGAAACAAGGACTTTTAAAAAAGACAAGGCAAATTCGATTACTTTCAACACCGCTCAAATCGGTACATTTAAAATTCCAGTCAGAGAACGCTGAAAACAGAATGTCATATTCATTATTTTGTCGACTGAAGCCTTTCATCATTCGCCACCCAAAACATGCAGATCGAGAAACCTGTCTTAGGGGGAGGACTTAAACTAACGTTGTGAGAACTTGTTGTCCAACCCTTTTTGCCTGTATTTCCTTGTATATACAATGTATGAATACTTGTGTAGAATGTGTTGATTATATATATGTATAGAGCAAATAAAATATTATTAAACTAAACTAGAAACCTGTCTTTGTAAAAGACATGAAAATGTACAATTCAAAGTTGACAACCTGCGACCGTTGAGACTCATTGATACTCGTGACCTACATTTGGTAACCAAAGAAATAGTATGTGGTGTTGACTGTAAGGCATGTATGTATATAGATTGCGATCAGTGTAAGCACAAGGCAGTGCCGATCCATGTCGTGACCTACATTTGGTAACCAAAGAAATAGTATGTGTTGTTGACTGTAAGGCATGTATGTATAGAGATTGCGATCAGTGTAAGAACAAAGCAGTGCCGATCCATGTCGTGACCTACATTTGGTAACCAAAGAAATAGTATACATGTGTTGTTGACTGTAAGGCATGTATGTATAGAGATTGCGATCAGTGTAAGAACAAGGCAGTGCCGATCCATGTCGTGACCTACATTTGGTAACCAAAGATCTGGTAGTTTGGGTTGACTGTAAGGCATGTATGTATAGAGATTGCGATCAGTGTAAGAACAAGGCAGTGCCGATCCATGACGTTGAAGATGGCAGTATGGTCGAGTGGTACCAGTGGAAAACGAACATAGTGGAGCACACACGAGAAGATAGCATGGTCAGTAAATTGGCTACTATTACATTCAAAGAAAAGGAGAAAGGTACAATCAATACATTAGACATTAGTCGGTGACTTTCAAGAGGACTTACAGAAATGCTGCACACATTTGTAAAACATTCATCACCAGTACAAGGCTATTAGAAATTTGAAGCAAAAACTTACAGAGGAAAACGTACTATTTCATATCGATTTCTCTGAAAACTAGTCATGCAAATACCAAGAAGAGATACAGAGCATGCATTTCGGAGCGTCGCAAAAACTAGTCTCATTGCATACTGGTGTGCTGTACACACATAATTCGACCACGGAAGGTTTCTGCAGCATTTCAGATAACATGAAACGGTCCAGGCGGTATATGGGGGACACATTCTTCCGGTATTAAAATATGCAAAGGAGAAATACCCTGACGTCCAAAACCTGTTTGTTCTGAGTGATGGCCCGATAACTCAATATCGTTGTAAAAAGAACTTTTACATGATATCAACTATGCAGTTTGATCAAGGCTTTGTCACTGTAAATTGGTAATTTCTGGAAGCAGGTCACGGGAAAGGCATTGGGGCAGTTGTTAAACGAGAAGCAGATCGTGCTGTGTTGTTTGGCAAAGGCGTCATAGACGCACACTCGCTGCATGAAGTCCTTCGTCAGTCAGGATTACAGCTGAGATTGTTCCTCGTATCTGACAGCGAAATTGCATGCCAGGATAGCGTAATCCCACGTAACCTCATAACTGTGCCGGGTACCATGACACTTCATCAGGTATCTGCATCGTCACTGTTAATTGTCATACATTAACCCTTTCATCCCGATATAACTGATATGGAATATATATCCAATGTTCAACCATTGTCATACATTTACCCTTTCCTCCCGATATAACTGATATGGAATATATATCCAATGTTCAACCATTGTCATACATTAACCCTTTCCTCCCGATATAACTGATATGGAATATATATCCAATGTTCAACCATTGTCATACATTTACCCTTTCCTCCCGATATAACTGATATGGAATATATATCCAATGTTCAACCATTGTCATACATTTACCCTTTCCTCCCGATATAACTGATATGGAATATATATCCAATGTTCAACCATTGTCATACATTTACCCTTTCCTCCCGATATAACTGATATGGAATATATATCCAATGTTCAACAATTTGATCAGAAAATGAAATTTAGATAAGACAATTCGTTAAACGAAGTATTTTATTTAAAATTCCAATACATATGTGTAAGCTATGCAGATGCGGAAGAGGTGGCTCATTGCTAGAACAGTATGTGTTTGAATCTCATTGCAGGTATATTCACAGACATAGCAGGACAGTTCTGGTAACCGGATGTCAGCTGCTTTTGTAAAACACCCCTAGCGGAAGGCAAATGTTATAATCCGCGGATATCATCGAAGAGGGCCGTCTCCAGTCGCAATGATTCCGAGATTCCTGCGCAATCCGCTACAGATGTTGATCAGCCTGAGACACTTGCACTCGGAGTAACCAGTAAGTGCTAATTATGATACACAAATACACTCACACCTTTAAGGCAAGGATGTACTAGGGTTTTATCTGGGATTGCGTTGAAGGGGGACACCAACTTATTGGAGGGGCACACTCCTTTGGTGGGGGATGCAGGACGTGCTATGGTACTCTGCTAATAAATTTGTCAGCCTGATTTCTCCTCCTCCGAAGATTGGTTCTCGCCATCATCAGATAGAGACTCCAATGTGGAAAGAAATTAATCGCTATCTCGATCTCTGAACCTGTGGTACATTGAATAGACTGCTGAAGGTGTTCAATGGCATGCATTTCTTTAGTTATCAATTGATTGTTTGATTTTGCTGTGTAATAAACAGTTATTTACGGAACGTATAGCCCTATATTATTTTCATGCTCCCTATATTATTTTCATGCTTCACTACCGTCACACATCTTCCCTACCGCAACAAATGTTCACTACCGTCACGCACTATTGTGCAAAAACAGCTATTTTGCACACGATACTAAGTATTGTGATTGTCTAATGTATATATTATAAATAGAAATGACCGTACTATATTTATGCAATATTCGCGCCTAAAATCGACAAGCTAATTTGGCGCGCAAAAAGAATGATTACATGAGCACTTAATTTGTGTATCGTTAATTTATCTTACCGCGAGGCTGATGTACGTAAATATTATCTCACAGCGAGAGATTATGTAATAGTTGTCGGTTTCTTTTGATGAGGCGCAAATATGTCTGGCTGTTTCATTAAAGTTACGATTTTGATTGCGTAAGGTAACAGGTGGTCAGCGCCACGCTGTCTGACTGAACTGTATATAATTCCGAGTAAAATTAAAGAGAAATCAGAGCACAAAAGGCTGTCCTTATGCAAGGATTGATGGTGTATCTCAAATAGAAAACAATTACTGTTTCTATGACACTAAAGACGAGATGTCTTCAGTATATTAATTTAATATACTTATAAAACGAACTATAAACTGAACATAAGTGTTACGGACACAGTGAATATTAATGGAGTGAGTAGCACCGTATTGCTTGAATAGAATACGTGATAGCTAAAAAATAAAAGACGAGATGTCTTCAGTATATTAATTTAATATACTTATAAAACGAACTATAAACTGAACTTAAGTGTTACGGACACATTGGGTAGCGATGGATTAAGTAGCACCGTATTGCTTGAATAGAATACGTGATAGCTAATATAATAAGATAAGAGATACAAATTATCTCTAATATATAGCGGTAATAAATTGATACCAGAACAGTACTGTGAGATATTGAAGTTATTGAGAGACGCGAGCGGCTGATCAACGTAGACAGTCTAATTGAGATATCCTTGATTGTATATTGAAGATTAAAAATGTAATCCAATTATCGACAGGGCGGTGATCTTATAAAGACACTAGAAATTAATGAGGCTTGAAGTGACTATGATATAGATAAGAGATCAGAGATTCACGAGATGTGATTAAACGAAATAGGAGAATATAAAAATAGACGATAGAGTGAAATAGATAGAAAAGAACTTTGTGTTACGTTATTATTGAATTGATAGAGAACTGAAATATACCCCTAGACAACCGACCAGAGAGTTTATATAGCTTAAACCTTGGAAAGAGCCGTAAATAGACCAGACGTAGAGTAAGAGCCGACGAGGCGGGGAGGGGGGGGGGGACACCACCCTATGCATCTCATAAAAAGCATACATGTAAACTGTTTTAACTGTAACTTCGTTTAACAATAAATTATAAATGCTGTTGCTCACACATTTTTTTTAACTTTTAAACTGTAAGCGTTTAGCTACAACAGGAAATATCTGCACCCTTCACTATATCGAAAATAGTTTGACTTCGTGATTTAGGACTTATGTACATGTATGCACTTTATAGTGTATATACATGTATGTGATAGTTCTATCTTTATTTACTGTACCTGCACAGTTTTGTTCAATGGTTTGTTAAATTTTATCGATTATATTAAACGTTGCGGTAGTGAATATTCTTACATACCTATGCAATTTAACTGCCTACAAATGCAACATGTATGGAATGTTATCTTTGCAGACAGTAAATACAACCCCAGGAATGTCAACACTGTAAGGAAGTCACGAAATAGTGGTTTAGAACGTTACTTTAAAATTAGGTCTGTCCACTTTTGAAAAAATACCATTTCTGTAGAATGACCCAGTTTTCTGTATGGTCTACGTTTGTCCTTTTCAAAAAGCAGCCCTTATAAGGAAAGTACTGCATGACGCATGCGCGCGCATGCGCAAACATTGATCGTGGTTTTTGAAATCGAAAACGTCTGGCTCTTTTGCAAACTAACTGCCAAATCCTAATAAACTGCTATAAAGACAACTCCATTTTTTCATTTCGTTTTTTCGGCAAATACTATTTTGATCCGTGTAATTCGCTCGTTCTTTCGGTAAAACCGCGTGCTATTGATATAGTTTGATGCATTTAGTTTTATTCAAATTATTTAACATATTTCGGATACAGTTCTTTCCTCGGACAGTTCGGTGTGGCAGTTTGGCGTGCTTTTACACTTGTTGAAAGCTATCGATATGGCTTTGCATGCCAAGAGGCCCTTTCATTTTATGCTTTCATGGGACCAAGTGCTTTTCTCTCTAGAAAATGTGGTAATAACGCGAATATACTTTTAGCTGGCGATTCCAACGTTCGATATATTGGGGCATTATGTGATGAGGGGAATGGTTTCCATAGCCTGACGGTGGCTGGCATATATTCTTTTTATTATTACCCAACAGCCAATTTCAAAATAACTCTTTGGCGGATGTATCGTGTTTGGCGTCTGTGGTCCAGTGATAAGAGCGTTGGACTTGGAATCAAACGGTCCCAGGTTCGATACTCGGTCAGGCCACGTATGTAGTGTCATTGAGCAAGCCACCTCACACACATTGCTTAGTACTGGTTAACCGCTTCAGTCGACTAAGCCTGCCAAGGAAAATATGTCAGAGTCCCCATAGCTCCTTTTTGTTTTAATATGAGCCTCTGTGTCTGAGTGGTCTAACAGGCTGTTGTCACTCACGACAGTCGTAGGCTGTCCTACCATCAACGGCTTCAATAGGGAAGTGCTGGCAGTCGCCCTCCGATTGACTCAAACAGGGCATTTAAACTGCACTATACATATATATATATAAACTTTTAGACCACATGTAAATAAACGTTATTCTTTATTGCACTGCCATCGCACCAGTACTAGTACATCAGATTAATGTCAGCACTAAGGTAATATTTGAGAATGACTAAACACATAAACTATATATTATTCTAGGGGTAGCTGTCTGGTCCACAAAAGAGTCCCACCCTCAGTTGGATACAGATACAATTTGAAACTTCACACGACTGCACAGCACAACGTCTGGTTGTGCATATCGTCTTCACGTTCCTCTCGGTTCCCTTTTAGTCCCCTACTGCCCGTCACAAAACCTCGCTTGATTACTTCCCCTGATCGAGCTGCCAGGTGGCGCTGTAGCCAAAGCGGGTCAACATTCAGCTGATTGATATTGTTATCGCCATTGCTAGAACTATAAACTCGCTTTTAAAGTTAAAATAATCATGCCGAATACCGGCTGTTGTGTTCCAAATTGTTGTAATCGAGGAGGGCATGCGTTTCCAACAGATGCACGAAGAGAACAGTGGATTCAGGCCATCAAACGGTGTCAGGCGAAGCACAGAAAATGGGAACCAAGTAGCCACAGTGTTGTGTGTGGTAGACATTTTCTGGAAGAAGATTATAGCACGCTAACGTATCGTGGTATGTAAATCTTTTTTGCGGTATATATATATATACGTAATAATTGAATCGTATCGAGTGTCGTGTAATGATTACCCGAGATGAAGTCGTAATGCGTTCCAGGGTAGTTTCGCCCCAATACATAGTTCCCGTGTGACGTCATCATTCCTACTGTGGCTGCCATTTTGACTGGCAAAGTTGATCAGATATTATATATAATATATAGTAGCGTAATTTTGCTTTCTTCATAAAATATTTATTTTTCATCCCATCACCATGGTTCATACATTGTTGGAAAGCTCTCAATGGACATATTTTTTGTATCATTTCACAAATTTCGTATCAATGACGAATACATAATAAGTTACCTGTATATTAATATTTCAACTGTGAAAATAAACTTTCAAAAATAGGTGCAAGTTAAGTTCTTATAATTTATAATCCATACATCATTGTCAAAAAATAAATTAATATTTAAAAAGTGCATTTCAATACCTTTAAAATCATACCAAATTTTATATTAAGACACCAAAATTAATAAAGTTATTGCAATTAAAGAATTACTAGTAACATCATGAAATTGCCGTTAATAAAACTTGCCAGTCAAAATGGCTGCCAAGATAAGATTTTATCAGTGTTTTTGACTGCCGTGGGAACTATGTATTACAGTTCGCCCCAATTATGCTGCACCAAAATTCGGACGGCTGGTCGTTTTACCTAATCGGGATAATATGACTTCATTGTTCACACATTATGTGTCATATTAGATGAGAAATACTGCCTCCTGTAAACCCAGCAGGGTTCAAACTAACAGGTCTGCAGTGTAGGCAGATTTTTCCCAGCACAGCCAAACATTTTTTCCCAGCACAAGTCCATGTGTTTATAGGAGTGCTACTTATATATGGCCTGTATGAACTATATAAGTCAGGTTCATGTTGCGCTGGTAGGTTCCATGTAGTAGTAATACAAACTTATTCAAAGTAATGCCGCTTTGATATGTGAATATGGTGCTACAGCAGTCTGTAAAGCACCGTGTAACCATGACTGTTAGGTACATGTACAATAATGTAACCCAATGTCAACAAAGAACTGGACTGGATGTTGGGTTATGTTACGAGTATTTGCAAGACTGCATGTATACCAGTGACATGTAGCGTTTGGGAATCAAGCCATTGACTTTCGGAAAACCATTAAGTAGATAAGTCATGACTTTGCACCAGTTACTAAACATATCGTCTGTTCAAGTACAAGATACAAAAAACGTTCGGATATATATAACATTAGCCTAAAGCTACATCCACGACTAAAACCAGGAACATATATCAAGTTAACAAAACAGTTGTGGATGTCGTGGTAGCGCATTCGCTTCAGGTGCAAAGACCCGGAGTTCGTGCCCAGCTGGAGCCGTTACGATTGTGTCCTTAGGCAAGGCATTTAAATTCCACATTGCCTCTTCTCTATCCCTCGTGGCGATAGATTCCATCAGGAATGAGGTCTCGAGAGCGATTTAACTAATGTTGTAAGAACTTGTTTCGCAATTGAACTAAAATAAATTAGTATAAACTGGGGATTATGCATTGCCTGAACTTACTGTAGTTCATCCGTGGTGTAATGGGATACGGTGTCTGCCTTGAATACAAGAGGTTGTAATTTCTAGACCCGCCGGAAGAACCACCCTTAGGCAAGACACTTAACCCTCATGCCTCCTCTCTCCCTCATGGCGATGGATTCCATCAGGAATTTGCAGTAAAAAAATAAATTTGTATAAACTATTACTGCAAGAAAAAATGATGGGTTTGATGGAGGATCTCTGTGATGGAATAACACCATGTAATAGTATATGGGGAATTTGTATTACAGACACTAGGTTTCACTCACTGCCATAATGTTAGGGGTGAATACTCTACAGGGAAGTTTGTTACGGGCTAAACTAAACCTTTTAACAGACATGTAGAGTTCAATGAAAATTAATGACAACAAATGTTTGCATCCTTAGACCGGCACAAGGAATTTATTTGTGCATTTTCTCGGAAAATGTCAAGTTTCCAATACAGCATCCATAATCGTGTCGTCTTTAATTGGCCATTTACTGACAATATCATATAATAATGTTTGTGCACTCCGTATGTTATAACAACGTTGCCTGTAACTTTGCTAACTGTATTCTTGTATATTTGCAGGTACAACTCCAACTGTACGACGCCTGAAAAAAGACGCTGTTCCATCTCAGTTCAGCTGGACAGATGCGCCTACACCAGAATCGGGCGCACGTACACGACGGGTGAAGGGGAGGTCCACAAAGAAGATGTTGTTTGGCAACAAGACCTGTGTAAATCAGCCCGACGACATCATTGCTGACCTGGCATTCAATGTCAATGATGTATCTGAGGAGGTTGAAGTTTGTACCACACTGTCAGAAACTTGTGTGGATAGTGTAGATGTGGACATGATTGAAAATGAAGTGTGTCCGAAGCAAGTGATAGATTTTGCTGCACAGACACCTGCACAGCCAATATTTTCAATTGATAACTTTCGTACTGATGACGAAGCCATACACTTCTACACAGGATTAGAACATTATGCTAAGTTTCTCTTTGTGTTAAGGTCACTTGGACCAGCCGCTTACAATTTGAACTATATCTACCATCAGGTTGTGACTGTCTGTGTCCCAGATCAGTTTTTTCTACTTCTCATGAAGCTGCGCCGTCACACAACAACATTTGAGTTATCGCGCCTGTTCGGCATATCGGAAACGACCGTCAGTAACATTGTCATTACATGGATTGTCTTCATGTCGAAGCAGTGGAGAGAACTTGATCTATGGCCAGAGAGAGAGCTAGTTCATCACTTTGCACCCACTAGTTTCTTTGAGAAGTTTCCAACAACTAGGGTAATCGTCGACGGTACAGAGTGCCCCATCAAAAAACCTAAAGCCCCAAAAACGCAACTTTTTCGACATATAAGAACAGGAACACGATAAAATGTCTCATTGGCGCTTCACCCGGTGGACTAGTTTCTTATGTGTCGTCAGCCTATGGTGGATCAACCAGTGACAGGCAGATAGTTCAGCGGAGTGAACTCGTGAAGTCAGTGTGACCCTGGTGATTCGATAATGGCCGACAAAGGATTTAATGTTCAGGACATCTTTGCTCCAATAGATGTTGCCATCAACATTCCTACATTCTTCTCTAAAAAAATCGCATGAACCAAGCAACAGTATTGAAGGACAGAAAAATTGCCAGTAAACGCGTTCATATAGAAAGGATTATTGGACTGGGCAAGACATACAGAATCTTAACTGAACCTATGTCGTGCATGGAAACAAAACTTGCTTCAGAAATTGTGTTTGTATGTTTCATGTTGTGCAATTTTCGGAAATGTATTATTCCTAGGGATGCTTAACATAGCTGTATGTAAGGTAAAACTAACGCATGATGATGTCCAACACATACTATATAAGATATCTAGTAGTCCACAATATCGGGTTAGACAAACAGATCTTATTTTCTAATACGCATTATATCTGTTTGTCAAGGTTATCATTTTCCTGGAAGTACATGTATATATCCTGTTGGAATATGTTTACAGTTAAACCTGTGTTAGTGGTCACCTCCATTAAGCAGCCAAACTGTATTCAGCAGCCACTTTCCAAATATGTTGTTTTATTATACATTTGACCTCTATTAAGCAACCACCTGTACTAAGCAGCCACTTTCTGTGATTACCTTGACTGGTTGCTTAAAACAGGTTTGACTGTAAACTTATCCTAACGGAATATATACTTGAAAATAATAACCAGATGTACAATAAATTGTCGTCTGTTACAATAATTTGAACTATTTATATCATTTATTTTACTCAGCATGCAAAGAGTTAATGACAATTCAAGATATCTACTACTATTTAAAGAGATGTTTAATTACACTTTTAACTGAATCTTATACATGTACACCGCCAAACAAGATCTACAATGTATATATAGATAAGGACACTACTTTTTTACATCTCCAATAAATGTATTTGATTATATTTTAAAGGTGTCTTATTGAAACAAACTGATCTATATAGTAATAGGATAGGTATTTTGGTCAAACAGATATCTATTTACATTGTAACTGTTATCAATACATATGTATCTGTATTTGCAACACCTGCAAAAAATGCCTGGGATTTGTAAGGCTCCATATCCAAGTCGTGGTTGCCTCGTTTTATTTATAGACGTGGAACAATTGACTGTAAATATGCTTTAATACTTATTATAACACTGAAGTGCAATGACAATTATGCTGGCAGCTCCATGTGGAAAATGAATGTATAAACAATGTACATTTTGTTTGAGCTTCCGGCTTTCAAAAGGGCCCATTATAGGAGTTGCACACATGTACAACATTCTTAAAATGCTCATTAAACTGAAATATTGATCGTAGATATATCGAGAATTCACTTTATACATTGTGAGCGACGAATAATGTCAACAATGGTATGTAGTGTTCACCCTGTAGGGCAGTTTCAGATATAAACAAGAAAAGCTATGACAACAATTGTTGCCATAGCAATACTCATCTGCTATAAATAACAATGTAGGGGTTAGAGAATGGATGTATATATTAGCAAGACATCTCAACCCCCCATATTTAAAAATCGCCATCGCATTTGGGCGACTAAGTTTTCTAAAACGTTTAAAATAAACATCATCTAAAAGTGATAAGCCTGACCCTCTCGATATCAAATCTTTCAGATGGGACTATAAACGAGAAACTCGCCTCGTTGCTATACAACAGGCATATAAAACAACCAACGTGTGGACACCATTTAGGTGGATCTGTAGTCCAGTGGTAACACGCTCGACTGGTAATCCATGGATCACAGGTTCGATCCCCCGTCTGACCATAATAAAATTAACAGCCTTTCAGATGGGACGTTAAACCGAGGTCTCGTGTCGGTGCTTTACACTGTGCACGTAAAAGAACCAGAGGAGACTCTGGAATGGGTCTATGTCTGTATCATTGCACTATCCTCCAAAATCTAAAATGACTAATCTCTTCAGGAGGCGTCGCTCATATGGGCAACCGGTAACGACGATAAATAAACGTAAAACATACACTATTTATACTAAGAATAACTATGCATGGATTACTCTTATGCACAAGAAACGACAATATAGCAAACATGTCGACAGTGTTTTAGAAAAGGGTTGTTGCACTGACTACATGTATATAAACCAATTTAGCTAAAGAATGCCTTTAAATCTTAATGTATATTCAATATGCTAGGTCACTTACATAAGTGGTGATGGGTGGTAGGGGAAACCTACATTTGTATATTCGACCTGTAAATAGGGGTGAAAGGTTAGACAAGAAAGTAGCAGTTAATGGAAATTAAAAATTAGGAAGCAGTGGTTAGGTAAAATACATTAAGACATAAAAACATATATACCGAGTCAAAAAAGAAACGATACCAAACTAAAAATGACGTAAAACGGATAAAACCATAGAAAGGTTTAATATCTTATTACGTATCAGTACCGGGTATCTTATTGCAACGTCAGCCAACCATAAACACAGGTAAATAAACACCCGATAATCCTGGAACGCCGAATTTCCGATTTGCACGTGCTCCTCAACAAAGACAACTTCCTACACATGTACAAATCGGAAAAACGGTTTATTGTACTGGTATTGCATTATCATCGAGGAAAAACACCTTACATACCCATTGTTACCTCTAACAAAATGCCTAGGCTAAACCGCAATCATAGAATGCGTGCCATTGGCATGATTGACGGCGGTTTACGTCAGCGTGACGTCGCAAATCGACTCGGGGTTACGCGGATCACGATAACACGTCTACTTCGACGTTATCGAACACATGGATCGGTGGACGACCGTCCAAGATCTGGTCAACCACGTGTGACGACGCGTGAACAGGACCGTCACATTCGGACGTCACATTTACGTGACCGGTTCCTACCTGCTACGCACACAGCTGCCGTTACTCCTGGGATGACCAACAATCGCATCAGTGCACAAACAGTCAGGAACCGGCTCGGTGAACGTGGCATTCGTGCCTATCGGCCATACGTTGGACCCATCCTGACACGGAGTGTACGTCAGGTCGATCTGTTCGGGGGCGGAAGCGTTATGGCGTGGGGCGGTATCACCTTCGGCAGTCGCACTGAACTATTAGTGGTGGACGGGAACCTAAACGCCCAGCGGTACTGTGATGAGATCCTTGCGCCAGTTGTTGTGCCGTTCTTTAACGCCAACAGAAACGTCACACTGTTCCAACAGGACAACGCCAGGTGTCATACTGCTCGGATTTCCACCACATTAGTGGAGCAGAACAATATTGAAACCCTGCCGTGGCCTGCTTTGTCACCAGACTTGTCACCCATAGAACATTTGTGGGATACGTTAGACCGCGCGTCAGACGACGTCAGCCGGTAACGTTAAACCAACTGAGGGATGTTTTGCGTCAGGAGTGGACAAATATTGACCAGCAATAGATTCAGACACTCTTCCGTTCGATGCGACGGCGGTGCATTGCAGTGAGAGACGCAAATGGTGCCCATACTCGGTATTGACGTCTGTGTGACAACTCCATTAGACCCCTGTCCGACGAATTACGTCATCACGCAGCAGACAGTTTCGGATGCTCTATGTGCTCCTCTTTCAAACATGTTGGACTATCATCTTATGAATTTTCAAAGAATTGTCTTAATAAATGTTGAAATTATAGACACATAAACACCAGGTATCGTTTCTTTTTTGACTCGGTATATATATATTGACAAAATGTTGCTACCAAGTCATTTTGTCCATGTTTATAAATACATGTAGGCCAACAGTCTGGTGGGAAAAAACAAGGAATTTCTATAGTCAACAGTTGTGTTATCATCTGTGACCTGGGTTGGGGATTTGCGTCAGGGAATCACTTAATAACAATATTAAGAAATAAACATGTTTAATGCAAGTAAGATACTACAAATATCATCATAGTATATGACAGCAATGTTTCTACACAGATATTCAAAAAGATGCAAATCGTAAAACATTGATGAACATTATTTATATACATGTAGTCTAAATACATATGCAATTGCATAAGAAATTATACATTTCTAACAACTTGAGCAAATATTTATGATGTTTTAGTTTATTAACAATAAAGTGGACCACGATGGCCCTATATCACTCACCTGACTCCATTGTTCACACAAGGGTGTCATGCAACAACTATGAATATCATACATTGATCAATCTTACTAAATGTCGGTGGTAGATTTTCCGAAGAATTTGTAATATTTTGAGATGGAAGAATTTGTACCATGATGACAAGTAAATACTAAATCATAAATGGTGACTATAGACCCTATGGTTGCTGAGGAGAAGACGCTTGAACATGTTGATTGTGACGACGTCGGACGAGCGGTAACCATATACATTGTATGTAGTTTCTTCAACACTTGCTAAAGTTTTTCAAGATTTACGCATCTATAAACTACATGAGGGGATGCTATATTGTGATGTCCGCTTTAAACATCGTAACAGGTTATTGACGGAAATAAACTAATGATCGAAAATGGATAATGGTTATTTTGAACATTGTGCGCAATTTCCACTTGTTTTCCATAGAAACTACCGCCAATCTGTAGGAGTAAACAGGTCAAGTGGTTGGGAAATATTTCTCCATAATTTAAATATGTAATTAATTGATGGCTGTTTGGGTCAGGCAGTCAGTGATTAAGTTTGGCTGAAATCTTGGGAAGAAGTCACTTATTCCTAACTTATTCTCACACTATTCATACAGTTAGAAATTTGAAAATTTACAGAGAAGTATAACTTCAACTACTGTGTTCAAGAATGTATGTTTAAATGTTAAACCAAATTGACCTGCATAGCCTACCGTAAATAAATATGTTATTGCTCTCTATCATGACATGTATTTCACTAATATTCCAACACATTCAAGACACTGTATTGAGTGTTTTCCATAAATCACAATAAATGGTACCATGATCATATTATTTTGCTATGTCTCATCACAGACAACCACTATGACACATTTGACTGTTCACATACGGAACGATACAGTACAACCGAACATCTGTGACCATCTGCAGCAAATATGTATTCCTGTAAAAGACAATATATAAATTCTTGTTATTGTATATACAGGCCCAATAGCTGTAGATTACTGTAATTGACATTGGCTTTCTGGCATTAGTGTCAAAATCACTGGAATTCAAAAATAAATACAGGAACAAAAATGTTGGTATTATAATTTTTAGTGGCTTTACTGCGAGTACTATGTGTGCACTACAATAACGTGGGTTCTTGGAAACATGATCTGATCGGACAAATCTATAATGTGGACCAATCTCCGAGTTTGTTGAATGCTAGACTTCATGTGTATTTCCAGGATCCTATCTACATGTTCCTGGTACTTGCAAAAATAATCCACCATATTGGAAATCTTAAAATCATCAAAAATTATGGGAATTATAATAGAAATAGTAAATGAATTTAAAATGGTAGATATATTGAATGGCAATTGGCAGTTTCGTGGAATCAAGTATAAGTTTTGAGAAGCGATTAAGAAAAATCGGCAGACAATACTGGCAAAGAACATGGTATCAATTGTGAGAACAAATTGTCAATAAATCACAAAGTTGTGATAAACTTCAGCCAAACATGGAGATGACTTTCGTAATTGCTACAATCAACATGACCTATCCCACATCATGGCCGTTACCTTTCAGGATGATCATTACCTTGTGGACCATACCACATCACTGATCAGTCAATTGTAACCCCCCAACTCTCCTCCCCATCATATACAATTGTAAATGCTACGACATGTTCCAAAATGATAAAACATTCTCAACTCTCAAGATGAATATCAAGCATTTTTGATTGGCTGATTCTGGGTATCAACCTAACACTATGGTACAGAATTTGAAAATAGTTTTATAATCCTGGACGTACTATTTTTATGTTTGAATCTACATAATTGTATGCAGCAGTGCTTATTCGAAAGTGGTGACAAACGGCAGGATCTTCAGGTTTATTGTTTGTCGCTCCATTTGTGAATTCGAATTATCTTCCTCGCATACTAACTTTTGTGATTTTAAAAATCTCAGACATTGGCACAATTCAATTATGGCAGGCTTGTATATACAAGGACTGAAACTAAATGTTATGTCGATCCGTTGCATATTAATGACAATTTCTTCATATTATAATCAACATATGTAATCTGAGTTTCACTACAAACTGTTTTGGCACCATAGGCACCAATTACAGGCCATGATATTGTGATATTAATAGTTTGACACTGGTCAGACAAATGATTAAAATGCATACAAAATATGATGTGTCTGACATGAGTATTTCTCACTAGGGTTTTCACGGTTACACGTGTAAACGGAGCCGTGTCGTGTAATAGCAATACAAGTGTACTAATTGAGTAACCGTGTACACTATCTTAATTGATGACATCGTATAATGAAGCTTAGTGACGTAATAAAATCATAGCATCGACCGTTTCACTGAATTTTGTGAGACCTAGTACATGTCAAGGTTGGCCGGGAAATACTGGGGGCGGGAAATAATCATGGAGAATAAACAGTGTAAATGATGTCATGCCGTGTACAAAGGATCGTGTACACGTTTACAAAAATCTGTACAGGTGGCAGCTCTATTTTTCACACATACATGTATCAACATTACCCGACATGCCTGAAACATATGCTCTGCACATCATCTCGAGCAACATACATGTCAAGTGATTATAGGATTCCTCCAGCGGTTCAAGAGATTTGAGAGGACACACATTTGTGACGGGCAGACGGAGACCATTAAGTAATGCATGTTAAATATACAGAGATGCTACTAACAAAGGGTATTAAATAATGAACATAAAATTACAGAGAATGTAGAAGTGGAATTCGCAGTTACAATTGCAAGGCAATGCACTTAAATTTCACATAATTATTGTCTTATCTGCCTTGTGGCGATGGATTAACCCTTTCCTTCATAGAGATTTAGGTTAGTATACTATTATATCTCCATACAAACGACAGCCATTTAATTATAGTGCAGTGGATAAGTAGTCACCATATCTATCCCAACTCCATAAATATTACTGGGAAAACATGAGATTCTGGCTTGCATTATGAACATTGGTTTGGCTACTACATTGTCAATGTATGTCGTAATGGCAGCAAGAGGTGCTTCTATGGGGGAAAGGGTTAATATAAGTTGTAGGAACTTGTTTCGCAATCAAGTTAAATTGCTAAATTTGTATAAACTAAAAGTGGATTGTTTTGGCAAATACTTACACCATGATGAAATCCAAGGAATGCCATTGAGCTTGAATCTGTAACTTAACATCCTAGGTTGGAATGTCCTAAAAATAATAAAACATGTACACCAGTGAGTTGTTTTAACAGGAGCAGGGTAATACACATGTCGACGAAAACCATGCCCAGTTAAAGTGCTGTCACCCTTTTTGAGTATTTACTCATTGAAAAACAAATTAATATTAGTTTGTCTTGCTGAGAAATTGAATTTTCCATTTGGAACTGATAGCATGTTGAGCAAAGAAAACACAGATAAAACAGAAGAAACAACTTAAGATGTATATACTTTTTGGGAGTATTCAGGAATAGTAACACTGGGATATGAAGTGTTTGGAGGTACTAATATATAAATGGTAGTTCAGGGATTCTATTCAGTAGGACGTCAGATTTCGCACTGATCAATAAAGTGGCCCTATATGCAACAATTGTAAAGAAATATGTTCCAATTATAGCGCCTATCCAGAGTCTTTATATATATATAATAAGTGTTCTTCAAATAAATCACAATTTAAAAAAAAAACATGCATGTATATATGTATGTTATATAATAATTTCACAAAACGTTTACCGCATCCAGCCAGATTTCACTCAAAAGACGCAGGTTTATTCATCAAAAAATATAATTTCAACGAGGTGCTTCAGTAGTGTAGATTAATAATGACACAATACTAATGAAAATCACTTGACTATTTCCTGAATACCCCCCTAAACTACAAACAAGAAAAACACATTAATAAATTGTTGACTGCTAAAATTATAAAATTATTGAGCTGAGTTAAATGCAGATATAATTATTACTAGTCTGCACAGTAATTTACCCTTTTTTGATAATGATGGGTTTCAGTCATCACATCTATACAGTTTGGTGGACAGTTCCGGCTTGACAGGTTCCCAGCCGCTCCCTTGTCTTAGTCAACACAACCAAGGTGGAACCCATCCATTACAAATTGCGCTGCATCATCATCTTTGTATCATAATTGTGTTAGCGACAGAGGCAATGTAGCATGTTGTCTGGAACCGAGTCTACCACGCTGTGTTTCCACTTCCTGGACATTGTGATGTCAACCTAGTAGAATAAAAGGTGTGTTTTGCATATAAATCGACAGTTATGAAATGCTAAACTGTCTAATCTTATCAGTGATTATTATGACATTGCAATTACTTTAGTTGGTGTCGGTTCTTCGCCCAGTTAATTGGTTAATCCAGTTGGAAGTGTGGAAGGCTTGCAAGACGGCAGCCATGTGTTCAAGCCCCCAGGACACAGGTTTTCAGGGAGTTAAACATGTTTGCTACACTCCTTGTCGTTAGTCAAAGGCATATATTATGTGGATTTGCTAAATAAACATTGGTGTTGTTGTTGTATAATTAGAAGTCATTGCAGATATAGCGTGTGAATGACATTTTCTGCTTAAAGCATAGGAAAGAAACGTTTGCCTTGCCAGGGGTATTTACAATGTAGCGGCATCGGTTATCTTTAGTGTTGTTGATGGTGTAAAGGACAATGAGTAGCTTTATTTTGCGAGTAATTCTCAGCACCTCATACTTGTCTGTACATTTACAAAGAACAGGAGGGAGAAGTGTAGCGATTCGGCATAGTCTATACATCAGACTGCACATGCCCACTTAGGAGAGCCAACTTGCAAGCGGGTGGTCGTGGGTTCAATCCCTGCACCATTTTACTTTTTTGTATGTATGTTCCATTAATATCAAACCCCTTGCACGGACATGTTTTCATGGTCAGGGTTAGCCGACAAATACTAAGCAACGTGTGTTAGGTGCCTTGCAACAATGACACTACATATGTGACCTGACCGATCATATAACCCGGGACAGTTCCATACCAAATCCGACGCTCTACCAATGGACCAAGGACGCTAGTCCTATATATCTAACTGATATATAATTATACAATATATATATAAGATCTCTACATAAAAAATATATAATTGAGGTTTAGCATTTTAGAATTTGAAAAATGCCTGGATTAGTGATACACAGGCACAAGACACACAAAAACATTGTTTGGCCTATGGTCATATATTAATGTTACTTACTATATGACCATAGGGCAAAACAGTGTGTTTTGTGCCTGTGCCTGGATAGTAAAAGGTCACATTTTTCAAGTCTAAATATTACTACAAGGACGCCACCCATTTTTCTTCAACAATTCCATGGGAAATCCAGGACACAGGTGTACATAATTGTAAAGTTTTTAAAAGATCCCAACATACCCAAACTCATTAAACAATGCAAAAACACATACATATAAATACACAAACACAATATAATAATAGTATATTAACATACTGATACCGGAATGTAATGATGTATCACGGGAACACAATTTTAATATGTTTTAACAAAATACCCCACCCACCACAGTTCAAGTCTATGATAAATAATACGCATTAAATTGTTAATGCCGTTATGTAACAGGACCTGGTGGAAACTAATATAGTCGCACGTGTTGCAATATTTATATGTTGCGACCTTCAAGATAAATGGGTTTATCTCTGATAAATGACAAATATATATCGGGATCTGATTGACTGGTCGAGAAAAGGATGTTACGTACAAAGCAGTTCAATGTAACTGAATCAGGTGAATGCTATGATTTCTGGAAAGTAGGTCAACATTGAAACACAGGTTCTAATAATAATTACACCAAACAGACTACATCTATCTTCCAGTATCATAAAGAAATATTTCTAAATCAAAACGATATTACTTACTTGTTATTATTATTAGACATATAACGTTGCTAACATTATATCACAGG
>CM026403.1:24141744-24162468 GCA_014843695.1 Archivesica marissinica
CTATAATAAACCTGGCCCTTTAACTAGGATTGACACTATAATAAACCTGGCCCTTTAACTAGGATTGACACTATAATAAACCTGGCCCTTTAACTAGGATTGACACTATAATAAACCTGGCCCTTAACTAGGATTGACACTATAATAAACCTGGCCCTTTAACTAGGATTGACACTATAATAAACCTGGCCCTTTAACTAGGATTGACACTATAATAAACCTGGCCCGTTAACTAGGATTGACACTATAATAAACCTGGCCCTTTAACTAGGATTGACACTATAATAAACCTGGCCCTTTAACTAGGATTGACACTATAATAAACCTGGCCCTTTAACTAGGATTGACACTATAATAAACCTGGCCCTTTAACTAGGATTGACACTATAATAAACCTGGCCCTTTAACTAGGATTGACACTATAATAAACCTGGCCCTTTAACTAGGATTGACACTATAATAAACCTGGCCCTTTAACTAGGATTGACACTATAATAAACCTGGCCCTTTAACTAGGATTGACACTATAATAAACCTGGCCCTTTAACTAGGATTGACACTATAATAAACCTGGCCCTTTAACTAGGATTGACACTATAATAAACCTGGCCCTTTAACTAGGATTGACACTATAATAAACCTGGCCCTTTAACTAGGATTGACACTATAATAAACCTGGCCCTTAACTAGGATTGACACTATAATAAACCTGGCCCTTTAACTAGGATTGACACTATAATAAACCTGGCCCTTTAACTAGGATTGACACTATAATAAACCTGGCCCTTTAACTAGGATTGACACTATAATAACCTGGCCCTTTAACTAGGATTGACACTATAATAAACCTGGCCCTTTAACTAGGATTGACACTATAATAAACCTGGCCCTTTAACTAGGATTGACACTATAATAAACCTGGCCCTTTAACTAGGATTGACACTATAATAAACCTGGCCCTTTAACTAGGATTGACACTATAATAAACCTGGCCCTTTAACTAGGATTGACACTATAATAAACCTGGCCCTTTGTTTTGTTAACTAGGATTGACACTATAATAAACCTGGCCCTTTAACTAGGATTGACACTATAATAAACCTGGCCATTTAACTAGGATTGACACTATAATAAACCTGGCCCTTAACTAGGATTGACACTATAATAAACCTGGCCCTTTAACTAGGATTGACACTATAATAAACCTGGCCCTTTAACTAGGATTGACACTATAATAAACCTAGCCCTTTAACTAGGATTGACACTATAATAAACCTGGCCCTTTAACTAGGATTGACACTATAATAAACCTGGCCCTTTTTGTCTGAAAATAGTAAAAAACTGGCCAATATTTTGTCTGAAAATAGTAAAAAAAAGTGTTCAATTTTTTTTTTGGGGGGGAGTGGTGTCCAGGGGGGCAAAGTCATGGTCCCAAGGGCGACTACTTCCCATGTCCCCCTTTTGAATGAGCCCTGATATCAGAGGGCCCTGAGCTGTGAGCTTGAGTTTTGTCAAGAACTTTGGCGGAGGTGTCTTTAGGCAATACAATCGTGGAAGTTGTGGTAGCGCATTCGCTTCAGGTGTGAAAGGTCCGGAGTTTGTGCCCTTAGGAAAGGCATTTAACTTTCACGTTGCCTCTTCTCTCTCCCTCGTGGCGATGGATTACATCAGAAATAAGGTCTCGAGAGTGATTAATATAAGCTGTAAGAACTTGTTTCGCAATCAAGCTAAAATAAATTTGTATAAACGAGATCAAAATTGTCTCCGATGGATCCAGGATTATTAATGTAACATTGTAAAAACTTTTTATAAACAAAGATGGGCGAATTTCATTTTTACTCAAGTAACGGAATTTCGGGAAATTGGTTATTTAGCACTTAAAGGCCTGCAGTTTGACCCCGTCCAATTGTAAAGATTTATATTTTACTACCTGTTCCATGTGATTAGTGGCTTGTATCAACAATGTAGCAGTACGTTCAGTATAATTTGGCGTATGTAGGTATTTTCTAACGGTTAATATGCACGATCACTCTGTGAGCTGAGAATTAGTCAAAATGAGGCCCTGACAATTTAAGTAAACGTATATTATTGATTGTAAAGAAAATTGATAGTTATGAGTATTCAAACTACATAATCCAGATCAGCCCAGGGACATAGATTACATGTTATGTAGGTGCCTGATCAGCCGTAGCGTAATCACTGAGACTGATAATTTGTATGCATGTATAATGTGCGCTATGGTGGTGATCTGTGCAATCTAATTCAAAATTCAGTTCATGTTTTGACCTAATCAAATATGTATGTATATAATATGTATGTATTTATATGAATAAACTATATGTGTTCGTTATATGGTAACCTTCATACTTCATTTAATTATATATCTACAGTATTATTCGCAAGTTTTCTGCTATATTTTAAATATTTCTCTGTGTCAGTGTGTGTTTACCGATATTGATGCTACATAATAATCACAGTGAATGCTATGAGTACATGTATAATATTATAATTATAATCTCTTGAACATACGAGTATTACACATATTCTGCCGATTTCTACAAGATGCCATTGAGTAAAATAACAATGTATGTAACTGATGAGCAGAGAAAAAAATTGCTGACTTTCTTACAAAATAAGAACTGGGACGTAGAGATGGAAATAGAAGAAACAGCCACCACCATGCCCGTTGCAGAGGCTGCTTACGTACCTCCCCCTATGCCTCAGCATGCTGAAGGTGTTGCTGAGTGTCCACTGTGCTTGTGTTCCCCTTGCATAATAAATGAACAGAACAAACAACTTTGGTGGCCTGCTAATAATCGTCCACCGCATAATCTAAATTCACATGAGAGAAAGCTTCTATACAGGAGGTTTTGGGCAATGCTATATAATTGTGGCGCATGGAAAGATGTCAGATATATATAGAGAAAAGTAGCGGCTAGAAGAGGAGACTGTACATGGCATAAGAGGGAACTGATGCCTGAATGTGTGGTACAGCAATGCAGGAACTGGCTGCCTAACCCGCACAACCAGCCTTATTTGGGCCATAAGTGGAGTTGAATTGTTTATACCAGTTGTAAGTACTATAAAAATACAGAACTTCAATTTCAGCAATTTATAACCGCTGATATGTATGTGGGTCATAATAGATATAAGTGGTGCTCATGTATTAGATGTATACCATGCAGGGCCTCGCATGTGGCAAATACGATGTGCGTCGACCGTCACATTTGTACCGCTATTCCTCGTGTGTTTAAGGTCAAATATTGTAATACCTCGCAGTCAGTCAGACATACCCTGCATAACTGCTTTCATTTCAATTCACGTCTTGGATATGGCCAAGATGTTCGGGCACGTTTATTTAACTGATATAGTGAATTTAGTTTTTATTGTCGTTATGTATAGTAATCTGAATGTTATACATGGTAGATGCTACCTACAGTGTGTGTGAATCTAGTCATTACGGGTAGAAATGCTCCGTTAAATTCTTGTTTACAATAGGCGACTATGTGTAAATACTGAGTGCAGTTCGTTGTAGTTTGCAGACCGACTCGGGTGAATTATTTAATATGTACAGTTTGAATACACTACGGAAACGTAAATTTGAGGTTAATATTCATGTTTATGTGTTTAGTTCATGTTTTATTGCTCTCATTGGGTGTTTCAAGCGAGTTTTAGTCACGCGCACCTGTCCCACACATAAATCTGTGGCCACCGAGTTTTGTGTGGAGCGTTCTTCCACAGCTTTTACTGTGGGATTCACCGCCACACTTGTGGAATCCACCAACACACCTGTGGCCACACATAGTTGTGTGGGGGAGATGGTCTGATGGTATATAAGCACTGCAGTGGTTCATTCTAGACTCCGCAGCTCCTAACATTTTCATAGCATATCCGTTTCGGAACTTTCGGCCATAATAAACTCTAAGGTGTGCTATTTCGTTAACAATTTAATAAGTAGTGATTTTTGGGAAATGGTTGTGAAACTTGATAGTAACATTTTAGTTGTTTATTAGATAAATTATTTATGAAATAAATAATTGTTTGTCTATTGTTCAATGCCAAGTTCTGGGTACCGAAAACTTGTACAGTGCATAAAATTATGACGTTGAACTACTGTGCGAATAGTTGGTCACAGCATTTTCTGTTCGCTACTAAATAAACATTATAATTATTAGAAACAGTCTAATATTCTTTGTCTTCCCCCCCCCCAATAAAACATTGCGGAGTCACCCCCAACAAGGAGACCAGCGTCGGAGAGTGTACTGTTGTCGCGGGGCTAACGTCACACGGGCGTATCAGGGACAACAACCGTTTACCTCCCAAAATCTCCGTCATCGTCGACTGTACTTACGGCCAAGTACAACGTAGTCACGTACGTGCCACAGATCGGCCCATCCACCGGCGCGTAACAATATAGGTCAAACTGCAGGCCTTTAAGGGAAGGGAAAG
Organism: Archivesica marissinica; assembly: GCA_014843695.1. Lineage (NCBI taxonomy): Eukaryota > Metazoa > Mollusca > Bivalvia > Venerida > Vesicomyidae > Archivesica > Archivesica marissinica. The sequence continues at coordinate 24,146,194 of CM026403.1, forward strand.
AACACTGCAGTTTACTTGTATGAGGGAACCAACAAGTATTATTGCCACAGGTGCCGATACTTAATGTAGTAGTTGGTGAGAAATTGTCATAATTTATATTAACTTTAAAGATGAACACCCCTGGTTCCCATTCTAACATTTTTCCAAACGCCAACATGAATCTGTCTGGAACCAGCAATTGATAACAGGATACCTCCCTTAGTTGACAACAAATAGTACAGGTAGACAATACAACACATATATACAGGTATACAATACAACACATATATACAGGTAGACAATACAACACATATATACAGGTAGACAATACAACACATATATACAGGTAGACAATACAACACATATATACAGGTAGACAATACAACACATATATACAGGTAGACAATACAACACATAGTACAGGTAGACAATACAACACATATACAGGTAGACATCACATAGTACGGGTAGACAACACAACAAATAGTACAGGTAGACAATACAACACATATATACAGGTAGACAGCACATAGTATGGGTAGACAACACAACAAATAGTACAGGTAGACAATACAACACATATATATACAGGTAGACAATACAACACACAGTATAGGTAGACAATACAACACACATACCATATAACTGTTTGTATATAGTATATTGTAAAGATAACACATAAATACCATATAACTGTTTGTAAACATAACACATACATACCATATAACTGTTTGTATATAATATATTGTAAACATAACACATAAATACCATAGAACTGTTTGTAAACATAACACATAAATACCATATAACTGTTTGTATATAGTATATTGTAAACATAACACATAAATACCATATAACTGTTTGTAAACATAACACATAAATACCATATAACTGTTTGTATATAGTATATTGTAAACATAACACATAAATACCATATAACTGTTTGTAAACATAACACATAAATACCATATAACTGTTTGTATATAGTATATTGTCCACTCACAACCATTGTAAACATAACACATACATACCATATAACTGTTTGTATATAGTATATTGTAAACATAACACATAAATACCATATAACTGTTTGTAAACATAACACATAAATACCATATAACTGTTTGTATATAGTATATTTACTCACAACCATTGTAAACATAACACATAAATACCATATAACTGTTTGTATATAGTATATTGTCCACTACACAACCATTGTAAACATAACACATACATACCATATAACTGTTTGTATATAGTATATTGTAAACATAACACATACATACCATATAACTGTTTGTAAACATAACACATAAATACCATATAACTGTTTGTATATAGTATATTGTCCACTACACAACCATTGTAAACATAACACATACATACCATATAACTGTTTGTATATAGTATATTGTAAACATAACACATACATACCATATAACTGTTTGTAAACATAACACATAAATACCATATAACTGTTTGTATATAGTATATTGTCCACTACACAACCATTGTAAACATAACACATACATACCATATAACTGTTTGTAAACATAACACATAAATACCATATAACTGTTTGTATATAGTATATTGTCTACCTCACAACCATTGTAAACATAACACATACATACCATATAACTGTTTGTAAACATAACACATACATACCATATAACTGTTTGTAAACATAACACATACATACCATATAACTGTTTGTATATAGTATATTGTCCACCTCACAACCATTGTAAACATAACACATACATACCATATAACTGTTTGTAAACATAACACATAAATACCATATAACTGTTTGTAAACATAACACATACATACCATATAACTGTTTGTAAACATAACACATAAATACCATATAACTGTTTGTAAACATAACACATAAATACCATATAACTGTTTGTAAACATAACACATACATACCATATAACTGTTTGTAAACATAACACATAAATACCATATAACTGTTTGTAAACATAACACATACATACCATATAACTGTTTGTAAACATAACACATAAATACCATATAACTGTTTGTAAACATAACACATAAATACCATATAACTGTTTGTATATAGTATATTGTCCACTACACAACCATTGTAAACATAACACATACATACCATATAACTGTTTGTAAACATAACACATAAATACCATATAACTGTTTGTATATAGTATATTGTCCACCTCACAACCATTGTAAACATAACACATACATACCATATAACTGTTTGTAAACATAACACATACATACGATATACCTGTTTGTATATAGTATATTGTCCACCTCACAACCATTGTAAACATAACACATACATACCATATAACTGTTTGTAAACATAACACATACATACCATATAACTGTTTGTAAACATAACACATACATACCATATAACTGTTTGTAAACATAACACATAAATACCATATAACTGTTTGTAAACATAATACATAAATACCATATAACTGTTTGTAAACATAACACATAAATACCATATAACTGTTTGTAAACATAACACATACATACCATATAACTGTTTGTATATAGTATATTGTCCACCTCACAACCATTGTAAACATAACACATACATACCATATAACTGTTTGTATATAGTATATTGTTTTGTAAACATAACACATACATACCATATAACTGTTTGTAAACATAACACATAAATACCATATAACTGTTTGTAAACATAACACATAAATACCATATAGCTGTTTGTAAACATAACACATACATACCATATAACTGTTTGTATATAGTATATTGTCCACCTCACAACCATTGTAAACATAACACATACATACCATATAACTGTTTGTAAACATAACACATAAATACCATATAACTGTTTGTAAACATAACACATAAATACCATATAGCTGTTTGTAAACATAACACATACATACCATATAACTGTTTGTAAACATAACACATAAATACCATATAACTGTTTGTAAACATAACACATACATACCATATAACTGTTTGTATATAGTATATTATCCACCTCACTACCATTGTAAACATAACACATAAATACCATATAACTTCTTTGTATCGAGTATATTATCCGCCTCACCACCCCACGGCATATCATCATCTGAACATTTATTGGGCATTCCGTTGTATCCTATACCAACGATCTTCCTCTCTTCATTGACAATACACGCTCCAACCTGGTACATACAGAAATATCATAGGCTATTTAACACTTTCCCACACACAGATTTGGACTAATATACAGTCTTAAGCAGCCAGCCAAAGGAATCACAGAAAGTGGCTGCTTAGTGCAGGTGGCTGGTTAATAAACTAAATGGTAAATGTATAATAAAACATGTTGGAGAATCTGGATATTGGCTACTTAATACAGGTTGGAAGCCTAATAGAGGTGATACAGATGGATCTGTAGCCCAGTGCTAAAACGCTGGACTGGTAATCCAGGGATCGCAGGTTCGATCCCCCGTCTGACTCTAATAAAATTAACAGTCTTTCAGATGGGACGTTAAACCGAGGTCTCGTGTCGGTGCTTTACACTGTGCACGTAAAAGAACCAGAGGATACTCTGTAATGGGTCTCTGTCTGTATCATTGCACTATCCTCCAAAATCTAAAATTACTAATCTCTTCTGGAGGCGTTGCTCATATGGGCAACCGGTAGCGACGATAAATAAATGTAAAACACACACAATAATGGAGGTGACCACTAACACAGGTTTGACTGTATATCCCATTAGTCATCAATAAGTGGATAATCTGCCAGCATACATGTATCCACCTACATAGATATTACTTCGATTTCATGACACTCTGTCCTTTGGTACGAATTTTGATTTAGCTAGTTCAGTGTTTGTGAGAGAAATATTGTATGCTTATGAGGGAGAAGCTTAGTGCATATGGGGGAGAAGTGCAGTGCATATGAGGGAGAAGTTCAGTGCATATGAGGGAGAAGTTCAGTATATATGAGGGAGAAGTTCAGTGTATATAAGGGAGAAGTTCAGTGTATATGAGGGAGAAGTTCAGTGTATATGAAGGAGAAGTTCAGTGTATATGAGGGAGAAGTTCAGTGTATATAAGGGAGAAGTTCAGTGTATATGAAGGAGAAGTTCAGTGTATATGAGGGAGAAGTTCAGTGTATATAAGGGAGAAGTTCAGTGTATATGAAGGAGAAGTTCAGTGTATATGAGGGAGAAGTTCAGTGTATATAGGGAGAAGTTCAGTGTATATGAGGAGAAGTTCAGTGTATATGAGGGAGAAGTTCAGTGTATATAAGGGAGAAGTTCAGTGTATATGAGGGAGAAGTTCAGTGTATATGAGGGAGAAGTTCAGTGTATATGAAGGAGAAGTTCAGTGTATATGAGGGAGAAGTTCAGTGTATATGAGGGAGAAGTTCAGTGTATATGAGGGAGAAGTTCAGTGTATATGAAGGAGAAGTTCAGTGTATATGAGGGAGAAGTTCAGTGTATATAAGGGAGAAGTTCAGTGTATATGAGGGAGAAGTTCAGTGTATATGAAGGAGAAGTTCAGTGTATATAAGGGAGAAGTTCAGTGTATATGAAGGAGAAGTTCAGTGTATATGAAGGAGAAGTTCAGTGTATATGAGGTAGAAGTTCAGTGTATATAAGGGAGAAGTTCAGTGTATATGAAGGAGAAGTTCAGTGTATATGAAGGAGAAGTTCAGTGTATATAAGGGAGAAGTTCAGTGTATATGAGGGAGAAGTTCAGTGTATATGAAGGAGAAGTTCAGTGTATATGAGGGAGAAGTTCAGTGTATATAAGGGAGAAGTTCAGTGTATATGAGGGAGAAGTTCAGTGTATATGAGGGAGAAGTTCAGTGTATATAAGGGAGAAGTTCAGTGTATATGAGGGAGAAGTTCAGTGTATATGAAGGAGAAGTTCAGTGTATATGAGGGAGAAGTTCAGTGTATATAAGGGAGAAGTTCAGTGTATATGAGGGAGAAGTTCAGTGTATATAAGGGAGAAGTTCAGTGTATATGAGGGAGAAGTTCAGTGTATATGAGGGAGAAGTTCAGTGTTATATGAGGGAGAAGTTCAGTGTATATAAGGGAGAAGGTCAGTGTATATGAGGGAGAAGTTCAGTGTATATGAAGGAGAAGTTCAGTGTATATGAGGGAGAAGTTCAGTGTATATGAGGGAGAAGTTCAGTGTATATGAGGGAGCAAGTTTTAATGTATACGTGTGAGACATTCAATGTATTAAAGGGAGAAGTTCATTGTATACAAGGGAGAAGTTCAGTGTATATGAGGGAGAAGTTCTGTGTATATGAGGGAGAAGTTCAGTGTATATGAGGGAGAAGTTCAGTGTATATAAGGGAGCAAGTTTTCATGTATACGTGTGAGACATTCAATGTATTAAAGGGAGATGTTCATTGTTATATGTTATATTTCGGGTTTTACGCCTGCATCAGCACCATTTTGGGCTATATCGCTGGCGGGCAGTTTACCTAAAAACACCTTTCCTGGGCAGGCTCCAGCGGTTAACCAGTACTTGGGTGCACCAACCTCCGTAACAAACTGCCAATTTTTTCATATAAATGAGACACGATCTGAGCGGGGCTCGAACCCGTGACCATCAGTGATGATAGGTTACAGTGTTATACAAGTCAGCGACCATAACCACTCGACCACGGAGGCGGACAGATGTTCATTATATACAAGTGAGAAGTTCAATGTATAAAAGGGAGAAGTTCAGTGTATATAAGGGAGAGAAATTCAGTGTATAATGAGGGAGAGAAGTTCAGTGTATATGAGGGAGAGAAATTCAGTGTATAATGAGGGAGAGAAGTTCAGTGTATATGAGGGAGAGAAGTTCAGTGTATATGAGGGAGAAGTTCAGTGTATATGAGGGAGAAGTTCAGTGTATATGAGGGAGAATGTTAGTGCACATGTGCGGCAGACACCGAGTGCACGATTCACAAATTGAAGAAGCTACTAAACATTACCTGTGTTCTGGGGTCTTTACTTCTCTGAGCGGACAGGAATGCTATGGCCATGAAATAATCACTCCCTTCCAGGTAATCTTCTCTCTTACTGAAGCATACATTGCATATACATGTTTTAACAGTTTATAACATAATCTGTGCTGCAGATCTGTAATATCGCCATTGCATATTTTTCATATTTCACTAGTGTAATAACTATGCAAAAATACGCTCTGTAAACAAAATAAGCAATCTAAATGATGTCACTATTCTGGTGTCACTGAAAATCATCATAGAGCTATAAAAACTATAATACATACAAGACGAGCCATTAACGCTAGCCTGGGAACAGGCGTCCATATATTTTGCCTGGGCAGTCAAATAAATATATTTTAACACCGAGACTATTAATTGGGCCGTACTGAGTTTCTGATGATATCAACGTTTGTCATTTTGCCAGAAGTTAAAAAGTGAAAAATCGACAGACTGGAACCCAGGCTACATTAACACTACATATCATGTCTGAATCCTTCAGCAGCCTTGTGCAGCCACAGCAGTAATTCCAAAGTAAAACTTGCTAAAAGCAAATAGCCGACAGTTAAAGCAGCATTACATCGTATGAAATAAAATATATTTGAAAAATTCAATTTTTTTTACGTATGGGTAGCAATGCTGCTACACATTCTAACATTATACTTTGTATGCTTATGTTCATTTGGTAAACTGTTTTTTTTTGGCGATAAAACAAACTCGAAACCGAAAGTAGGACTTTCTGAGTCGATCGGTCAAGCACTTGTTTACAACAGGAATGCATCGCCCGCACTTGTTTGCATTCGGAATGCATTGTCCACATTTGTCCCAGTTGTCTTTTTTAATTAAATTACTTGAGATGTTGATTCATACCTCTGTTAGTTAAGTCTTTTAGGGACATATCTGCATCCCCGCGAGTGGTTCGACATTAGAGGAAGATAGATAGATAGTCTTTCATGTTCAAAATATATACGTTGTTTTCTACATCCTCTGTTGTTTCACGCATGCGCGCTGTGCGTGTTTACATTTCGTGTGTTGATAAACAAATTCGTGTATACGACGGTTTAAATTTATTGGAATTTTATCATTTCTGAGCGACTATTACGATTTTTGTAAACACACACACATTAGTATTTATATTTTACCCAAAACATCCTTTTATTACGATGTAATGCTGCTTTAAGCGTTACACATTTTGACCAACTTGGTAAATATGCACTTGTTGACATAATAAAGTACTTTACTATGATGTCATACAAATGAGTCAAATGACATAACATGTAGAACGCACACTGTTCTTTAGAATACATTTATAATTGTATTGCTTTATAATAGTTTCATGAATTTAAAAGCTGATTATCACGTAAGCAGTGTTCCCTCTGTCTGAATGTTTGTCTGCGCCACTTCTGTCACCAATTGAAAAATACTGGAGCAAATTAAAAAAACTTGGAGCCAACTAAGAGCCATATAGTTCACAAATAAATATTTGAAGCCATGTATTTGACAAAACATGCCCCCCCCCCCCGCCCAAAAAGTTAAAAAAAATACCACATGCCTCCTCTCTCCCTCGTGGCAATGAATTACATCAGGAATGAGGTATCAAGAGTGATTAATATAAGATGTAAGAACTTGTTTCGGAATAGAGCTAATATAAATGTGTATAAACTAAATCCAAGGGCGACAATCGGTGTTACATTTGATATATAGCATGTTACTTGACAGAAAAATATGAAGGTTTTACACTTTGTTTGGCAAACTTGAGACCGGGACGAGTGACACTGGCAAAAGTGATTATGCTAATGTCAAATGATGCTTACTGGCCCAGTTGATTGGCATGCACAGGATGGGCATATCATTAAATGGTTTATTGTGGCTAGGGGTTTTCTAGAACGGATTAACAGGGCGCCCGGTGTCATATAGAATATTGACCCCCCTCAAAATAATGACCCGCGGGTCATTATTCAGCCATAGAATATTGACCCCCCTTGTGGAAAAATGACCCCCCCTTGCAAATAGCAATATATAATGGGAAAATATTGAATTTATTATAATTAAATGTTAGTTAGCACTGTTTAAGGCCTAACAACATATATTTTGATTTAACGATGTACAGAATAACATAAATATATTGAATCTGAAAAAAAAGTATGCAGATAATTTGTCTCTTATCAATTTCTAAAGATGATCATGAGGTGGTGGGTGCTGTATAACTAGGAGGTTCACATAATGCATAATATTTACACAGACAAACATAAAACAAAGACAAACATAAAACAAATAAGAACAATGACCCCCACTCCCTATGTATAGACTACAATTATAAGAGAGGGTCACTTTTCGATGCCATGGAATAATGACCCCCTGGGATGGGTCTCTGTCTGTATCATTGCACTATCCTCCAAAAATCTAAAATGACTCAATCTCTTCAGGAGGCGTTGCTCATATGGGCAACCAGTAGTGACGATAAAAAATGTAAAACACACTCACTCTATGGATGCTTCTACAGCAGAAATTGATGTATATTTCTTTAACAAATTTAATTAATATGTTATCCACTTATTATAGCAAACTATTCTTATCATGTTTATTCATATTCTCTTAATCTTTCCAGAAAATGTGCACAATTATGTAATATGTTGTTAACAATTGTAATTCTGACTATTGTGGATCATATTAAGCCTTATCTTCTTTGCCACAGGTGTGAAAAGCAATACAACCTTATTTTTAGGGAACTGCAACCAACAGTGACACTTCCTGTGTTCCCAATACACTGGTTACATGTTTTATATCATTCATAATAAGTAATATTTTAATATTGTATGAGCAAGGACAGACAACATTATTCTTTATAACGTGTGCCTCCCTATCTATTCAGTGTAAGAAACTGTTCCATGCATACATGTAGAATGTGACCCCCATAATGTAGAATATCTGATTGAGGGTAGGTCACTTTTCCATGCCATAGAATAATGACCCCTCTGTATGTAAACTATACAAGTGAAGGGTGTCACTTTTCCATGCCATAGAATAATGACCCCCTGTGTGTAAACTATGAGTGAGGGGGTCACTTTTCGATGCCATAGAATAATGACCTACCTGTGTGTAAACTATATGAATGAGAAGGGTGGGGGTCATTATTCTATGGCATGGAAAAGTGACCCCACCTCACTCATATAGTTAATATACAGGGGGGTCATTATTCTATGTGGCATGGAAAAGTGACCCCCACCTCACTCATATAGTTAATATACAGGGGTCATTATTCTATATGGCATGGACAAGTGACCGCACCTCACTCATATAGTTAATATACAGGGGGGTCATTATTCTATGGCATGGAAAAGTGACCCCCCTTCACTCATATAGTTAATATACAGGAGGGTCATTATTCTATGGCATGGAAAAGTGACCCCACCTTGCTCATATAGTTAATATACAGGAGGGTCATTATTCTATGGCATGGAAAAGTTTCTTGCACTGGGAGGCACACGTTATAAAACATAATGTTATCTGTCCTTGCTCATACAATAATAAAATATTATGTGTTATGAATGATATAAAACATGTAACACAGGAAGTGTCACAGTTTATTGCAGTGCTCCAACATTAAGGTTTTATTGCTTTATTATGGGGATATTCACACCTGTGGCAAAATTAGTTAGCCACACAAGTCAGAATTATAATGGTTAACAGCATATTATATAGTTGTACATATTTTCTGGAAAGTTTATGAGAACATGCATGAATATGATAAGAATGGTTAGTACTGTGCTATTTTATGGTATTTATTTTGAGCTGCATGGTTTCAAATACCAATTAAGTTGAGTGTATGTCTTTCTTCATACATAAATTCAATATATTTTTATTGATAATTGTTAATTTTATAGCTTATGCAATTATTAATAAAATATATTGATAACATTGTTTTTGTAGGCTTTGGGGATGGGGGTCATTATTCTATAATAGAATATGGACCCGCGGGTCACTTTTTCCTATAGAATAATGACGTCACCCGCGGGTCATTATTTTGGCGGGTCAATCGGCATTAAGGGATTTGCATCTTGTCGTCGTTCTGTGATATTAGATGAAATATTAATGATATAAGGTGAAATATTAATGACATAAACTGCAAAATTAATTCCTATACTCGGTGTATTCCTATGCTCGGCTTATTTATCCATTTACATCCGTATTTATAATATTTATATACTTCTAGGCTAATTTCGCTGACAGAGCTGAAGCATGGTTCAATAGCATTCCGTTGCATGTATCGGTAGCCTGATGCAACTGTCACGTGACTGGTCCAGCGAATGAAATATAAACAAACAAATCATTGGGAGAATATTTCGAACGAAACTGTTACGGTGTATGAGCAATTCAGGTAGCTATCTGAATTTTAAAAATCAACTCAATGGAATACTATTGAACCATGCTTCAGCTCTGTCAGCGAAATTAGCATAGAACTATATAAATATTTTAAATACGGATGAAAAAGGATAATACGCCGAGCATAGGTTCCACAATAAATGGGATTAATCATGACGGAGGGATGTTGACGATTCATTACATTTACAGAACTTTCTTTGCTGGCCAATAAATTGAATAATACAGTTTTATGAAAAACAAATTGTTCAGATATACCACCGGAATATTGCAGGTATATGTAAGGTCATCTCTATTAATTTCGAACCTGTTAGGTTTCGTGTTCACAGCCATGTTATTCTTTACAGTATCAATTTCACTTTTTGATCTTCTTAAGTGAACACAAGTGAGCCGTCATTAGTGAGCCCTCATTTGCAGCAAACATTAATTATACCAGCAAACACTAACTTGAAAATAATTAGCTCCCCTTGTAATTTTCCATTATTATGACAATCTCATTAACCGCCAAAAGATCCAGGTATGAAACAACAAAATTATAATTACAGACAATAGTATATTTGGTAGCGAATATGTAGACAGCTTGGCAATTAGACCCTCTATAATTGGGTATAGGTACATAGCATTGTGTAATAGCTATAAAAGAACACCACATATCACACTCTACAATGCCAATGGGTCAGCACCATATGAATAAAGGGCATAATATGCTATGGGATCTCTCTGGTACTGGGTAGCTAGCAAAGTAGGCGATGTGACCCCACACAACCGGGTATACGTATGTAGCCTGGTATCATAGCTGCAAAGTGACACCAAGTATGCCTCTCCATCTTGGCCTGGGTGGACCCTACACTTAGTCAACTGAGGACCACCCCTTCGAAAACCACAGAATTACGGTTCCTGTGCCTCTTTGGTACTGAATAGCGAGCAAAATAGGCGATGTGACCCCATAAGACCGGGTATACGTATGTAGCCTGGTATCATAGCTGCAAAGTGACACCAAGTATGCCTCTCCATCTTGGCCTGGGTGGACCCTACACTTAGTCAACTGACGACCACCCCTTCGAAAACCACAGAATTACAGTTCCGGGCCTCTTTGGTACTGCATAGCGAGCAAAGTAGGCGATGTGACCCCACAAGACCGGGTATACGTATGTAGCCTGGTATCATAGCTGCTAAGTGACACCAAGTATACCTCTCCATCTTGGTCTGGGTGGACCCTACACTTAGTCAACTGAGGACCACCCCTTCGAAAACCACAGAATTACGGTTCCGGGCCTCTTTGGTACTGTATAGCGAGCAAAGTAGGCGATGTGACCCCATAAGACCGGATATACGTATGTAGCCTGGTAACATAGCTGCTAAGTGACACTAAGAATGCCTCTCCATCTTGGCCTGGGTGGACCCTACACTTAGTCAACTGACGACCACCCCTTCGAAAACCACAGAATTACGGTTCCGGGCCTCTTTGGTACTGAATAGCGAGCAAAGTAGGCGATGTGACCCCATAAGACCGGGTATACCTATGTAGCTTGGTATCATAGCTGCTAAGTGACACCAAGTATGCCTCTCCATCTTGGCCTGGGTGGACCCTACACTTAGTCAACTGAGGACCACCCCTTCGAAAACCACAGAATTACGGTTCCGGGCTTCTTTGGTACTGAATAGCGAGCAAAGTAGGCGATGTGACCCCATAATACCGGGTATACGTATGTAGCCTGGTATCATAGCTGCAAAGTGACACCAAGTATGCCTCTCCATCTTGGCCTGGTGGACCCTACACTTAGTCAACTGACGACCACCCCTTCGAAAACCACAGAATTATGGTTCCGGGCCTCTTTGGTACTGAATAGCGAGCAAAGTAGGCGATGTGACCCCATAAGACCGGGTATACGTATGTAGCCTGGTATCATAGCTGCTAAGTGACACCAAGTATGCCTCTCCATCTTGGCCTGGATGGACACTACACTTAGTCAATGGATAGCTAGCAAGCTGGATGATGTGAACACATAAACAACAACAAGCTATTGTTCAATATATCTTCAGTTTTAAATAAGCTAATACATGTTTCTGTACAAAACATAGTATGTGAACTACATTAGAGAATGTTGCTATGGTACAGAAATATGTCTCTCTTTCTGTCACATGCATCGATTTCCGACATACCTTAGGAATTAATAGTTATTCATCAGTAAATAGCAAGTCTCTCAACTCCAAGTAATGTAGAGTAGTATTTAACCTGGATCAAACAAACGTTTAATCAATTTGCAGTTTATAACATTGTTTAAACATCTCACTAGATTAACTACTCATACAGTTGGAATCATATTTCAAAGACATTCTTTTTCACCACTCCATCCGGAATATGTAACCTCTTCAAGATAGTGGGATTTCTGGAAAAAAGAACAAATACAGTTAACTTTAAGTTAGTGAATTTGTTAAACAATATACTAACACTGTGTCATATTATCATACAGGAACAAACTAGCTTCTAATGTACACTGACTCATAACGTCTATTCCTGACTTCTTCCGGACTGGATAAAAACTCCGATTTAGAGTGGGTTCCGGATTAGAGGTTTAAAAAAATGAATACGTGTACAACCTACTATGATGTACAGTACAAGATAGGAACACTAAAATAAAACAACCATAAGTATACACTAGTATGCCATGAACTAGCCATGAACTGTATAATTATGCACTCTAGTTTTGATGCACTTTAGAGCTAGCATGATGTTTATGGCAAAGTATGACTGTCAGACAACCCTCTTGCGCTTAATTGAGGACTGGAAAATGGCACTGGACCGGAATGATCATGTGGCGGGAATACTTATGGACCTATCAAAGGCATTTGATTGCTTGCCACATGACCTTGTTGTCCTGAAATTGGGGGCATATGGGCTGTCTGACAGTGCATGCTCACTTGTACATAATTATCTGTCTTTTAGGAAACAACGTGTCAAGATTGGTGATGCACTCAGCCTATGGCAAGAAACTATCAAGGGGGTCCCCCAAGGCTCCATATTAGGACCTCTAATTTTTAATATTTTTATAAATGACATCTTTTATTTTATTACACAATCTAAGCTTTACAATTATGCAGACGACAATACTTTGTCATACTGGGATACGGATCTGTCATCTCTCAAATCAACTATTGAAACAGAAAGTGACATCTTAATAAAATGGTTTGATTGTAACCAAATGCAGGCCAACCCTGATAAGTTTCAGGCCATAGCCCTAGGTAAGAAAACCCACAAACAATTAAGATCTTTTACCATTGCAAATGCTGATATTAAATGTGAAGACTCTGTGAAACTCCTAGGTGTAGATATAGATTTTATGTTAAATGTTGATGAACAGGTTACAAAAATGTGTAAGAAGGCTGCTAGACAACTAAATGTACTTCTCAGACTAAGCAAGTTTTTAACACCTGACCTCAAATTGTTAATTTATAAATCCTTTATAAGATCAAATTTCAACTACTGTCCGCTCATATGGCACTTTTGTAACAAAACTAATACAGAAAAATTGGAGAAACTACAACATAGAGCTCTAAAAATTACTTTAAATGATTTCACCTCTAGCTACGAAGACCTTTTGAAATAAGTAAACATGCCTACATTACATCTTAGTAGAATAAGAACTATTGCAATAGAAACATTCAAATGCCTGTACCATGAATCACCTCCATATTTACATGACCTGGTTAAATTTCGAAATATAAAATATTCTTTCAGACATTCAAACACTGTTGAAGTACCAACTGTACGCACCACCTTGAACGGTAAGAGATCTTTCAGATACGAGGCCGCTCAGGTATGGAACAGCCTGCCAAATGACATTAGAAAAATTGAAAACCACAAGGAGTTTGTGAGGCTGGTCCGTGCCTGGACGGGCCCGTCCTGTAAGTGCTCAATGTGCTCTACCTAATCGTGTCCGCTTATTTCCTTGCTTAATGTGCTTAATGTGCTTATTAATGTGTGCTATGTGTTTTATTTGTGTTTTTTATGTTTATAATTTATGATTTGTGCTAGCTTGATGTTCTAATTTGATTGTTGTAACTTAGTTTTAGTGTTCTATAAATTTGCATGCCACAAATAGTTGCTTTAACTGCATTTTATGTATTTTGTTTTAAGATACCTGTGAGGTAATTGCTGATCAGTTCCTTTCCAAATCTGATTTGGGGGATAACTGTTTTTTTAAAACATATCTTAATTTCACAGTAGTGTACCTTTTTGCCTGTCAGTGTCTTAACATTTTTTGTTCTTATTGCAGTTTTAGGCCACGGGCCAAGATCAGCAACTACAACACAGTGTATCAATCAATAGTGTATTTCTATTTGAATTCTTAAGATTTATCTATATTATATAGTTGCTTGTATCTTAAGCTGTATGTTATCCTTAAATTGTTAAAACTATTAACACAATGTATTAACTTTATCTTTGTCTTTTAGGTGCTCGCTTTAACATGTTTTAATTATGCTATGTCCTGTGTTGTATTCATGTTTAAACCAACTTTTATTTCTTAGCTGTTTTTTCTTATGTTTTGATTATAATATATGTTTGTCGGAAAATAGCTTATTAGCTAATGTTATTTGTAAATGTAATCCGACGTTAAATAAAGCTTCTTGTATATTGTATCTTGTATCCTGATACACTGTATACAGTTAAATTAACACTAGCATACTGTGTAGGTTAGACTGAATACGGTATACGGACATATGCCCCCCCCGGATATCTGCCTCCCAGTCCAAAAATTGGATAGGTGGACTCCCCCAAGTGAAATGTAAGGTAGGACATCTGCCCCCAGTAGACATGTTGACTAGGACATTACCCCCCCTCCAGTAGAAATGACAGCTAGGACATATGCCCCACCCAGTAGAAATGTTGAAAAGTGGCAGTATTAGAGACATAATACTGGATGAAAAACTTCCAAAATGCATACATCAACAGTCATTTTACTAGTCCTCATACCCATCAAATTATTAATTAATAATAAAATTTCTAAACATGTTTTATGATATTTAATCATTGGGTTTGATTACAATATTTCAGTGTTAATTTTAATTGTAATTAACAATATATATGTTTGTAAATTTGTTCAATTAACAAATGATAATAGTTAACAAATTTCATGTAATTATCTGCAATTAAAGACAGCTGTCATTTATACTTGGGGAGGGGGGCTAATTTCCTAGTCAACATTTCTACTGGGGGCAGATGTCCTAGCCAACATTTGGGGGGCTAATGTCCTACCTTACATATCATTGGGGGGGGGGGAGATGTCCACCTATCCAATTTTTAGGACTGTGGGCAGATGTCCGGGGCAAATGTCAAGGATTCACTGAATACATACACTATGTTAATCCAACAGAATGAACGATTTTGTTTAGTGGAGAAACCGAATCTGAAACCACACTATATTATTCAATTGTTTAATGCTAATATGCAATCGTGTTTAATGGAACACAAAAGCCAATTAAGACCAGTCAACGTTATCACACATTTACTGATTAAAAACATTACATCAACTGGATAAACTCATACACACATCTATCTGCTAGTGTCATTTGCTCACCAATTATATGCAGAACAAAATGTGATTTTTACAATTTGGTAAATAGAATGTTGTCACTTTTATGACAATACACAAGGATCATACCTTGACTGGCTTCCTTTCATAATTGGCACGTCCGTGTTTGAGAGGTACTTTTGTGTTGGAAATACACAAACTGTTAAGAAATTCCACCCGGTTTCCGGAATAGAGGGGTGAGATGCGGAATAGAGGGGTAAGGTGCGGAATAGATGGTGAGGTGCGGAATAGAGGGGTGAGGTGCGGAGTAGAGGGGTGAGGTGCGGATTAGATGGGTGAGGTGTGGAATAGAGGGGTGAGGTGCGGATTAGAGGGGTGAGGT
>CM026403.1:24163468-24188105 GCA_014843695.1 Archivesica marissinica
TCCGGAAGGATCAGGCCCAGGTTACCACTGCACTGCTACGAGATGAGCGTGGTGAACCACCAGCCAAGCGTGCACGGCGCCACACACTGAAGCTCCAGACAAAGCTACACACTCTATGTACTCACCGTAATGATGGTACCAAGTCAGTTCCAGATACCCTGAGGTGCATTGGACACTGTGTGAGATGGAAGTAGACACGGTTCCATTGACTGTATAAGACTTGTGATATGATCCATTGTAATAAACTTGTGGTACCATTGAATTTGAAAGTTGAGTGAAGTGGGGTTTTGTCCTAGTGGGTTTTAATCTGAGTGGGGTTCTGTCCAGTGGGGTTTTGTCATGTGGGGTTTTGTCTGAGTGGGGTTTTGTCCGTTTACCTCTATTTCAGGTTGGAGCATGAAATTTGTGACAGCCTAGCGAGATGAAACTATTGCAATGTAGACTGCATAATGAGCACAATTAGTTAAATATAATAAATTTTCCGGCCATGTATGTGAAATTGAATATAATTAATGAAGCTCCACAATGTTTACGAATGATAATATTACTATTGCAACTTAGTGTATTATTACAGTATAATGTGATGTTTTGTGCCAATATGTCTCTTATCATTCTATTCAGAATTCAATGCAATATATTTTAGTTGGCATTAACACACAATAATTATGTTCATAACATGTACTTTTAATATGATTGTTTAAATGTGTTGTGTTGTATTGTACGTACATAGATGAAAACAACCGGTATCGATATTGATTGTCTGATGATGTTTGTGCTTAATTACCCTCGATATTCTGGATGCAAATATTCTTTGATCTCCAAGAGAGCCGACAGTTTCAATGCAGCGAATTTCTGTCCGTTGATCTACCCGACAAATAAACACAGACACCTTTGGGTTGCTGTACGTCTGGTGATGAGATCCCAGACGTACAGCAACCTACTTGTTGTCCTGTCTTTCATGTCGCAGACAATGACCCGAAATGACCTTACATTTATCACACATTCTCAACTTCAAAGGCACCGCTCCCCCATTTCTTGTCAAATATCCATCCCAATACAACCAAGCACTATTAAGTACTATTAGCAGGTTCGATCTCCCGTCTGACCATAATAAAATTAACAGTCTTTCAGATGGGACGTTAAACTGAGGTCTCGTGTCGGTGCTTTACACCGTGCACGTAAAAAAACCAGAGGAGACTCTGGAATGGGTCTCTGTCTGTATCATTGCACTATCCTCCAAAATCTAAAATGACTAATCTCTTCAGGAGGCGTCGCTCATACGGGCAACCGGTAGCGACGATAAATAAACGTAAAACACACACAAGTACTATTAATTGACAATTATACATTACCGGTATTACTCAAATTCATGGCACGACCATATATACCCCTTCCAGTAGTAGGTAACTCATTCGCTTACTTTATTCGTTTCTCGAACGTATGCCAGTCTGTGAAGTTTAAAATCGTTGAATTATCTACTTAGTTCTAATTATCTGAGTGCATCATGTCCGATATGTGTGTTGTTTGCGCTTCCGGTGTCCGACCCCGGCAGCCTGGCATTGGGTGTGATGTGTGTGGCATGTGGACACATCGCAAGTGCGGTACAGGTATGTGTATATGTGTTGAATAATCATGTAGAGTGCATCATGTCAGATATGTGTGTTGTTTGCGCTTCCGGTGTCCGACCCCGGCAGCATGGCATTGAGTGTGATGTGTGTGGCATGTGGACACATCGCAAGTGCGGTACAGGTATGTGTATATGTGTTGAATAATCATGTAGAGTGCATCATGTCAGATATGTGTGTTGTTTGCGCTTCCGGTGTCCGACCCCGGCAGCATGGCATTGGGTGTGATGTGTGTGGCATGTGGACACATCGCAAGTGCGGTACAGGTATGTGTATATGTGTTGAATAACCATGTAGAGTGCATCATGTCAGATATGTGTGTTGTTTGCGCTTCCGGTGTTCGACCCCGGCAGCATGGTATTGAGTGTGATGTGTGTGGCATGTGGACACATCGCAAGTGCGGTACAGGTATGTGTATATGTGTTTAATAATCATGTAGATATTGACATTTTTATTTTCGACAAATTATTAAAGAAAATTTAAAAGTTTATATAGCATATTATACAATTTTCACACAATCGTAATTAATTTATTTGAGGAAAGTACTTATTAAAAAGTACTACTACACGAGACCAAGTATGTATAGATGTTGTTCTTTAATGAACAGTAATAATAGAAAGGTTTTATTGAACGTGGCTCGATTTATTAAGAATGCTTTAAACCATAGGAACTCAATATTGAACGCGTTGTCTTCTTAATTACACAAAACAACTAATTACTAGAATGTTCATCCTCTATATTAAATTAGATTACAGTAGCTACACCTGCTTACTAATGTAACAATTATGCATACTATTGTTGTTGCTAAAATGTTTGATGTAGTAAACTCTCCCAGTAAACTCTGTGATTTACCAAAATGAAATATATATGATACACTATTATAATGTTACTGTTATTCGCAGACGATATGGTTATATTTCATGTTGGTAAATCACCACTACAAACTACACTAATTTTGTAAGCGTATTTTAAATGTAAGGGTTTTACATGAGTTTACTGGGAGATATAGGCAGATACCCCCCCCCCCATTATTTCCCATACATATCAACATATGTCATGTTGATACAATAATGTTGTTGTTTTGTGTTTTCAGAGATATCCTGGAACGAATACAGAATAGCCGCCGTGGAGAAGCGTGCAATTTCGTACCGGTGCACGCAGTGTTCCATTGTTGAGGTAACATTTGATGAACATGCATCTAAATAATTCCAAACAGTATATTTTATGCTATGTAATTATTTCACAAGCCACTCCGTACATCATATTAACATCCGTAATGATGTGCGATTATTGACCACTTGTATTAACGAATGGTCATCAAAGCATATATATTAAGAGGCAACGTGGAATTTAAATGCCTTGCCTAAGGGCACAATCGTAACGGCTCCAGCGGGGCTCGAACTCCGGACCTTTAGCACCTGAAGTGAACGCGTATCCACTGCGCTATCACGACTTCCTAAAATGTATAGGAGTGTACATGTACTTCTACGCGATTTCAGATACACTATATACATGACATCATATTACCATCCGTAATGATTTGCGATTTTTGCTCACTTGTATTAACGAATGGTCATCAAAGCATATATATTATGTTACATTTTGTTACAGACTGCACTCTACGCCACAGATACGGTGTACGACGAACCCCCCGTGCTCGAGCCGTCGGTCATTGTTGACGAGGTATGTAAAATGTATAGGATTGTACATGTACTTCTACGCGATTTCAGATACACTATATACATGACATCATATTAACACCCGTAATGATTTGCGATTATTGACCATTGGAATTAACGAATTGTCATCAAAGCATACCGGTATATATTATGTTACATTTTGTTACAGACTGCACTCTACGCCACGGATACGGTGTACGACGAACCCCCCGTGCTCGAGCCGTCGGTCATTGTTGACGAGGTATGTAAAATGTATAGGATTGTACATGACTTTTTGTTGTACTTCTACTACGCGATTTCAGATACACTATATACATGACATCATATTAACACCCGTAATGATTTGCGATTATTGCTCACTTGTATTAACGAATTGCCATCAAAGTATATATATTATGTTACATTTTGTTACATCTTCGCCATCTTTGTAAAGTTTAAACTAAAATGCAGCTACACACATGTACATGTTTGTTTTTTTAACAGTTTGACACGATCGTGCAGGAAGAGGTGGAGGGTGGTGAGGTCATGGACCTTGAGGTATGTTTCAAGCTACTAGTATGTTAGTTTATACAAATTTATTTTAGCTTGATTGCGAAACAAGTTCTTTCAACTTATAAAATTCACTCTCGAGACCTCATTCCTGATGGAATCCATCGCCACGAAGAGGCAACGTGGAATTTAAATGCCTTGCCTAAGGACACAATCGTAACGGCTCCAGCGGGGCTCGAACTCCAGACCTGAAGCGAACGCGCATCCACTGCACCATCACGACTTCCAGTATATTCTATGCCTACACATTTGCTGTTAGTTCATATATTTATTTACAAATAACAACAAACTGGATATCAGACTACTTTGTAACTTACAATAATCGTACATTCAGAAAATGTTTTATTTAGGACAATGGCTCGGTGCCCATCCTCGAGTCCACAATGCTACCGATCGACCAACGCCAGCGACATGTACGTTTCCGTTTTCTGTATATTGTCTATTATATATATAAATAAAACAATTAATACATTCAATACATGCAACTTATATACATTATATTACATATTGATTTCCGACATTGTGAGACATTTATTTCTGACTAGTTTACATCTTATTAAGCAACATCCCCCTCAAATTTATAACATATTTTTTTATTTTATACTTTATTTATTTTACAACGATTGCGAAGCAAGTTTGAACAACTTATATTAATCACTCTCGTTGACTCGGATGTAAGCGTATATGTGGTCATTCATGTGTGAGGAAACCGGAGTACCCGGAGAAAACCCACCTGTCCGATCTGGCGACCAGCGTACCATCTCACATACTTCCCTGTCCGAGGATCGAACCCGTGCGAACATATTGAATGATTATCAATAAAAAGTCATGATCGATGTATTGTGTGTATATGTATTTATTAACTATTTTACTGCAAATGTATTTCAGGTTTTCCAGTCGCTGAAGGACATCATGCCACAGACAACCGTGGAGTCGTTCGTGCTCGATTTTGAGCGAGGTGAGTATATAAAAGAAACACTGATATGTGTGTGTTTTACGTTTATTTTGGAGGATAGTGCATGTGACAGACAGATACCCATTCCAGAGTCTCTACTGGTTATTTTACGTCCACGCTGCATAGCACCGACACGAGACCTCGGTTTAACGTTCCATCTGAAAGACTGTTAATTTTATTAGGGTCAGACGGGGGATTGAACCTGCGATCCCTGGATTACCAGGGATTGAACCTGCGATCCCTGGATTACCAGTCCAGCGTGTTACCACTGGACAACAGATCCGTGTGTATATTTTCATTACAGCCATTAAAACATTATATATGTTTTAATTACAGCTGCGTGGCAAGCGTTGGATGAGGTGTTCCCGAGAGTGCCAACGAAGGGGTGCGTCTTCCACTGGACACAGGCGGTGTGGCAACACGTCCAGGAGTACGGTCTTGTGCCCACCTACAGGCAGAGGAAGACCACCCACCAGTTTGTGAGCCAGCTTCTGGCTCTCCCGTTCCTCCCCGGTGCCCACATCCCACCGACATTCGACTCACTTCGTGTTAGGGCGAACACCGATGCGCTAAAGGTATAAAATGCATCCATATTGGTTACTTAAATTTGGCAACTATAATTTAATTGTAAATTATAAAAATTAAATATTACTACATGTACGTATATGGGATCGTGTAATTAATTATTATCATAATATTTAATTTCTTTCTCACTTTCAGATGTTGGTGACATATATTCAGCGCCAGTGGATCGCCAGCGTGACGTTCCCGCCCGCTTCCTGGTCAGTCTTCCGTCATACAGTCCGAACCAACAACGACGTCGAAGGTAGGTGTTATGTATGTAGTCGTACATGAATATCAAGATGTTTGTATATGTAATTGATTACACATCCACGTAAACCATATTATTTGCTTACGTTAATACTATAATTTATTTCGTTTTCCAGGATGGCACTACCGGATGAACCATCGCGCAGGACAGGTCGGTGTCGGTTTTTACGTTCTGGTGCCACTGCTGAGACGGAAAGCTGAACTGGTTGCGAGCAACATCGATGCCGGGGACCTTGAGCGAGATATGCGACCAACGACTGCTAGGTTGGACGCCCACCTCAAGGACGCTTGGGACCAATACATGGCGAATGAGACAACAACGTCCACTTTCCTATGCCGCTGTGCCCACTTGTACCGTCCACCAACTAACGTTGTCTCAGTACACCAGGAGTGAGGAAGACTGTATATATGTGTGCATCAGAATGTCTATGTATGCATGTATGTATCAGAATGTATACATGAATGTAATAGAATGTCTATATGTATGTACGATCGCGCATAGCAAATTGTGTCTGTTAGTGGCATACGCGTACTTAATCGCGTGCCAGTTTGGGCGTGGTTTGTACGCTGTGTCTGTAATGACCATAATTGCAAGTTCTTGTTTTTCAGATTTATATAGATCATGTGATAATCCGAAGCATATGTGTGTGCGTGCGTGCTTGTGCGTCAGAATGTATATATGTATGTACCATCGAGCATAGATAATGTGATAATCAGAATTTTAAGTGAGTTTCCATTTCAGTGAAGATGTTACCGACACAGACGAAGAGAACGGCCCTTTTTAGGGCCAACTATTTTTGGCTGGCTTAATGATGTGCAATATATATACGTCTTATTCGGCAAATTAATATGATATACATTGTACATCATCCTGTCACACCTCCTCGTGGTGCCAGCTGGTAACATGGTTTCATTTCACTACATTGTTATATGAAACCGTGGCTGACGTGACGGGCAATATTATATATTGAATATTATATATAAATATAATATTTAGGGCGAATCGACCCGGGGCGAACGTGTAACTAGGGTGAAACAACTCATAGTGCGAACGTGTAATTGGGGCGAAACGACCCGGGACCAAATAGAATATGCCTGATATATCTACATAAGAATACACTGCTACATTCGGATTTCGGGCGGGGATGCAGGGGGGTAGGACCGGGTTAAGACAGCGATGGATTTTTCCCCCTCTTTTCTTTCCACATTTTTCCAATTGTTTCATTTTAGTAACTTCTTTTCATTAAATTATTGATGGATTGGTGCAAATAATTTGTTATTTTCGAATCCTTCGTCTTTTTATTTCTCATTTTCTTCTTTAAAATTAACAGTACAGACCTATCAATGTTCTAAATTTATGTTTCCAGCTAATCAATATCAACTATAATTGATACTACTCACTAGCGGATTCAGGGGGGGCGCACCCGGCGCCCTCCACCCTAAAATCGCCGGAGCCATAGGTAACTAATGTGCCGTATGTTGCGTTAAAAATGTAATATGCAAACAAAATTCTCGCTCCGCTCGTACAATATATTGTATAACTGATTTGTTGATAAAAGTGCGCCTACGGTGTCTGCAACAAATATGCCAAACGGTCATGTGTTTGAGTCTGTGTCGCATGTTCAAATCTGTCCCGGTGTCATATAGAATATTGACCCGCCAAAATAATGACCCGCGGGTCATTATTCTATAGGAAAAAGTGACCCGCGGGTCCATATTCTATTATAGAATAATGACCCCCCTTATAGAATAATGACCCCCCCCCCATCCCCAAAGCCTACAAAAACAATGTTATCAATATAGTTTATTAATAATTGCATAAGCTATAAAATTAACAATTATCAATAAAATTATATTGAATTTATGTATGAAAAAAGACATACACTCAACTTAATTGGTATTTGAAACCATGCAGCTCAAAATAAATACCATAAAATAGCACAGTACTAACCATTCTTATCATATTCATGCATGTTCTCTTAAACTTTCCAGAAAATATATAATATGCTGTTAACCATTATAATTCTGACTGGTGTGGCTAACTAATTTTTCCACAGGTGTGAAAATCGCCATAATAAAGCAATAAAACCTTATTGTTGGAGCACTGCAATCAACTGTGACACTTCCTGTGTTACATGTTTTATATCATTCATAATACATAATATTTTATTATTGTATGAGCAAGGACAGATACCATTATGTTTTATAACTTGTGCCTCCCAATGCAAGAAACTTTTCCATGCCATAGAATAATGACCCCCCTATGTTTACACAGTAAGAGTGAGAGTGGTCACTTTTCCATGCCGTAGAATAATGACCACCTGTATGTATGTAAACTATATGAGAGAGGGGGGGTCACTTTTCCATGCCATAGAATAATGACCCCCCCCTGTATATTAACTATATTAGTGAAGGGGGTCACTTTTCCATGCCATATAGAATAATGACCCTCCTGTATATTAACTATATGAGTGAGGTGGGGTCACTTTTCCATGCCGTAGAATAATGACCCCCTGTATATTAACTATATGAGTGAAGGGGGTCACTTTTCCATGCCATAGAATAATGACCACCCTGTATATTAACTATATGAGTGAAGGGGGTCACTTTTCCATGCCATAGAATAATGACCCCCCTGTATATTAACTATATGAGTGAGGGGGGTCACTTTTCCATGCCATAGAATAATGACCCCCTGTATATTAACTATATGAGTGAGGTGGGGTCACTTTTCCATGCCATAGAATAATGACCCCCTGTATATTAACTATATGAGTGAGGTGGGGTCACTTTTCCATGCCATAGAATAATGACCCCCCTGTATATTAACTATATGAGTGAAGGGGGTCACTTTTCCATGCCATAGAATAATGACCCCCCTGTATATTAACTATATGAGTGAAGGGGGGTCACTTTTCCATGCCATAGAATAATGACCCCCCTGTATATTAACTATATGAGTGAGGGGGGTCACTTTTCCATGCCATAGAATAATGACCCCCCTGTATATTAACTATATGAGTGAAGGGGGTCACTTTTCCATGCCATAGAATAATGACCCCCCTGTATATTAACTATATGAGTGAAGGGGGTCACTTTTCCATGCCATAGAATAATGACCCCCCTGTATATTAACTATATGAGTGAAGGGGGTCACTTTTCCATGCCATAGAATAATGACCCTCCTGTATATTAACTATATGAGTGAAGGGGGTCACTTTTCCATGCCATAGAATAATGACCCCCCTGTATATTAACTATATGAGTGAGGTGGGGTCACTTTTCCATGCCATAGAATAATGACCCCCCTGTATATTAACTATATGAGTGAAGGGGGGTCACTTTTCCATGCCATAGAATAATGACCCCCCAGTATATTAACTATATGAGTGAGGGGGGATCACTTTTCCATGCCATATCGATCAGCCAGTAAAGCGGGATGGATGAAGTCGTCCCAATTATTTTGCTCATTATTGGTATATTTTACCAATGTATGGACAAGTGTTTGATTAAACCTTTCCATTAAACCATTTGTTTGGGGGTGATATGCACTTGTCCTGCGATGGTCGATGCCAATTAGTCTGCAGATTTCGTCATTGAGCATTGCAAAACTATTCTATGATATGGATAGTGACCCCCTCCCACTCATATAATCTATACATATGGGGGTGATTATCCTCTGATATGGATAGTGACCCCCTCCCACTCATATAATCTACACATATGGGGGTGATTATCCTATGATATGGATAGTGACCCCCTCCCACTCATATAATCTATTCATATGGGGGTGATTATCCTCTGATATGGATAGTGACCCCCTCCCACTCATATAATCTACACATATGGGGGTGATTATCCTATGATATGGATAGTGACCCCCTCCCACTCATATAATCTACACATATGTTGGTGATTATCCTATGATATGGATAGTGACACCCTCCCACTCATATAATCTACACATATGTTGGTGATTATCCTATGATATGGATAGTGACACCCTCCCACTCATATAATCTACACATATGGGGGTGATTATCATATGATATGGATAGTGACACCCTCCCACTCATATAATCTACACATATGGGGGTGATTATCCTATGATATGGATAGTGACACCCTCCCACTCATATAATCTACACATATGTTGGTGATTATCCTATGATATGGATAGTGACACCCTCCCACTCATATAATCTACACATATGGGGGTGATTATCCTATGATATGGATAGTGACCCCCTCCCACTCATATAATCTAAACATATGGGGGTGATTATCATATGATATGGATAGTGAGCCCCTCCCACTCATATAATCTACACATATGTTGGTGATTATCCTATGATATGGATAGTGACACCCTCCCACTCATATAATCTACACATATGGGGGTGATTATCATATGATATGGATAGTGACACCCTCCCACTCATATAATCACACAGTGATTATTCTATGACATGGAAAAGTGACCCTCTCACTCACACAGGGGGGTCATTATTCTATGGCATGGAAAAGTGACCCACTCACTCATATAGTTTACACATAAGGGGGTCATTATTCTATGGCATGGAAAAGTGACCCCCTCACTCATATAGTTTACATACAGGGGTCATTATTTTATGGCATGGAAAAGTGACCCACCGTCACTCGTACTGTGTAAACATAGGGGGGTCATTATTCTATGGCATGGAAAAGTGACCCGCCGTCACTCGTACTGTGTAAACATAATGGGGTCATTATTTTATGGCATGGAAAAGCGACCCACTCACTCATATAGTTTACACACAGGGGGGTCATTATTCTATGGCATGGAAAAGTGACCCACCTCATTCGTATAGTTTACACACAGGTAGGTCATTATTCTATGGCATCGAAAAGTGACCCCCTCACTCATAGTTTACATACAGAGGGGTCATTATTCTATGGCATGGAAAAGTGACCCCCCCCCTCACTCATATAGTTTACATAATTATAGGGGGATATTATTCTATGGCATTGGAAGTTTGACCTGCCTTCACTCGGATAATCTACATATAGGGGGGTCATTATTCTATGGCATGGAAAAGTGACCTACCCTCAATCAGATAATCTACATTATGGGGGTCACATTCTACATGTATGCATGGAACAGTTTCTTGCACTGAATAGATAGGGAGGCACACGTTATAAAGTAGAATGTTGTCTGTCCTTGCTCATACAATATTAAAATATTACTTATTATGAATGATATAAAACATGTAACCAGTGTATTGGGAACACAGGAAGTGTCACTGTTGGTTGCAGTTCCCTAAAAATAAGGTTTTATTGCTTTTCACACCTGTGGCAAACAAGATAAGGCTTAATATGATCCACAATAGTCAGAATTACAATTGTTAACAACATATTACATAATTGTGCATATTTTCTGGAAAGATTAAGAGAATATGAATAAACATGATAAGAATAGTTTGCTATAATAAGTGGATAACATATTAATTAAATTTGTTAAAGAAATATACATCAATTTCTGCTGTAGAAGCATCCATAGTGTGAGTGTGTTTTTCACTTATATATCGTCACTACTGGTTGCCCATATGAGCGAAGCCTCCTGAAGAGATCAAGTCATTTTAGATTTTTGGAGGATAGTGCAATGATCCAGACAGAGACCCATTCCATGGGGTCATTATTCCATGGCATCGAAAAGTGACCCTCTCTCATAATTGTAGTCTATACATAGGGGGTGGGGGTCATTGTTCTTATTTGTTTTATGTTTGTCTTTGTTTTATGTTTGTCTGTGTAAATAGTATGCATTATGTGAACCTCCTAGTTATACAGCACCCACCACCTCATGATCATCTTTAGAAATTGATAAGAGACAAATTATCTGCATACTTCTTTTTCAGATTCAATATATTTATGTTATTCTGTACATCGTTAAATCAAAATATATGTTGTTAGGCCTTAAACAGTGCTAACTAACATTTAATTATAATAAATTCAATATTTTCCCACTATATATTGCTATTTGCAAGGGGGGTCATTTTTCCGCAAGGGGGGTCAATATTCTATGGCTGAATAATGACGCGCGGGTCATTATTTTGAGGGGGGTCAATATTCTATATGAAACCGGCAACTACCCGCACTTGACATTCATAGAGGATGACGTCACTCGATGCTGTCAATCGAGTCTATCAAAACAATAATGGATGCCCCGAGTGCGAAACGCGTTAAATTCCAAACGATGACGAGTAGCTTTTTCCGAAAGAAACCAAAGAAAAGGTAAGATAATTGCTCAGAAAATAAACATATAGTTTGCAGTAACGGTGATATAATTTTTTTTTAATACAAAGTCCATTATTAAATTAATTCTACCACGTGTCACGCATGCCTTGTTGGTTAGGGTTGAAATTTCATGCGCAGATCCAGAATTTTTCTCAGCAGTTCCAAACCGCCCCTGATTAATAGAATACACCAGAACGCACAGAATGCACCTGGTGGGTCCATTTTCAATTTTTTCGGGGGAGCATGCCCCCGGACCCCCTATATACTAACCTTCAAATATGTTACGCCTCCCTAACGCCAAATCCTGTAACCGCCCCTGCTACTGAGACGATGTTGCACATTTTGTTAAAATAAAGTTTGATTATTGGGAAGGGCCGTTTTCTAATGTTGGTTATAACTTGTGGCCCGACCCTTTTGCTATGTTACACAAATGTATATATGTGCCTTATAATCTGTTAACTTATTTCACATCTGATTCATGCTCGTATGTAATATTGTATTGTCGAATGTATTACATATGCAATAAAATATGGTTAAATCAAATTTCCGCTGAAATATAAGACGCCGTCTAAAATGCGGACGCGTTATGCGGGCGCTATATATATAGAGAGAGAATGCGGACGCTATGTAACATATAGGGGGAAACGGGCACTATACGTACACATATAGACTATACTTTCCTGTACAAATGAGTGTCGTATTAATAAACGCATTTCACTTTGGGCAGCAGCGTCTGCAGGCTCCGGTTGTCAAATTTGGTTTTATATAATTGTGTCGAAAGTCAGAGAGTTTAATTTAAATGAATGGTGTGACATATCCCAACCTATTTCTGCATCTCTGAATAAAGACATTATGAGTAAACGTATGTCTTTATATCAGCTAAACTGGTTAGAACAAAGTAACAATCCAGTTAGACCACCCAATAAGGGAGGTAACAAACTTAAACGTTATTGTATGTTCAAAACTACCTTAGAAACTGATATGTATTGTAAAATGATACTACCCCCTTCTCACAGAGCTGCGCTCGCAAAGTTTAGATGCGGGGTCGCACCTCTTAGGTTAGAGACTGGGACGTATGAGAATATTCCCATCGAAAATAGATTGTGTCCATATTGTAAAACTTCTGTTGAAACTGAAACACATGCTTTGCTGGATTGCTGTCTGTATAATGACATAAGGGCTGGTCTTGTGTTACAAGCAACTCATATTGATACCAATTTTGATAGGGTTACTGGACATGAAAAGTTTGTATTCTTAATGCCCAATGTCTTCCAGAATGGCAATGTATATTTTATAGTGATCATTTATTTTACACATGTCTGTAATATTGTAGTATACATTGATGAGACGAAAATAAAGATATACTACTACGTATTACTTGATAAAGGTGTTAGATAAGGTGTGAGATTAAACGTACTTATAATCGCCGTGTTTTTAGTGTGTCAGATGTGTTTTCTTTCATTCATTATGTTATTTCTTTAAATTGTTGATGAAATTATAAAAATAGTTTGTCTTTTTTAAAAAGTATGCGTCTTCTTCTATCTCTCTTTGTCCCATTCTGTTATTATTTTCGTCATTAATTTATATAGCAATTTCAAAATGTCGGTAGATCTGTTATTTATTTTTAAAGACGTTAATAAATAATAACATAGATAAAATAAAAATGCCAGCACTGAGATGATATTGCATCTTTATTGACCATGAACTGCGGAGTGTACAGTTTTAAACTGTATTTACTATAAAGTGTTCAATATGACACTAAAATTTTAAATAATTGTTATTAACAATGATCTCATAATTAGAGCATCCGCAGTTTGTTCTATGTTCAATGTCATACTAGTACTTGACACAATAATATTCTTATAAAAACATATCTCATAATTCGAGCGCTCGCAAGTAATAGCTATTCCTCCCGCTAATTCCTGTGTATTTCATAGCGCCCACATTTTCTCTATACATCTATAGCGTCCGCAGTTTATTATACATATATGTTCTATAAGATATTAATTTTTATGCTAAAACTTGAAATAAATATATTTAAAATGATCTCATAATTCGAACGTCCGCAGTTTGTTCTACGTTCAATATCATACACAAATATGGTGAAAATATCTTATTAAAAATTATTTCAGTATACCGCCCGCTAATTCCTATGTACTTCATAGCGCCCGCATATTCTCTATACATCCATAGTACCCGCATGTTCTCTATACATCCATAGTGCCCGCATATTCTCTATACATCCATAGTGCCCGCATGTTCTCTATACATCAATAGTGCCCGCATGTTCTCTATACATCCATAGTGCCCGCATGTTCTCTATACATCAATAGTGCCCGCATATTCTCTATACATCCATAGTGCCCGCATATTCTCTATACATCCATAGTGCCCGCATGTTCTCTATACATCCATAGTGCCCGCATGTTCTCTATACATCAATAGTGCCCGCATATTCTCTATACATCCATAGTGCCCGCATATTCTCTATACATCCATAGTGCCCGCATTTTCTCTATACATCAATAGTTCCCGCATATTCTCTATACATCCATAGTGCCCGCATATTCTCTATACATCCATAGTGCCCGCATTTTCTCTATACATCCATAGTGCCGCATGTTCTCTATACATCCATAGTGCCCGCATGTTCTCTATACATCAATAGCGTTCGCAGTTTGTTATATGTTTAATATGATATTAATGTGTCTGCTTTTCATACAGTGATATCGAAGCATCTGCAATTTACCAGTGTGCTCTATGTTCAATATCAAACTAAAACTTGAAATAAATAGTTTTTAAATGATCTCCTAATTCGAGCCCCGCAAGTAAATTCTATATCGCCCGATAATGCATATGTATTTCACAGCGCCCGCATATTCTCTATGCATCCATAGTGCCCGCAGTATCTCTATACATCTAGTGTGTCCGCAGTTTGTTATATGTTCAATATGTTTGCTTTTCATACAGTGATATCGACGCGTCTGCAATTTACCAGACGTACTCTTAAATAAATTAAAACTAAGAAATGTTTGGAAATTAAATCGTATTTCCTGAAATCATACCATGGTAGAATTTGAGATTGTTATCATTGGAAATTAATGTATATATATATATATATATATATATCAAATAGCCAGTGTTGTTTTATCACCACTTATTTTATTTCGTTAATTTGATGAACTCTTACTACAGTTTATCGTAGGAAATATATGCATTTCTTCCATTTTCCTTCGCCTTGATCATAGCCGGGATCAACTTGCGCCTGCGTTCTTGGATCACTTTGGGGAATTGGTCACTGACACGGATCTGGGGACGGATATGTTTGGGGGCACCTGCGCCATGCAGAGTATCGCGTAAGTCTGACTCCTGGGAAGTCTGGAAGGATTTTGAATGTTCAGAAGCTTTCTGTTTAGTTAGCAGTTTGGGTAATGGCTAAACTTCACAACAATGGGCCTTGTTTTACCATGTTCGTATTTATTGCCTAGTCGGTGCGCCCTTTCAAGCCTAATGGGTGTATTTTCATCAGGAATATGCAACGTGTTCTGACGATAGTCAAGCACAGTAGTAGCACAGTTCTCAGATCACCTACTCTCAGCCGTCGTGCACTCAGCGAACCCAAAAGAATAACCGATTATCTCTCATAGAGCGTGATTGTAGATCAGTTACCTCGTCTGGTATATATTTCAATGTGTCATATTTGTTCTTCAACTCAGTAATACGACCCCGCTCAGTAGAAATGGCACTATCAATGCCAGCCTGTTTGGCTTGTATATCATCACATATTTGAGAGTCAAATGCCCTACTATTTTCAACTGCAGAATCACGAGCTTTAGTTTCTTGCTCAGACTTCTCAAGTGATGACACGCGTGTATCCATGGATGATAGCTTATCCGATAGAGTCGATAACTGTTTTTCAATATTGTCTAACTTACATAAGCGTGTATCCAAGTCAGTCTGTCAAGAACAAGCTGT
This sequence comes from Archivesica marissinica, assembly GCA_014843695.1. NCBI lineage: Eukaryota > Metazoa > Mollusca > Bivalvia > Venerida > Vesicomyidae > Archivesica > Archivesica marissinica. The sequence goes on from CM026403.1 coordinate 24,179,356, forward strand.
TGGAAATGATCAATTGATTGATACGACGTCTGGGGTGATTGCTGGACATACGTTGGTGCAGGCACATAGTGGTGAGTCTGAGCGGGCGGCTGGGATGGTGGTGGGGGAGTATAGAACCCATTAGCTGGTGTAAGGCAATTGTTCGTGCTGGCCATATTGTTCATGGGTTGCACATATGCTGGAGATGCCATGCCGTTCACAGGAAGCACGGGAGAAGAAGCACTACACGAGGTAGTGCGTTTCTCGAGTTGTGTACTCGTTATGTCGGGTGAAGAAAGCGAACATTTCCTCTTCTCCTTTTTTGGGGGCATTTAATTTAATATTACACCTGCATCCAGACACCGTGAATGGTAGAGATTAGAATACTATAATATATAGTTCGCAATAACATACATAAATCCAGTCATTCTTTTCAAGCTAAACACCTTAGGCGATTATGTTTCGGTAATTGTGAGCGATATTCAACAGTGGCAAATTCTATTGTTCCAGAGAAAAAAGCTGATTTCGCAATGATCCATTGTTTTCAGAATATGCTTTTACCAGGATAATATTCTGGAGATATATCCACACGAGCAAAAATCCATGACATCAGATCTAGAAATATACCAAATTGTGTATGTTTCCACAGAGCACAAAAATGCGTCTTTACTCCATCGTATCAAACTAACTCCAATTAACAATAAATAAGTTGTTTATTCTGGTATGATATTTAGCAATTTGCTTTTGGCAATTTATAGTATGAAAAGAATACCAATCAGATATTAATATAGGTCTGTGTGCAGACGGATCTGTAGTCCACTGGTTACACACTGGACTGGTAATCCATGGATCGCAGGTTCGATCCCCCGTCTGACCCTTATAAAATAACAGTCTTTCAGATGGGACGTTAAACCGAGGTCTCGTGTCGGTGTTGTACACAGTGCACGTAAAAGAACCAGAGGAGACTCTGGAATAGGTATATGTCTGTATCATTGCACTATACTCCAAACATCTAAAATGACTAATCTCTTCAGGAGGCGTCACCGGTAGCGACGATAAATAAACGTAAAACACACAAATTAGAAAAAAGAGACGACTATGTAGTTCAGTGGTAACACGCTGGACTGGTAATCCATGGACCGCAGGTTCGATCCCCCGTCAGACCCTAATAAAATTAACAGTCTTTCAGATGGGACTTTAAACCGAGGTCTCGTGTCGGTGTTGTACACCGTGTACGTAAAAGAACCAGAGGAGACTCTTGAATGGGTATCTGTCTGTATCATTGCACTATCCTCCAAAAATCTAAAATGACTAATCTCTTCTGGAGGCTCATATGGGCAACCGGTAGCGACGATCAATAAACGTAAAACACACACACATGTTGACCATAAATGTTGTTTTCTTTCCGGAGAAATATATATTATATCCAGTGACTGAGATGCATTTTCAATGATAAAATTAATTTGTGATATTTTTGTGTTGGAAATAAATGAAACTTACTTGCTTTCTTGCAATTAAATAGTGCAGTGTTTTCAAAGGTGTATTTTACTGTTGATTTATCTGTGTGATATATATCTGTGTGTGTAAAATGGCTTTAGCTATAGGTCACAGTCAGACAAAGTACCTATCAGACTATTTGAGCAGTGAACGTTATTCTGTATTCTCATATACTGGATATCGTACTTACTAGTTTCTTAAAGAACGTGCCATATTTGAGGTAGCACCATTTTTTCCGGTTATATATATATATACAAACTGTGGACGCTATATATATAGAGAGAAAATGCCGGCGTAAGGGAAAACGCGGGCGCTATGAAATACATAGTAACTAGCCGGCGATATAGTTTTTAATTGCGGACGCTCGAATTATGAGATCATTCTTTATATTCAAACTCTTGTATGATATTGAACATATACTGAGTAAAAAAGAAACGATACCAAACCAACTTGACGAAAAAGATGCAAACATATAAATGCCTGTGATAAGCCACCACTTTTCAGTTCGGTGTGACGTATGACTATGATTTTTATCCATATAGTATTACACAGGTAAATAATGCATCCATATTTTCCTAACGCCGATTTTCCGTTTTGCACGTGATCCTCGAGGAACACGATTTGCTATACATGGATAGATCCATAAACAAGTTTGTTGTACTCATATTGTAATTACTTCGAGCAAAAACACAAAAACGATCTGCATTTCCCTCAAAAGAAATTCCCAGACTCGACCAAAATGCGAGAATGCGAGCAATTGGGATGGTTGAAGCTGGTTTACGTCATAACGATGTCAATATTCGCCTCGATGTGTCCCGGATCACAATCACACGTCTACTTGGACAGTACCGAACACGTGGATCAACTGACGACCGATCACGTACTTGTCGACCACGCGTGGCGACGCCAGAACAGGACCGTCATATTTGGACGTCACATTTACGTGACCGCTTCCTGCCGGCTACTCATACCACCATCGTTACTCCTGGGAGGACCAACAATATAATCAGTGCTCAAACAGTTCGGAACAGGCTCGCTGAACGTGGAACCCGTCCTTACAGACCGTACACCGGGCCCATTTTGACGCGACGTCACCGGAACGATAGTCGTGAGTGGACGGGTGAACATGCACGTTGGACTCGCTTATAGTGGAATTCCGTTATGTTTAATGACGAATCGTGTTTCTGTTTACGGCGTACGGATGGCAGGGCTCGAGTTTACCGTCGACAGGGAGAACGTTACGCCGATGCGTGTGTACGTGGGGTGGATCGGTTTGGAGGCGGTAGCGTTATGATATGGGGCGGCATCACATTCGACGGCCGCACACAACTGATTATTGTTGACAGCGGTACTGTGACGAAATTATTACGCCCGTTGTTTTGCCATTCTTTAACGTCAATCGACGCGTCACACTGTTCCAACAGGACAAAGCCAGATGCCATATTGCACGCATTACCATTAAATTATTGGAGCAGGGGAACATTGAACGTTTACCGTGGCCAGCATTGTCACCAGACTTGTCTCCGATAGAACATTTATGGGATACCTTAGACCGTCGTGTAAGACTCCGTCAGCCGGCGACGTTACACCAACTGAGGGATATTCTGCGTCAGGAGTTGAACAACATTGACTAATATGAGAATACACTTATTTGTTCCATGCGACGGCAATGACTTGCAGTGAGAGATGCCAATGGAGGTCATACACGGTATTGACTATTGTGTGAATATTCCACTTGACCCCTTGGTCACAAATGACGTCACAACGTAACAGATAATGATGGTATGATCGAATTTTAAACTTGTAGCATTGTCTCATATATTTCAATCTCGGTACACGAAATTTCAGATGAATTGCTTATTTAGTAATTAAAATACATATATGTTTATACCATGTATCGTTTCTTATTTGACTCAGTATATAACAAACTGCGGGCGCTCGAATTACGAGATCATTTGTCATACGATTTATTTCAAGTGTTAGTATCATCTTGATCATAGAGCAGACTGCATGGTATAATGCAGACGCTTCGATATCACTATTTCGAAATGGCAGACACATTGAACATATAACAAACTGCGGACGCTATGCATATAGAGAGAAAATGCGTTATATACGCATAGAGAAAAAGCGGACGCTATGAAATACATAGTAGGATGCATTATGGGTATATCGCGGTACTAGCTATTAAAAACCAAACTACAGATATACTATTATATACCTGAATTTAAAACTCATGTTGCTTCATCCTATGACTTCTCCACTTCAACATTACAAATACACAAAGAAGAAATACTATTGGGAATCACTTGTGTTTATCATGTTTTTGGCGCCATAGTGTCAGCAGTTACGTAGTTAGTAGTTCCGAGTATACCGCGGCAAATGGCCGAGGCCTTGATTTGGGTGTTTACACAAAGGTAGTCATAATAAAAGTATGTGAGTATTTTATATAGACCTTAATCGGTATTATATGTAAGTCTAGCAGTAAATTTATCATTATAACATAACACATGAATATCTTTTTAATCTCCCACCAGAAAACAACAACTAGCTTTAGGCCCACGATGGACCTACTTTTTATGAATAATAAAATGCGGGAATCTGGCTATATCACCACATGCCAAATTGCCAATAGATGTACATCGCGGGAGAAAGTTCCATAGATATGAACGTCAACTTGTTTTTAATAAAAAATACTAAATTTGGGGGAAAAGCTGTTTTGAAAAATAATCATTCAGTAGAAAAAACGCCTCTCGTACCTTAAAATTATGCCCGTACTTGGTAATACGGGAATTATGTAGTAACATAAACACGTGATCAAAACAGTTTCATTCATAAATATCAGATAGCAGACCGCCATTTTACAAAGTTGGAATGAACATAAATATATAGTATGGACATTTGGAGCATTTTTTCCGATAAAGGGGTGGAGTAATTTTACATAGATCTTGATATTCAGGTAAGCATCTTGCATCAGTAATTTACTCACCACTTACGTTGACAGTTTATGACTTCTTGTTTATCAACACATGTTTACCTTTCTGGGTCAACACTGATCCAATGGAAAGAATGATAGGTGGCGTTATTTTACCTCGTTCTGAAAAAGTGTGGATGCCTCGATATGTTACGACCGGCGGTATGTTAAGAAACGACTAGCCGGCGATATTCTGTTCTGTTCGTAGCCTCATCCGGCAGATATATCTCCTAACGAAATGTCATGTCATCGTATTATTGTCAAATTGTAGTTGTCGCACAGGTAGGTTGATATAGATTTTAATTGCGGACGCTCGAATTATGTGATCATTTTAATAAATTTATATTCAAACTCTTGTATGATATTGAACATAATGTAACAAGAGAGAGAGAGAGAGAGAGAGCGTGCGTGCGCGCATGCGCTGCTGCCATATTGATTTTTCCGAATTGGAGAGAAATTTAAGAAGAAATTAATGAATTAAATATAGATAAACTGTTTGATTGTCTGTGATTTAGCACAAATACTCATTACATATTAGTTGTTCACCAATACTGCCATATGTCTATGTAAACCCGCCCCCTATCGTGTGGTACAGCCTGGAAACCATCCTGATACCCCACCCACCAGCGTTGTGAAGATGCAACGATTCACGCCAGCATTAATTCTTAGATTATGGATAATTTTATTCGTCCATTCTTTCATGAATATTGACAGATACACATTGATTCATGAAAAGCCCACCGTCCACACAAGCTTGTGCATAGTTACGTACACGCAGTAAGGTTTTTCGCCAGACATGTAAACCACAAAACCCACACGGAATGGGAAATGTGACACTGTTGACAATGATCCTGCTTCTAAGCGGAGATGTCACCTAAACCCCGGCCCTGCAGCGGGGGCAAACATTTATCCCTGTGGCATGTGTGAGCTACCGGTAACATGGAAGCACGTTGACGCGATTTGCTGCGATGAATGTGACACATGGATTCATAAATCGTGCATTGAGTTATGCTCGGCAGACTACGAATTCCTGGTAAAACACCCACACATACAGTGGCTTTGTTGCAAATGTGATAGTGTAAACGTAAGCACCTTCACGTTCAGAAGTTTTCAGCTACATACTTCAAACTATTATGCCCCATTATCTGACGCAAACTCTACATTTGACTCATTCACATCAAGGTCTGTGTTTAGCACACTACAAACTAGTAGCCCAGTGCTTAACCATTCTGGAGGTCGCAAATCATCCTCAACATCTCATAAATCAGCTACCAGACAAATCTGAACTCTCGTCTGTGTACTGTATGTCGGAAAAGCGAAACCTTCGGATATTGACCGTAAACTGTAGAAGCGTAGCCGGAACCAAAAACTCTGAATTCCGAGCGGCATTGCAATACATCAAACCCAATATAGTGTGTGGCACTGAATCCTGGCTGAAAGGCGTAACACCTGGAAAGGCACCTACAAAGGATGCAATCGCGTCCAGTGACATTTTCCCGGAACACTACAAAGCATTCCGAAATGACAGGGGAACTCTAGGCGGAGGAGTGTTTATATTAGTACACAAAGACATCGTTGTGGAGGAATTACCCAGATTTGTTACAAACTGCGAAATTGCATGTGTAAAAATTAAGTTGAAAGGAAATAAAGAACTCATAATAGCCTCATTTTATATGCCATACCGAAACGTATCGGACACCCGGGAACTTGAAAAATCATTGAAAGAAATGACCCTTGGTAAGGACAAACATATCATCCTGGCAGGATACTTCAATTGCCCGGACATTGACTGGAACTCGTTAACCGTGAAGCCATCAGCACCGGAACGAGATGTACAACAACATTTACTAGATATTTCTATAACGTACAACCTCACACAAATACAGGAATAACCTACTCGTGAAGAAAATAGTCTTGACCTTGTGTTTACCTCAAACCCGACTTTGGTAAAATTATCAGTAAATGCACCAGGCATATCGGATCATGACATGGTTGTAACCGACTCAGACACTAAGCCATTGATAGTAAAGCAAACACCGAGAAAGTGTATCAGTTCTCCAAAGCAAACTGGCAAGAATTGCAGAAAGAAGCTTCTGTGATTTCAGAACAACTAGTCAGTATGTTCAACGCGGAAGAAAATGTGCACATCCTATGGGATTACTTCAAAAGTTCGCTACAAACTTCCATTGCTAAACACATACAATCTAAAATGCGATGCTTCATAAACTCTCTACCATGGTTCAACCTTAAACTAAAGAAATTACTGAAACGGAAATCTAACAAGCAAAAAAAACTATGAAATGGGGAAACTACAAACAAATTCAGAAAGATTGTCAGAGACAATTCAGGAAAGCAGAATGGACTCATGTAAACAATGTCATCAATGAAGGATTAAAGGAAAACAATTCAAAACCCTTCTGGCAATATGTGAAAATGAAACGTAAAGATAAATTAGGCGTAACACCACTGAAACGCAATGGAAACTTGGTAACGGACAGTAAGAAAAAGCAGAAATCTTGGTGGATCAGTTTAAATCGGTTTTCACACTGGATGAAGGAGATCAACTACCACATGTGTCAAAATCAGTTGCAGAATATATCCCCCCACTGTTAATTGGACTAGAAGGGGTGGAGAAGATATTACGTAATACAAACATTTCTAAATCAGCTGGCCCTGACTGCTTACCAAACCGTGTTTTAAAGGAATGCGCATCACAGTTAGCACCAGGCATAAGAGCCATATTCCAACGCTCTGCTGACGACGGTAAATTCCTGAAGACTGGAGAAACGCCAATGTCGCACCAATTTTCAAAAAGGGAGATAGACACCTCGCAGAAAATGACAGGCCAGTTTCTCTGACATCAGTGTTATCCAAACAGCTAGAACACATCATCTGCCATGATATGTTAAACCACCTAGATAAACACAGTATTCTCACCTCGCTAAATCATGGTTTTCGGAGTGGATATTCCTGCGAAACGCAACTGGTCGTAACTGCCCATGATATTGTTAAATCCTTCGATAAAAACCAACAAGTGGACATTATGATACTCGAGTTCAGTAAGGCGTTTGACACTGTACCACACAACAAGTTATTACATAAGTTAGACTCATATGGAATACGCGGATCACTCCATAAATGGCTACACTCCTTCCTATCGCAGCGGCGCATGTGCGTAGTTAACGAAGGAGAATCTTCTCGAGACGTTCCAGTGAAATCAGGCATCCCACATGGCACAGTAGGCCTACTTGGCCCCTTACTATTTCTATGTCATATACATGATTTACCGAACTGTGTCAAGTCTCAAGTCCGCCTGTTTGCTGATGACTGTTTGTTACATAGACCGATAAAACACGAGCGTGATCACGTGATTCTGCAAGACGATCTAGATCAACTACATGCATGGGCAAACAGATGGGGCATGCGGAAAGAAATGCTACATCCTCAGCGTCAAAAATAAATCTTCACACTTCTACAACATAAACAATCAAATACTACAGCAAGTAAACCAAAATCCATACTTAGGCTTAACCTTCTCGGAAGACTTAAAGTGGAATGCACATGTAAATAATGTCGTGAAAAAGGCAAATTCAACACTCGGATTTCTGCGCCAGAGTTTAAGGCATTGTCCACAGGACTGCAAGAAAAACGCGTATATATCGCTCGTCCGATCACAACTTGAATACGGCTCAATCATCTGGGATCCATTCACACAGAAAGCCATAGACAGATTGGAGCGTGTAAATCGTCAAGCAGCTCGTTCACAAATGATTATAAAACACGGGATGAAGGTAGTGTCACAAACATGCTACGCAACCTAGGTCTACCACCACTACAAGATCGACAGTGCGACCAGCGACTGACATTCCTGTTCATGGTGGTGGAAGGGCTAGTACCAGCGATAGACATCAACGACTACCTACGGAGACAACGACCAAAACGAACAATCCGGGCAAAACGATTCGAACAGTTTGTGTCTAAAAACATAGTAGAAAATTCAGTGAATAACTATAAGTGTTTTGAACCTATCATAGCTAGCACAGACACCTACACATATTCTTTCTTCCCAAGGACTGGAATACACTGGAGGATAATATAGTGTGTGCTGAATAGGTGGAGGGCTTCAAAGTACTCCTCACACCAACTAGTGACTAATTATAAAAGCGCAAGCTCTCTATCTCTCCCACTGTATTAAAGCCAGCAATTGGATTCTGCAGTGTAGGCCTACTCCATACAGATACAGAACAAACTGCGGAAGTGTGGAACAGAATGTCGTCGGGTTAAATTCTACCAGATCGTC
>CM026403.1:24189105-24240084 GCA_014843695.1 Archivesica marissinica
ATCTGAAACTGCCCTACAGGGTGAACACTACATACCATTGTTGACGTTATTCGTCGCTCACAATGTATAAAGTGAATTCTCGATATATCTACGATCAATATTTCAGTTTAATGAGCATTTTAAGAATGTTGTACATGTGTGCAACTCCTATCGTACCAAGCCAAATCGTCCCAAACGGCCCATTATTTCGACTGTGCCATCATTTCGGATGATAACTGGTCATAGAAAGACCATCCATAATAATTATTGTTTAATTATTTATTTTATGATGGTGCCAAGCAATGTTTGCAATTGATCAGTTATTAACCGGACTAGCAGTTAAAACTAGAATTACTGGTCGATACCGGTTTATACTGGCCGATTAAAAATTGTGATCCAAGATACATTTACAGTGTTCCGTTAATTATTTCCAAAGTATTAGTAGTGTTTTGTACTTTATTTTCTTATTTAAGTAAACATAATAAAATATTGATCTGTTGATTATTTAATGATTATTGCTGATTACAAAGTCAATCAGTGGTCAGTCAATCAGTGTTCAGTCAATCAGTGTTCAGTCAATCAGTGTTCAGTCAATCAGTGTTCAGTCAATCAGTGGTCAGTCAATCAGTGGTCAGTCAATCAGTGTTCAGTCAATCAGTGGTCAGTCAATCAGTGTTCAGTCAATCAGTGTTCAGTCAATCAGTGGTCAGTCAATCAGTGTTCAGTCAATCAGTGGTCAGTCAATCAGTGTTCAGTCAATCAGTGGTCAGTCAATCAGTGTTCAGTCAATCGGTGTTCAGTCAATCAGTGTTCAGTCAATCAGTGGTCAGTCAATCAGTGTTCAGTCAATCAGTGTTCAGTCAATCAGTGTTCAGTCAATCAGTGGTCAGTCAATCAGTGTTCAGTCAATCAGTGGTCAGTCAATCAGTGTTCAGTCAATCAGTGGTCAGTCAATCAGTGGTCAGTCAATCAGTGGTCAGTGGTCAGTCAATCAGTGGTCAGTACTTGTGCACATGATCTGATCATCATAGCGATGCCTAAGTTGCTGTGAAATATGAATATAGCTACATGTTATTGTATCAAATCGGGGGGACCATTTCAACAATATGTTACATTTTATGAAATACATGTACATTTATTACACATGTACATACATGTACATGTATATATATATGGGTATGCATTAGGCAGTGAAACGTCAAAAGAAACCAGTCACATTTTTATTAACACCCAACTTGACACACGCTCCAAGTTTGAGAGATATGCGGCATACATGTACTTTATTCAAATTTCTTTTAGATTGCAAAACAGGTTCTTACAGAATTGGTTTAATCACTCTCGGGACCTCATTCCTGATGGAATCCATCGCTACGAGGGAGAGATTGTTGCAAAATCCTGTATATCTTGCCTATTTTATTTGCATATAAATGAAAAGTGCTCGACTTGACCACGGAAAAAGCGATTTGACTTGTCGGTGGTCCGACTAGTCCATGATCGGACCATGTCCGACTTGACTATACACTATTACAATTTACATCCACTGATATGTGATTATTAACACAAGCATATGTTGCCATTCCAGGTTGGACGCCTATGACAGAAATGCAAATTTCGGACAACCAGATGTGACTGGGCCAGACTTCCAGATGACAGTACCAGCATCAGCAGACTACCGGGACCTACATGAGGAGAAACAGTTTGTGCAAATTAACATAGACAACATACAGAGGTACCTTAAACAGTTTGACAAGAAGCTGGATATTTCGGCACAGAACCTGTATGGCGAGAAATTCTTGTTGTTTGTCCGTGGTGCTGTGGATAATGACCTTTTCTTTATTAAATCGGCATGCAGAGCAGAAATGAAAAGGTCTGTGACGTACTCCATTGATATATCGTTTGACAGATATGGATTGGTAAATGAAGCACAGTGTGAGTGTGCTGCAGGAATGGGCCCACAAGCCCACTGTAAACATGTGAATGCTGTGCTATGTTTGACTTCTCCACTAAAGGAACTTTCAACGTCGAAGAAACCTGCACACAAAGATTACAAACATTTCACCATGCAAAAAGGTTTAAAGGGTCGCCACTGAAAGCTCGGGATCTGCAAATTCCTGCACCACACAAGGGCACATTGGACGATTTTGATCCACGACCAAAGGAGTTTAGGAATATGCCAGGTTATAGTGACTATTTTAGGAATACATGTTTGAACACCCCCAACATTTCGTCAACAGCCATATTCCAACTATTCCCTGCAGCAAACGCCAAAGCTGTAGCCCATGACCACGACTACTTGAAATATACACCAGAAGATGTGTTTCTCAAAGACATAAATCTGTCGTGTGTTAGTAGCAATATTATAAGAAACATTGAAATCAAAACACAAACTCAGAACACAAGCAAGGCCTGGTACCGTGAAAGAACAATTCGAATTACATCTTCCAATTTCGGTAGAGTGTGCAAAGCTACAGAAAAAAACGATTTTCGTAAATTGTCATATACCTTAACAAGAAGTATTGACCTGAAAGTCCCAGCAATATTGCATGGGCAAAAATATGAACCAATAGCTGTTGGGAGATACATGCGTGAGAAGAAATGTGTTGTCAAAAAGTGTGGCTTATGCGTCTCTAAGGATTATCCCTACTTAGCCGCCTCCCCAGATGGTGTCGTTGGAAGCTCCTTACTAGTGGAAGTGAAGTGTCCATTTGTTGCCAAGGACAAGGAAATTTCAAATATTACTGTGCCCTATCTGAAACTACATAATGAACGCCTAAGTCTAGATAGAAACCACAACTACTATTATCAGATACAGGGTCAGTTGTTGTGTACCTGCTTAGGTGAATGTGACCTTGTTGTTTATACACTACGTGACATGAAGGTACTGAGAATTGTGAGGGATGATGCCTTCATTACCCAAATGGTGAGCAAGCTGGAGAAGTTTTATAATGACTTCCATCGTCATACCATCCTGAATAAGCTGTACTACCAATGTGACCGATAACTTAACGAATGTGCTGAGTAACATTCAGACAAACTGTATACGACAGTGTTATGAAATGTAATATCAGGCTGTACATATTTCTGTTGAAAAATAAATGATATTACACTGTACATTTTTTGTATACGAGTGTCCCATCTTTTATGCCAGCAATTTTAATAAAACATGCTAAAGGTGATGTACGCACATTAATTTCATTTCTATTATGATTTGTTACGAAGAAACGGAGCTACCAAGACTTTCATCAACATTCAAGTAAATGTTTGATAAGGACTATAACAATTTTAAGTATATTATATCCCGGCAACCCTTTCAACATGATTCGCCACCATCCAAATATCCATTGTGCACCCCACATAGTCGGGACCAAAGTTAACATCCACACATTGTATTTTTTCAAGTACCCCGACAACAGCTTAATCCTTACAATGCTGGAAAACGAAGTGTCTACTGGTTGTTTTTTGTCTCCCAATATATATTAAGTACATTTTTGGTAGCATCTTCAGTGGCGGATTACCCAATAGGCAATGTATTTCGCGGCTTCCAGTCGATTGACCCAAATTGTTGTCATTGTACATGTAGCAAATTCCATTAATATAGTATTCCCTTACTACCCTTAGTATAAATATATTAATTTATTATACCTCACATGACTATCGATGCAAAATTCCCATAGGCCAACAGTCAATATTCGCTGACCGATCAATATTTTCGTTAATATTGACCGGTCAGTCAATATATACAGAAATATTGACTACCTTCCAGTCTGAATCAGTGAAATGCTCATTGGGGTATAGCTAAAAACAAAGCACATCTCTTACGAGTAGACGCTTATTGAAATGCATACCTAAAAGCTTCTAGATACTTACAGATGTCACTATTGTTAATGTTTACCTACAACATGTAGTTTAATATTGCATGCCCGCCTCATCATGCTCATGGACAACATGACAAATGAACAACAAGTTACATGTACATGAAAATAATATGTTTTATTTATTTCAACCAGTTGTTTTTATAATATAACAAGATATATATACATGTAACTGAACAGAATAACAAATGTAACATTTGTATATTAAAATAATTTCATGGACGTAGTAAGTTGTGCTTTAATGTAATGCTTTAGCGATACCCCCCCCCTTCCATCAAAAAGACAGGTAGGGCTTTACATGAAAATCCTAGGTAAATGTAGGACATTCATCCCTCTCCCATGCCACCCCATGGGGCAATGCCTCCAGAAGTGAATTAATAGATTATATTCGGGAGGATAGTGTACAAGCGGAGCATCAGATCGGATCAGTGCTTAAATGGTTCATAGTGCACACGAGTAACATCGGATATGTGCTTACACAGGGTTCATAGTGCACACGAGTAACATCGGATATGTGCTTACACACGGTTCATAGTGCACACGAGTAACATCGGATATGTGCTTACACACGGTTCATAGTGCACACGAGTAACATCGGATATGTGCTTACACAGGGTTCATAGTGCACACGAGTAACATCGGATATGTGCTTACACAGGGTTCATAGTGCACATGAGTAACATCGGATATGTGCTTACACACGGTTCATAGTGCACATGAGTAACATCGGATATGTGCTTACATGTGATTAGGAATTACACAGGCCAGAAAAATGAAAGCCGGAAGCTCAAACAAAATGTACATTGTTTATACATTCATTTTCCACATGGAGCTGCCAGCATAATTGTCATAGCACTTCAGTGTTATAATAAGTATTAAAGCATATTTACAGTCAATTGTTCCACGTCTATAAATAAAACGAGGCAACCACGACTTGGATATGGAGCCTTACAAATCCCAGGCATTGTTTGCAAGTGTTGCAAATACAGATACATATGTATTGATAACAGTTACAATGTAAATAGATATCTGTTTGACCAAAATACATATCCTATTATTATATAGATCAGTTTGTTTCAATAAGACACCTTTAAAATATAATCAAATACATTTATTGGAGATGTAAAAAAGTAGTGTCCTTATCTATATATACATTGTAGATCTTGTTTGGCGGTGTACATGTATAAGATTCAGTTAAAAGTGAAATTAAACATCTCTTTAAATAGTAGTAGATATCTTGAATTGTCATTAACTCTTTGCATGCTGGGTAAAATAAATGATATAAATAGTTCAAATTATTGTACATCTGGTTATTATTTTCAAGTATATATTCAGTTAGGATAAGTTTACAGTCAAACCTGTTTTAAGCAACCAGTCAAGGTAATCACAGAAAGTGGCTGCTTAGTACAGGTGGTTGCTTAATAGAGGTCAAATGTATAATAAAACAACATATTTGGAAAGTGGCTGCTGAATACAGTTTGGCTGCTTAATGGAGGTGACCACTAACACAGGTTTAACTGTAAACATATTCCAACAGGATATATACATGTACTTCCAGGAAAATGATAACCTTGACAAACAGATATAATGCGTATTAGAAAATAAGATCTGTTTGTCTAACCCGATATTGTGGACTACTAGATATCTTATATAGTATGTGTTGGACATCATCATGCGTTAGTTTTACCTTACATACAGCTATGTTAAGCATCCCTAGGAATAATACATTTCCGAAAATTGCACAACATGAAACATACAAACACAATTTCTGAAGCAAGTTTTGTTTCCGTGCACGACATAGGTTCAGTTAAGATTCTGTATGTCTTGCCCAGTCCAATAATCCTTTCTATATGAACGCGTTTACTGGCAATTTTTCTGTCCTTCAATACTGTTGCTTGGTTCATGCGATTTTTTTTAGAGAAGAATGTAGGAATGTTGATGGCAACATCTATTGGAGCAAAGATGTCCTGAACATTAAATCCTTTGTCGGCCATTATCGAATCACCAGGGTCACACTGACTTACGAGTTCACTCCGCTCAACTATCTGCCTGTCACTGGTTGATCCACCATAGGCTGGCGACACATACGAAACTAGTCCACCGGGTGAAGCGCCAATGAGACATTTTATCGTGTTCCTGTTCTTATATGTCGAAAAAGTCGACTGTTGCGTTTTTGGGGATTTAGGTTTTTTGATGGGGCACTCTGTACCGTCGACGATTACCCTAGTTGTTGGAAACTTCTCAAAGAAACTAGTGGGGGCAAAGTGATGAACTAGCTCTCTCTCTCTGGCCATAGATCAAGTTCTCTCCACTGCTTCGACATGAAGACAATCCATGTAATGACAATGTTACTGACGGTCGTTTCCGATATGCCGAACAGGCGCGATAACTCAAATGTTGTTGTGTGGCGGCGCAGCTTCATGAGAAGTAGAAAAAACTGATCTGGGACACAGACAGTCACAACCTGATGGTAGATATAGTTCAAATTGTAAGCGGCTGGTCCAAGTGTCCTTAACACAAAGAGAAACTTAGCATAATGTTCTAATCCTGTGTAGAAGTGTATGGCTTCGTCATCAGTACGAAAGTTATCAATTGAAAATATTGGCTGTGCAGGTGTCTGTGCAGCAAAATCTATCACTTGCTTCGGACACACTTCATTTTCAATCATGTCCACATCTACATGTACACTATCCACACAAGTTTCTGACAGTGTGGTACAAACTTCAACCTCCTCTGATACATCATTGACATTGAATGCCAGGTCAGCAATGATGTCGTCGGGCTGATTTACACAGGTCTTGTTGCCAAACAACATCTTCTTGGTGGACCTCCCCTTCACCCGTCGTGTACGTGCGCCCGATTCTGGTGTAGGCGCATCTGTCCAGCTGAACTGAGATGGAACAGCGTCTTTTTTCAGGCGTCGTACAGTTGGAGTTGTACCTGCAAATATACAATAATACAGTTAGCAAAGTTACAGGCAACGTTGTTATAACATACGGAGTGCACAAACATTATTATATGATATTTTCAGTAAATGGCCAATTAAAGACGACACGATTATGGATGCTGTATTGGAAACTTGACATTTTCCGAGAAAATGCACAAATAAATTCCTTGTGCCGGTCTAAGGATGCAAACATTTGTTGTCATTAATTTTCATTGAACTCTACATGTCTGTTAAAAGGTTTAGTTTGAACAAGAAATGTGTCCGCAGCACACACATGCCCGTAACAAACTTCCCTGTAGAGTATTCACCCCTAACATTATGGCAGTGAGTGAAACCTAGTGTCTGTAATACAAATTCCCCATATACTATTACATGGTGTTATTCCATCACAGAGATCCTCCATCAAACCCATCATTTTTTCTTCTGCGAAGTTTTTACAGTATTAGATTAATCGCTCTAGCAACAAAATTCCTGATGGAATCCATCGCCATGAGGGAGAGAGAAGGCATGAGGGTTAAGTGTCTTGCCTAAGGGTGGTTCTTCCGGCGGGTCTAGAAATTACAACCTCTTGTATTCAAGGCAGACACCGTATCCCATTACACCACGGATGAACTACAGTAAGTTCAGGCAATGCATAATCCCCAGTTTATACTAATTTATTTTAGTTCAATTGCGAAACAGGTTCTTACAACATTAGTTAAATCGCTCTCGAGACCTCATTCCTGATGGAATCTATCGCCACGAGGGATAGAGAAGAGGCAATGTGGAATTTAAATGCCTTGCCTAAGGACACAATCGTAACGGCTCCAGCTGGGCACGAACTCCGGGTCTTTGCACCTGAAGCGAATGCGCTACCACGACATCCACAACTGTTTTGTTAACTTGATATATGTTCCTGGTTTTAGTCGTGGATGTAGCTTTAGGCTAATGTTATATATATCCGAAAGTTTTTTGTATCTTGTACTTGAACAGACGATATGTTTAGTAACTGGTGCAAAGTCATGACTTATCTACTTAATGGTTTTCCGAAAGTCAATGGCTTGATTCCCAAACGCTACATGTCACTGGTATACATGCAGTCTTGCAAATACTCGTAGCATAACCCAACATCCAGTCCAGTTCTTTGTTGACATTGGGTTACATTATTGTACATGTACCTAACAGTCATGGTTACACGGTGCTTTACAGACTGCTGTAGCACCATATTCACATATCAAAGCGGCATTACTTTGAATAAGTTTGTATTACTACTACATGGAACCTACCAGTGCAACATGAACGTGACTTATATAGTTCATACAGGCCATATATAAGTAGCACTCCTATAAACACATGGACTTGTGCTGGGGGAAAATGTTTGGCTGTGCTGGGAAAAATCTGCCTACACTGCAGACCTGTTAGTTTGAACCCTGCTGGGTTTACAGGAGGCAGTATTTCTCATCTAATATGACACATAATGTGTGAACAATGAAGACATATTATCCCGATTAGGTAAAACGACCAGCCGTCCGAATTTTGGTGCAGCATAATTGGGGCGAACTGTAATTGGGGCGAAACTACCCTGGAACGCATTACGACTTCATCTCGGGTAATCATTACAAGACACTCGATACGATTCAATTATTACGTATATATATATTTATACCGCAAAAAAGATTTACATACCACGATACGTTAGCGTGCTATAATCTTCTTCCAGAAAATGTCTACCACACACAACACTGTGGCTACTTGGTTCCCATTTTCTGTGCTTCGCCTGACACCGTTTGAATCTGAATCGGAATCGGAATGGATACGACGTAGAATCCTTTCGGCGTGTACACGTCGGATGTTTGATGGCCTGAATCCACTGTTCTCTTCGTGCATCTGTTGGAAACGCATGCCCTCCTCGATTACAACAATTTGGAACACAACAGCCGGTATTCGGCATGATTATTTTAACTTTAAAAGCGAGTTTATAGTTCTAGCAATGGCGATAACAATATCAATCAGCTGAATGTTGACCCGCTTTGGCTACAGCGCCACCTGGCAGCTCGATCAGCGGAAGTAATCAAGCGAGGTTCCTCTACTATCTATGAAAAGGAAATGCTAGAAAAATTAGAGTTAGATGCTGCACGTATCATCACTGGCCTAACAAGATCTGTATCATTAGTTAACCATCTCCAAGAAATAGGATGGGTGGACTTATTAGTAAGGAGAAAAATGCAAATATTAATCCTTGTGTACAAATACCAGAACGGTGAACTTCATCTTGAGAAATAACCTAGATTATGCTACTGTGGCACGTCGGCTTCAAATATATTCTTCCTCCGTCATTCCGTCATCTATTAAATTATGGAACGAGTTAGAATTTGATATCCGCGACTCTGATTCATTAGCTTCTTTTAAATACAAGATTACAAATAAGTTCAAACCTGACCATGTTCTGTCATTCTTCCTCGATGGAGATAGATTTATTCAGGTCCATCATACCCGAATAAGAAACAGATGTAGCAATCTTAATAATGACTTATTTTACAATCAGTTACGTCAAGATTCAATATGTATGTGTGGATATTTAGAAGAAAATGCAGAACATTATTTCTTTCGTTGCACGTAATACACTATGCATAGAAGACAATTATTTTTAATTACCAGACAATGCCATCCTCTAAGTGTAGCTAAACTCCCATTTGGTATAAATTTTCTAAGCCATGAAGGAAATAGCAAACTATTTAAACATGTACATATTATGTTTGAAGAAGCACAACACAGCTCGTGTGAGGTTCTAAACGTGGTTTATTCTGCCATCTATATACTTATTCTCGTGTTCAACTGCTACCGGAAACATGCGTGTGTCCGTGAGAATAGCACACCGTATATATATATAGTATGAGACTACTAAATTAAATAGCACTAAACACGACAGTACACTCGTATATAAAAGCCACAAAACGCTTTGCACCTACAACT
The DNA here is from genome assembly GCA_014843695.1 of Archivesica marissinica. Lineage (NCBI taxonomy): Eukaryota > Metazoa > Mollusca > Bivalvia > Venerida > Vesicomyidae > Archivesica > Archivesica marissinica. The sequence continues at coordinate 24,198,856 of CM026403.1, forward strand.
GATCGTTAAATAGAATATGCCTGATATATCTACATAAGAATACACTGCTACATTCGGATTTCAGGCGAGGATGCAGGGGGGTAGGACCGGGTTAAGACAGCGATGGATTTTTTCCCCTCTTTTCTTTCCACATTTTTCCAATTGTTTCATTTTAGTAACTTCTTTTCATTAAATTATTGATGGATTGGTGAAAATAATTTGTTATTTTCGAATCCTTCGTCTTTTTATTTCTCATTTTCGTCTTTAAAATTAACATTACAGACCTATCAATTTTCGAAATTTATGTTTCCAGCTAATCAATATCAACTATAATTGATACTACTCACTAGCGGATTCAGGGGGGGCGCACCCGGCGCCCTCCACCCTAAAATCGCCGAAGCATAGGTAACTAATGTGCCGTATTTTGCGTTAAAAATGTAATATGCAAACAAAATTCTCGCTCCGCTCGTACAATATATTGTATAACTGATTTGTTGATAAAAGTGCGCCTACGGTGTCTGCAACAAACATGCCAAACGGTCATGTGTTTGAGTCTGTGTCGCATGTTCAAATCTGTCCCGGTGTCATATAGAATATTGACCCGCCAAAATAATGACCCGCGGGTCATTATTCTATAGGAAAAAGTGACCCGCGGGTCCATATTCTATTATAGAATAATGACCCCCCTTATAGAATAATGACCCCCCCCCCATCCCCAAAGCCTACAAAAACAATGTTATCAATATAGTTTATTAATAATTGCATAAGCTATAAAATTAACAATTATCAATAAAATTATATTGAATTTATGTATGAAAAAAGACATACACTCAACTTAATTGGTTAATTGGCAGCTCAAAATAAATACCATAAAATAGCACATTACTAACCATTCTTATCATATTCATGCATGTTCTCTTAAACTTTCCAGAAAATATATAATATGCTGTTAACCATTATAATTCTGACTGGTGTGGCTAACTAATTTTTCCACAGGTGTGAAAATCGCCATAATAAAGCAATAAAACCTTATTGTTGGAGCACTGCAATCAACTGTGACACTTCCTGTGTTACATGTTTTATATCATTCATAATACATAATATTTTATTATTGTATGGGCAAGGACAGATAACATTATGTTTTATAATGTGTGCCTCCCAATGCAAGAAACTTGTCCATGCCATAGAATAATGACCCCCCCCCCCCTGTATGTATCTAAACTATATGAGAGAGGGGGAGGGTCACTTCCATGCCATAGAATAATGACCCCCCTGTAGGTATGTAAACAATATGAGAGAGGGGGAGGGTCACTTCCATGCCATAGAATAATGACCCCCTCTGTATATTAACTATATTAGTGAAGGGGTCACTTTTCCATGCCATATAGAATAATGACCCTCCTGTATATTAACTATATGAGCGAGGTGGGGTCAATTTTCCATGCCATATAATAATGACCCCCCTGTATATTAACCAACATTAGTAAAGGGGGTCACTTTTCCATGCCATAGAATAATGACCCCCTTGTATATTAACAATATGAGTGAGGTGGGTCACTTTTCCATGCCATAGAATAATGACCCCTGTATATTAACTATATGAGTGAGGTGGGGTCACTTTTCCATGCCATAGAATAATGACCCACCTGTATTTTAACTATATGAGTGAAGGGGGGTCACTTTTCCATGCCATAGAATAATGACCACCCTGTATATTAACTATATGAGTGAAGGGGGGTCACTTTTCCATGCCATATAATAATGACCCCCCTGTATATTAACTAACATTAGTAAAGGGGGTCACTTTTCCATACCATAGAATAATGACCCCCTTGTATATTAACAATATGAGTGAAGGGGGGGTCACTTTTCCATGCCATATAGAATAATGACCCCCCTGTATGTAATATGTATGAGTGAAGGGGGTCACTTTTCCATGCCATAGAATAATGACCCTCCTGTATATTAATTATATGAGCGAGGTGGGGTCACTTTTCCATGCCGTAGAATAATGACTCTCTGTATATTAACTATATGAGTGAAGGGGGGGGGGGGTCACTTTTCCATGCCATATCGATCAGCCATTAAAGCGGGATGGATGAAGTCGTCCCAATTATTTTGCTCATTATTGGTATATTTTACCAATGTATGGACAAGTGTTTGATTAAACCTTTCCATTAAACCATTTGTTTTGGGGGTGATACGCACTTGTCCTGCGATGGTCGATGCCAATTATTCTGCAGATTTCGTCATTGAGCATTGCAAAACTATTCTATGATATAGATAGTGACCCCCTCCCACTCATATAATCTATGCATATGGGGGTGAGTATCCTATGATATGGATAGTGACCCCCTCCCACTCATATAATCTATTCATATGGGGGTGATTATCATATGATATGGAAAGTGACCCCCTCCCACACATATAATCTATTTATATGGGGGTGATTATCCTCTGATATGGATAGTGACCCCCTCCCACTCATATAATCTATTCATATGGGGGTGATTATCCTATGATATGGATAGTAACACCCTCCCACTCATATAATCTACACATATGTTGGTGATTATCCTATGATATGGATAGTGACACCCTCCCACTTATATATCCCACTCACTCATATAGTTTACACACAGGGGGGTCATTATTCTATGGCATGGAAAAGTGACCCCCTCACTCACTCGTACAGTGTAAATATAGGGGGTCATTATTCTATGGCATGGAAAAGTGACCCCCTCACTCATAGTTTACATACAGAGGGGTCATTATTCTATGGCATGGAAAAGTGACCCACCTCATTCGTATAGTTTACACACAGGTATGTCATTATTCTATGGCATCGAAAAGTGACCCCCTCACTCATAGTTTACATACAGAGTAGTCATTATTCTATGGCATGGAAAAGTGACCCCCCTCACTCATAGAGTTTACATAATTATAGGGGGACATTATTCTATGGCATTGGAAGTTTGACCTGCCTTCACTCCAATAATCTACATATAGGGGGGTCATTATTCTATGGCATTGAAAAGTGACCTACCGTCAATCAGATAATCTACATTATGGGGGTCACATTCTACATGTATGCATGGAACAGTTTCTTGCACTGAATAGATATGGAGGCACACGTTATAAAGTATAATGTTGTCTGTCCTTGCTCATACAATATTAAAATATTACTTATTATGAATGATATAAAACATGACACAGGAAGTGTCACTGTTGGTTGCAGTTCCCTAAAAATAAGGTTTTATTGCTTTTCACACCTGTGGCAAACAAGATAAGGCTTAATATGATCCACAATAGTCAGAATTACAATTGTTAACAACATATTACATAATTGTGCATATTTTCTGGAAAGATTAAGAGAATATGAATAAACATGATAAGAATAGTTTGCTATAATAAGTGGATAACATATTAATTAAATTTGTTAAAGAAATATACATCAATTTCTGCTGTAGAAGCATCCATAGTGTGAGTGTGTTTTTCACTTATATATCGTCACTACTGGTTGCCCATATGAGCGAAGCCTCCTGAAGAGATCAAGTCATTTTAGATTTTTGGAGGATAGTGCAATGATCCAGACAGAGACCCATTCCATGGGGTCATTATTCCATGGCATCGAAAAGTGACCCTCTCTCATAATTGTAGTCTATACATAGGGGGTGGGGGTCATTGTTCTTATTTGTTTTATGTTTGTCTTTGTTTTATGTTTGTCTGTGTAAATATTATGCATTATGTGAACCTTCTAGTTATACAGCACCCACCACCAAATTATCTGCATACTTCTTTTTCAGATTCAATATATTTATGTTATTCTGTACATCGTTAAATCAAAATATATGTTGTTAGGCCTTAAACAGTGCTAACTTACATTTAATTATAATAAATTCATTTTTCCGCAAGGGGGGTCAATATTCTATGGCTAAATAATGACCCGCGGGTCATTATTTTGAGGGGGGTCAATATTCTATATGACACCGGCAACTATCCGCACTTGACATTCATAGAGGATGACGTCTCTCGATTACACGGAAACACGGTTTGGACACCGTCTTGACCCAGATTCTTATAAACAGGTAAACAAACATTAAAACCGTTCATTATAAAATCACCGGTTTAGCGTATTTTGGCAATATACTACCTTCGACATACTCTGTTTACTTTTCTAGGTTGTTTTGTAACTGTATTATATCCGTATTTATATAACTACTGATAACAGAAGTGAATATTCGAGAGTAAACACGAATTCACGTACTAGTTTCGTCTAAAAAACCCTTTCGTCTAACGATGATTTCGGGTAGTAACTTATTCATCCACATATACTGGTTACTCCCAGCACACACTACTGAATATGACAGGGTGGCGATTGTCATGGACCGTTGATAAACATCTCATTTGAGACACATAATGTTGAAAATAACCACATACTAAGGTCATAAACAGTCCCGAGTGGTACAGTGGCCAGCAGCTCAGCAAAAATGGTAAAGCTGGGGCTGGACTGTACATAGTATCGTATACCAATCTACCTACCTATCCTACCCATACCCTACCCTACCTACCCTTATCTACCTACCTTTATCTATCTTCCTATAATGTCGAACCCCTTACGGGGATGTAGACATGTTGCGCGTCAAAACCCACAAAGAAGTTAAAGTATGAATAGTTATAAAAGCATAATTTAAGAAAGTAATGAAAATAAGTTGTGGTAAAAGTTTATAAAAGCAGCTGCGCAGAACAACTAGGGACTGGCATGGTCAATATGGCAAACTGTCGTATTGAATTTCTCTGTGGTAGGGAGCTGGACAATGTCAGGAGGGAGATGGTTCCAATGGTAGATTGTTCGTGGAAAAAAAGGAAGACCTGTATTAGTCTGTAGTTGCTGTAATTAACCTATAGCTTATGGAATGGCAATGGCGAGCAGGACGGGAGAGGGGAACGAGGTAATTTTCAATGGGAATAGCAACAAGATCATTATGAATTTTATACAGAAGGGATAACCTATTGTCAATACGCCGTTGATCTAGTCTGTATATATTTTGAGAATGTAGCATGTCTGTAACACTAGATGTACGATAGAAGTCAGCCTTTATCCAACGGGCTGCTCTTCGCTGGACACCTTCATATGGTATATCAATGTGTGGGTATGGGGCAACCAGATCTCGGAGCCATATTCAAGCTGGGGTCTCACTATTGTCTGGTAAGCCATGGACTTAAGGGGTTCGGATTTGACCTGGAGGTTTCTACGTAGGAATCCTAATGTTTGGTTTGCTTTGTTAGTTGACCTTTTTATGTGAGTGTCCCACGACAGGTTATTTGAGATATCCACGCCAAGGTATTTGGCTGAGGTGACCGACTCAAGTGGAGTTCATATTGACTGGGAATAGGATGTTTCCTTCTGGTGACGTGGATAACTTGATATTTGGAGGGGTAAAATTCCATGTCCCACTCCAACTCCCACCCTTCTAATCTCTTAAGATCGTTTTGGAGTTCATCTGCAGATGATAGATAGACCGCAGTATCATCTGCAAAGATACAGACTTTGGAACTGATGTTTTGTGGGAGGTCGTTTATATAGGCTAGGAAAAGCAGGGGTCCAAGTACGGATCCATGTGGGACTCCAGCGGAATGGCATCTGAACTAATACCATTAAGGACAACTGACTGGAGTATATTATCTAGAAAACTCTTAATCCACCTTAATGTTTGACCGCTGACTCCATAGTCATGCATTTTTAGTAGTACTTTCTCGTGATTGACCTTATCGAAAGCCTTACTGAAGTCTAATAGGATGAGATCTACCTGATGCTTATTGTAGACAGAGGTAACCAAGTCATTGATTAGCATTACTAATTGGGTCACGCATGACCGTTTTTCTCTAAAACCATGCTGCAAATGGTACAGAATACTGTGGTTAATAGTTTCCCACTATATATTGCTATTTGCAAGGGGTGTCATTTTTCCGCAAGGGGGGGTCAATATTCTATGGCTAAATAATGACCCGCGGGTCATTATTTTGAGGGGGGTCAATATTCTATATGACACCGGCAACTATCCGCACTTGACATTCATAGAGGATGACGTCACTCGATTACACGGAAACACGGTTTGGACACCGTCTTGACCCAGATTCTTATAAACAGGTAAACAAACATTAAAACCGTTCATTATAAAATCACCGGTTTAGCGTAGGCAATATACTACCTTCGACATACTCTGTTTACTTTTCTAGGTTGTTTTGTAACTGTATTATATCCGTATTTATATAACTACTGATAACAAGTGAATATTCGAGAGTAAACACGAATTCACGTACTAGTTTCGTCTAAAAAACCCTTTCGTCTAACGATGATTTCGGGTAGTAACTTATTCATCCACATATACTGGTTACTCCCAGCAAACACTACTGAATATGACAGGGTGGCGATTGTCATGGACCGTTGATAAACATCTCATTTGAGACACATAATGTTGAAAATAACCACATACTAAGGTCAAAAACAGTCCCGAGTGGTACAGTGGCCAGCAGCTCAGCAAAAATGGTAAAGCTGGGGCTGGACTGTACATAGTATCGTATACCAATCTACCTACCTATCCTACCCCTACCCTACCTACCATTATCTACCTACCTTTATCTATCTTCCTTTAATGTCGAACCCCTTACGGGGATGTAGACATGTTGCGCGTCAAAACCCACAAAGAAGTAAGTATGAATAGTTATAAAAGCATAATTTAAGAAAGTAATGAAAATAAGTTGTGGTAAAAGTTTATAAAAACAGCTGCGCAGAACAACTAGGGACTGGCATGGTCAATATGGCAAACTGTCGTATTGAATTTCTCTGTGGTAGGGAGCTGGACAATGTCAGGAGGGAGATGGTTCCAATGGTAGATTGTTCGTGGAAAAAAAGGAAGACCTGTAGTAGTCTGTAGTTGCTATAATTAACCTATAGCTTATGGAATGGCAAAGGCGAGCAGGACGGGAGAGGGGAACGAGGTAATTTTCAATGGGAATAGCAACAAGATCATTATGAATTTTATACAGAAGGGATAACCTATTGTCAATACGCCGTTGATCTAGTCTGTATATATTTGGGGAATGTAGCATGTCTGTAACACTAGATGTACGATAGAAGTCAGCCTTTATCCAACGAGTTGCTCTTCGCTGGACACCTTCATATGGTCTATCAATGTGTGGGTATGGGGCAACCAGATCTCGGAGCCATATTCAAGCTGGGGTCTCACTAGTGTCTGGTAAGCCATGGACTTAAGGGGTTCGGATTTGACCTGGAGGTTTCTACGTAGGAATCCTAATGTTTGGTTTGCTTTGTTAGTTGACCTTTTTATGTGAGTGTCCCACGACAGGTTATTTGAGATATCTACGCCAAGGTATTTGGCTGAGGTGACCGACTCAAATGGAGTTCATATTGACTGGGAATAGGATGTTTCCTTCTGGTGACGTGGATAACTTGATATTTGGAGGGGTAAAATTCCATATCCCACTCCAACTGTCACAAAGTTGAGGCACGGGCCTCTATTTGCATTGAGTTATATAGTACCAAATATAAATTGTTTATGGGAACTTTTGCATTTGTCGAATTATTTGTTTTAATGCAATCTTTTAATCAAGTCCATGTTGTTCGACATTCAATACCGTGAATAACCACGCAAAAATAAACTCGTTTGGTGCAAAATCAACAAAGTTAGTATTTGGTCATTAGGTTTTAAAGACCGATTTATCGAGTATACACTACCCAGGGCCTCTGTACATATTAGCTGGTCAAACATGTCGCGTGATGAAAATCACGGACAAATCATGGTTTTCGCATTTGTGTTTCCATAAAGTCTAGTGTGTAATACGAAACATCGCACACCACAGTTACCTCTAGAGAGAGAGGGATATTGTTTTTGGAGTTTTATTTAATTGTTACTTGGATATTCAAGGTACGTTTATGTCTATTATGTTGATTTAGACAGGCTTGTATACTCAAAAGTATAATTTGTACTCGGATTTTATTAAGTAACCTTGAAGTACCACTCCAGTCATATTTAATGGAGTCATTTTGTTTATTGTTGTGTGTATCTCCATTAGTGGTGTAAAATGGAACGGTGTCATTTGTCAGTGGTCTAAACTATAGACGCAGTGTGAATCTCACAGACAGTTGTAATCGTAATAGTTGTGTCAGGAGACATACTCAACCGTGTATAAACTCTCTGATATATCGGCAGAGAAATCCGAACTTTTATAGTGACTCAGGTCACCACTCGACAGACTATCGGGATCTTAAGATCCATCCAACCATCTTGATTGCTGTTTATTCATCAATTATGTATCGTCTTGTAAATCCATCATTTTGTATGTATATAAACTTGTAAATATTGTATTGAGTTGTTGATGAGTTCTGGTTGGCTATTGTCGTAACGATTCCGTCGGTCCATCCTGTTACACCAACTCCCACCCTTCTAATCTCTTAAGATCGTTTTGGAGTTCATCTGCAGATGATAGATAGACCGCAGTATCATCTGCAAAGATACAGACTTTGGAACTGATGTTTTGTGGGAGGTCGTTTATATAGGCTAGGAAAAGCAGGGGTCCAAGTACGGATCCATGTGGGACTCCAGCGGAATGGCATCTGAACTAATACCATTAAGGACAACTGACTGGAGTCTATTATCTAGAAAACTCTTAATCCACCTTAATGTTTGACCTCTGACTCCATAGTCATGCATTTTTAGTAGTACTTTCTCGTGATTGACCTTATCGAAAGCCTTGCTGAAGTCTAATAGGATGAGATCTACCTGATGCTTATTGTAGACAGAGGTAACCAAGTCATTGATTAGCATTACTAATTGGGTCACGCATGACCGTTTTTCTCTAAAACCATGCTGCAAATGGTACAGAATACTGTGATTAGTGAGGTGTTTTACTATCGAGGAGGAAACTATGTTCTAGTACCTTGCATAGAACACATGTCAGTGAGATAGGCCTATTGTTGGCGGGTGTGACTTGTCCCCTTTTTTGTAAATGGGAGCAACATTTGCTGACTTCCACTGGGCCGGCAGTGATCCTTCGTTGATGGGGAGGGAGACCATTCCAATGTCGTGGGTTAATATAGTTAATATGTTGCGTGTGACCTAAATGTTAAGTACTAATGCATTCAATTACTTATGTACATTGTATGTTTTATTGATGCCAAGCACCTTGTGGGGACCTTGACATGTTTTTTTGGACAGGCTTAGCAGACTTAAGTCACTAACCAGTACTGAGATGCCTCACTCAATGACTATATGTGCCCTAAAATAGTATCAAACCCGGGACCCTTTGAATCCAAATAAGACACTGTTCCACTGTACCACTGGACAATGGACGACACACAAAGTAATTCTCTGAACCATATAACCAATATACATTCGTAGGAACAGATATTGCGTCTAACTACTGGTAAATTTCAAGATTATGTGACACTCGGGTGTGTCATTCCTATACGAGTAATGCATATTTACGTTTGTTTACCTGTTAGTCTCGTTTTGGCGAAAGTAGGTCAAAACGGTGCGCACTATATAATAAGCCAAACCGTGTTTCCGTGTATCGAGTCTATCAGAACAATAATGGATGCGCTGAGTGCGAAACGCGTTAAATTCCAAACGATGACGAGTGGCTTTTTCCGAAAGAAACCAAAGAAAAGGTAAGATAATTGCTCAGAAAATAAACATAGTTTGCAGTAACGGTGATATAAAAAATGTTAATACAAAGTCCATTATTAAATTAATTCTACCACGTGTCGCGCATGCCTTGTTGGTCTGGTGAAATTTCATGCGCGGATCCAGAATTTTTCTCAGCAGTTCCAAACCGCCCCTGATTAATAGAATACACCAGAACGCACAGAATGCACCTGGTGGGTCCATTTTTTCGGGGGAGCATGCCCCCGGACCCCCTATATACTAACCTTCAAATATGTTACGCCTCCCTAACGCCAAATCCTGTAACCGCCCCTGCTACTGAGACGATGTTGCACATTTTGTTAAAATAAAGTTTGATTATTGGGAAGGGCCGTTTTCTAATGTTGGTTATAACTTGTGGCCCGACCCTTTTGCTATGTTGCACAGATGTATATACATGTATGTGCCTTATAATCTGTTAACTTATTTCACATCTGATTCATGCTCGTATGTAATATTGTATTGTCGAATGTATTACATATGCAATAAAATCCAAATTTCCACTGAAATATAAGACGCCGTCTAAAATGCGGACGCGTTATGCGGGCGCTATATATATAGAGAGAGAATGCGGACGCTATGTAACATATAGGGGGAAACGGGCACTATACGTACACATATAGACTATACTTTCCTGTACAAATGAGTGTCGTATTAATAAACGCATTTCACTTTGGGCAGCAGCGTCTGCAGGCTCCAATTGTAAAAATTGGTTTTATATAATTGTGTCGAAAGTCAGAGAGTTTAATTTAAATGAATGTTGTGACATATCCCAACCTATTTCTGCATCTCTGAATAATGACATTATACATTATGTTATTTTCTTTAAATTGTTGATGGAATTATAAAAATAGTTTGTCTTTTTTAAAAGGTATGCGTCTTCTTTCTATCTCTCTTTGTTCAATTCTGTTATTATTTCGTCATTAATTTATATAGCAATTTCAAAATGTCGGTAGATCTGTTATTTATTTTTAAAGACGTTAATAAATAATTAGATAAAATAAAAATGCCAACACTGAGATGACATTGTATCTTTATTGACTGCGGAGTGTACAGTTATAAACTTATTTACTATAAAGTGTTCAATATGACACTAACATTTTAAATAATTGTTATTAACAATGATCTCATAATTCGAGCATCCGCAGTTTGTTCTATGTTCAATGTCATACTAGTACTTGACACAATAATAATATTATTCTTATAAAAACATATCTCATAATTCGAGTGCTCGCAAGTATTAGCTATTCCTCCCGCTAATTCCTATGTATTTCATAGCGCCCACATTTGCTCTATACATATATAGCGTCCGCAGTTTATTATACATATATGTTCTATAAGATATTAATTTTTATGCTAAAACTTGAAATAAATATATTTAAAATGATCTCATAATTCGAGCGTCCGCGGTTTGTTCTACGTTCAATATCATACACAAATATGGTGAAAATATCTTATTAAAAATTATTTCAGTATACCGCCCGCTAATTCCTATGTACTTCATAGCGCCCGCATATTCTCTATACATCCATAGTGCCCGCATGTTCTCTATACATCAATAGCGTCCGCAGTTTGTTATATGTTTAATATGATATTAATGTGTCTGCTTTTCATACAGTGATATCGACGCGTCTGCAATTTACCAGACGTACTCTTAAATGAATTAAAACTAAGAAATTAAATCGTATTTCCTAAAATCATACCATGGTAGAATTTGAGATTGTTATCATGGGAAATTAATGTATATATATATCCAATAGACAGTGTTGTTTTATCACCACTTATTTTATTTCGTTAATTTGATGAACTCTTACTAATGTATGTATTACCGTAAAACCACAATAACAATTATTAAGCAACATATACATTTTCTAAGATAATATATCCACACAAATGTATCACTTTATTTGTGTGTGTTTTACTTTTATTTATCGTCGCTACCGGTTGCCCATATGAGCGACCCCTCCTGAATTAATACCCTGTACATTACACAATAGGAATGATAACTGTTTCTCAACAGATTCCTAGATATAATTATATCTCGACACATTATCGACAGTATACATTATATTGTCAATGAACAGTTTATCGTAGGAAATATGTATTTCTTCCATTTTCCTTCGCATTGATCATAGTCGGGATCCAACTTGCGCCTGCGTTCTTGGATCACTTTGGGGAATTGGTCACTGACACGGATCTGGGGACGGATAGGTCTGGGGGCACCTGCGCCATGCAGAGTATCGCGTAAGTCTGACTCCTGGGAAGTCTGGAAGGATTTGGAATGTTCAGAAGCTTTCTGTTTAGTTAGAAGTTTGTCTGGGTAATGGCTAAACTTCACAACAATGGGCCTTGTTTTACCATGTTCGTATTTATTGCCTAGTCGGTGCGCTGCTATCAAGCTCAAAGTGATAGCCTGTTCAGTCCTATTAGATGTACAATTTGCATATACAATAAGGGAGTCAATTTATTAATAGAGACTTCAATTTCATAACTAATAAGTAACCGTTTTCAACCTTACTAAATTTCGAAGAGTTTATACATTTATAATTTAGAAATTTTGTTCGTTTCAATTAAGCGCATTAAATAATTCATATCTTTACACAGATAATTACTGCCATTCACACTAGATAGTTATTATGCAACATCTACATTACTTGTATGTGCAATATGATGACATGAGATTAGTGTCCAGCAGTATAAACATTAATTGTTTGTTCTGTTGCATATTTGGATAATAATATACGTGTCATGTGCATTCCTGGTAATGGACGATTCAAAATTCACCCATTAGCTACCCAACCTGGATAGGTGGGCGTTTCAAAACTCGCCCATTGGCTACACAACCTGGATAGGTGGGCGTTTCAAAACTCACCCATTGGCTATCCAATCCGGTTAGGTGTGCGTTCGAATCCAGCACTAGCCAATATATACCCTGATATAGTCTGGCTGCATTACGCTAATCCAGAATCTGAACAAGGTTAAATAAATAAGAATTAAACTGTTCGTAAAATTTAAATTGGGAATAGGATCTTTTAATTATAGCTCGACCCGCCCCGGTACCTCACAACAAGCGAGTTCCCCAACTGACATACATACAACTACACAAGAACCGTAGCCCGACACACGAACAATATAGGCCAGGTCGGCAGCGCACTTTCAAGCCTAATGGATCATGAATATGCAGCGCAGCGTGTTCTGGCAATAGTCAAGCACAGTAGTAGCACAGTTCTCGGATCGCCTACTCTCAGCCGTCGTGCACTCAGAGAACCCAACGAATAACAGATTATCTCTCATAGAGCGTGACTGTAGATCAGTGACCTCGTCTGGTATATATTTCAATGTGTCATATTTGTTCTTCAACTCGGTGCCATTTCTACTGAGCGGGGTCGTATTACTATCAATGTCAGCCTGTTTGGCTTGTATATCATCACATATTTGAGAGTCAAATGCCCTACTATTTTCAACTGCAGAATCACGAGCTTTAGTTTCTTGCTCAGACTTCTCAAGTGATGACACGCGTGTATCCATGGATGATAGCTTATCCGATAGAGACGATAACTGTTTTTCAATATTGTCTAACTTACATAAGCGTGTATCCATAGAAGTCAGTCTGTCAAGAACAAGCTGTTGGAAATGATCAATTGATTGATACGACGTCTGGGGTGATTGCTGGACATACGTTGGTGCAGGCACATAGTGGTGAGTCTAAGCGGGCGGCTGGGATGGTGGTGGGGAGTATAGAACCCATTAGCTGGTGTAAGGCAATTGTTCGTGCTGGCCATGGGTTGCACATATGCTGGAGATGCCATGCCGTTCACAGGAAGCACGGGAGAAGAAGCACTACACGAGGTAGTGCGTTTCTCGAGTTGTGTACTCGTTATGTCGGGTGAAGAAAGCGAACATTTCCTCTTCTCAGTTGTTGGGGGCATTTAATTTAATATTACACCTGCATCCAGACACCGTGAATGGTAGAGATTAGAATACTATAATATATAGTTCGCAATAACATACATAAATCCAGTCATTCTTTTCAAGCTAAACACCTTAGGCGATTATGTTTCGGTAATGGTGAGTGATATTCAACCACAGTGGCACATTCTATTGTTCCAGAGAAAAAAGCTGATTTCGCAATGATCCATTGTTTTAAGAATATGCTTTTACCAGGATAATATTCTGGAAGTAAATTCACACAAGCACATATAAAAATCCATGACATCAGATCTAGAAATATACCAAATTTTGTATGCTCCTACAGAGCACAAAAATGCCTGTTTACTCCATCGTATGAAACTAACTCCAATTAACAATAAATAAGTTGTTTATTCTGGTATGATATTAGCAATTTGCTTTTGGCAATTAAAATTTTATAGTATGAAAAGAATACCAATCAGATATTAATATAATATAGGTATGGTGCAGACGGCTGTAGTCATTGTAACACACTGGACTGGTAATCCATGGATCGCAGGTGATCCCCCGTCTGACCCTAATAAAATTAACAGTCTTTCAGATGGGACTTTAAGCGAGTCTTGTGTCGGTGTTGTACACCATGCACGTAAAAGAACCAGAGGAGACTGAATGGGTATCTGTCTGTATCATTGCACTATCCTCCAAAAATCTAAAATGACTAATCACTTCAGGAGGCGTCGCTCATATGGGCCACCGGTAGCGACGATAAATAATAGTAAAACACACAAATTAGAAAAAAGAAACGGCTATGTAGTTCAGTGGTAACACGCTGGACTGGTAATCCATGGATCACAGGTTCGATCCCCCGTCTGACCCTAATAAAATTCAGCGGTAGCGACGATAAATAAACGTAAAACACACACACACACATTTTGACCATAAAAGTTGTTTTCTTTCCGGAGAAATATATATTATAGCCAGTGACTTTGATGCATTTTCAGTGATAAGATTAATTTGTGATAGTTTTGTGTTGGAAATAAATGAAACTTACTTGCTTTCTTGCAATTAAATAGTGCAGTGTTTTCAAAGGTGTATTTTACTGTTGGTTTCTCTGTGTGATATATATCTGTGTGTGTAAAATGGCTTTAGTTATAGGTCACAGTCAGACAAAGTACCTATCAGACTATTTGAGCAGTGCACGTTATTCTGTATTCTCATATACTGGATATCGTACTTACCAGTTTCTTCAAGAACGTGCCATATTTGAGGTTGCGCCATTTTTTTCGGTTATATATATATATATATATACAAACTGTGGACGCTATATATAGAGACAATGCGGGCGTAAGCGGAAAGGCGGGCGCTATGAAATACATAGTAACTAGCCGGCGATATAGTTTTTAATTGCGGACGCTCGAATTATGAGATCATTGTAATAAGATTATATTGAAACTCTTGTATGCTATTGAACATATATATAACAAACTGCGGACGCTCGAATTACGAGATCATTTGTCATACGATTTATTTCAAGTGTTAGTATCATATTGATCATAGAGCAGACTGCATGGTATAATGCAGACCCTTCGATATCACTATTTTGAAACATATAACAAACTGCTGACGCTATGCATATAGAGAGAAAATGCGGGCGTTATAGACGTATAGAGAAAAAGCGGACGCTATGAAATACATAGTAACTAGCCGGCGATATTCTGTTCTGTTCCGGTGTCTTAACATAATTGACATCCCCGTAAGAACTGAAAGTTGCGCATGCGCATAATGGTCCATAATGGTACATCTTAGCGGCCGTGAGGAATGAGAGACATTCGCTTTATTTTCAATAGTTGTGCTAATTATCAGTATTATGTGACATGTATGAACCTATTTATATTATAAAGTGTGTCTGTGGAGGGGATTTTCCAATTTCTATATAGATTACCCCGGTGTTTCAACAGAGACGCTTGAGATCGGCGTCCCAGCGATCATGACTTTTGTACACACAAAACTTCTACTTTTTATGCTCCAAATTGGCACTATTACAAGAACAAATAAAGATGCTATAAAACATGAAGATAAACCAACGGTAAATGTGACCTCACACCCACTCCACCAAACTACAGGAGCTGTGGACTCAATACCGGTTTATTTTAAACTTACTAACGAAATTGAAAACTGTGTCTCAAATCTTACATCCATATACTATCACACGAGACATCAAAGGAACAAATGTTCACCTCCTTTGAGGGTGTCAGGAATAAACAAATATATCCTTATATTCCTGTCTGGCGATGTTGCCCTCAACCCGGGACCTATTCGATATCCATGCAGTGTATGCGCCAAGCCAGTGGCCAAAACACACCGATCCATTCTGTGCGATTTTTGTGAAAAATGGCTACATATTAAATGTGCTGGAGTTACACCGTCAGAATACCAAAAATTAAATAAATCTGATAACTCGTGGCACTGTCCGTCGTGTAGTGTCTTTCACTTCACAGACTCGTATTTCATACGAGAACCATCGTGGTACAACAGAATAGACAAAAACACGTATATAGCTGATAGTCAGCTAGTAAAGGAAGGAAGCGAATGCCGTATGACGGCAGCCCGTATACATGACAGCTTTGAGCTTGAACTAGACGAGGAAGAGGTCTGGAATGACCTCCCATCAGAGCACAACATTAATTCAAGTGTGCACAGTGATTCGTGTAATACCTCTCGCATGTCAGAAACCTCGAACGATAGCAAATACGATATATTCGAAAACATCAGGAAACTTAGAAATATAAATAGAAAAAGACCTTTGATTGGCTACCTAAGCATAAATAGTATCAGATATAAATTTCAAGAAATCAGACAAATCCTTGATGAACACCTTGTTGATAATTTTTCATTTTCAGAGACAAAAATTGATGACTCTTTTAGTGACAATTTATTCCATGTAGATGGGTACAAACTCGAAAGATGCGACCGAAACTCATATGGCGGAGGTATTATGACGTATGTGAGAGCGAGCTGATCTACCAGCAAAGAGCAGAAAAGACATTGAATGCACAGGTGTGGAAACTGTTTGCTATGAACTAAATTTAGACAAACGCAAATGGGGCATACTATGTGCTTATCGACCCCCATCATTACCAACTAATGTTTTTGAACATGAAGTATCCTCCACGCTAGATAAAATGTACATAGACTTTGACCATGTGCTTATTATAGGGGATTTAAACTATGATATGTTGAAACCGGATAAAAGGAAACCTGTCGAACATTTGTCAGACACTTTTAATTTAAAGAATGTTATTAAAGAACCTACATGTTCTATGAAAAACTGTACACCTACACTTATTGATGTCATACTAACAAACTCGCATACACTTATTTGTAACACAACTGTAATAAACTGCAGTATTAGTGACTGTCATAGTATGATATTAACTACTATTAAAGAACATATTAAACCTCTACAAAAGAAAAAAGTAAATTTTAGAAGCTATAATTTTTTTAATGAAATAGATTTTAACCATGAACTGTCACAAACACCTTTTCATGTCGCCCATATTTTTGATGACATTGATGATATGTACTGGGCACATAACCATATGTTTATGCAAGTCTTAGATGATCATGCACCTGTTAAGCAAAAGTACCCTAATAAGGGCCCACCACCATATATGAATTCAAATTACAGGAAACTGATATACAAAACTAGGCAAGCACATAACTCATACCTTAAATGTAAAAACGAACAAAATTGGGAAAAATACAAAAACCTTAGGAATCTTAAAACTAAAACAAAGAGAAGCTCTATTAGAACTTACTTCTTTGAAAGATGTGGTGGAGGACCCAAATCTAAGGATTTCTGGCCAACTATTAAGCCTTTTCTTAGCCAGAAATCCCTTGCTAAAAATTCCAGTGAAATAATTTTAAAAAAAGAAATTTATTTCTGATCAAACAAAAGTATGTGAAAGCTTAAATGATTTTTATGTAAACATTGCCCAAAACATTGGTATTAGTAATGACACAGAGGTAAATAAACAACATCCTAGTGTTGCCAAAATCCTTGAGCATAAATCGGAAAATTTAAATTTTAACTTCAAACCCATAGATCCAGTAGAAATAAGTAAACACTTAAAATCTCTAAATTCCAAAAAAGCAACTAGTGTTGACGCCCTACCGCCAAACATTTTAAGATGTGCATCAGAATCTATAGCTTTACCTGTATCAAATATTGTAAATTGTATGATAAAACAAAGTAGTTTCCCAGCTGTACTTAAAATGGCCCAAGTAACACCCGTCTTTAAAAAAGATGACCCATTTATCAAGAAAAACTACAGACCTGTTAGTATTTTACCAACTATGTCCAAGCTATTTGAAACAGTCATAAACAATCAGCTGGCAGACTACTTTGAACATGTATTTGATAATTACTTAGCAGCTTTTAGACCAAAGTATGGCTGTCAGACAACCCTCTTGCGCTTAATTGAGGACTGGAAAATGGCACTGGACCGGAATGATCATGTGGCGGGAATACTTATGGACCTATCAAAGGCATTTGATTGCTTGCCACATGTCCTTGTTGTCCTGAAATTGGGGGCATATGGGCTGTCTGACGGTGCATGCTCACTTGTACATAAGTATCTGTCTTTTAGGAAACAACGTGTCAAGATTGGTGATGCACTCGGCCTATGGCAAGAAACTATCAAGGGGGTCCCCCAAGGCTCCATATTAGGACCTCTAATTTTTAATATTTTTATAAATGACATCTTTTATTTTATTACACAATCTAAGCTTTACAATTATGCAGACGACAATACTTTGTCATACTGGGATAAGGATCTGTCATCTCTCAAATCAACTCTTGAAACAGAAAGTGACATCTTAATAAAATGGTTTGATTGTAACCAAATGCAGGCCAACCCTGATCAGTTTCAGGCCATAGCCCTAGGTAAGAAAACCCACGAACAATTAAGATATTTTACCATTGCAAATGCTGATATTAAATGTGAAGACTCTGTGAAACTCCTAGGTGTAGATATAGATTTTATGTTAAATGTTGATGAACAGGTTACAAAAATGTGTAAGAAGGCTGCTAGACAACTAAATGTACTTCTCAGACTAAGCAAGTTTTTAACACCTGACCTCAAATTGTTAATTTATAAATCCTTTATAAGATCAACTTTAAACTACTGTCCGCTCATATGGCACTTTTGTAACAAAACTAATACAGAAAAATTGGAGAAACTACAACATAGAGCTCTAAAAATTACTTTAAATGATTTCACCTCTAGCTACGAAGACCTTTTGAAACAAGTAAACATGCCTACATTACATCTTAGTAGAATAAGAACTATTGCAATAGATTCATTCAAATGCCTGTACCATGAATCACCTCCATATTTACATGACCTGGTTAAATTTCGAAATATAAAATATTCTTTCAGACATTCAAACACTGTTGAAGTACCAACTGTACGCACCACCTTGAACGGTAAGAGATCTTTCAGATACGAGGCCGCTCAGGTATGAAACAGCCTGCCAAATGACATTAGAAAAATTGAAAACCACAAGGAGTTTGTGAGGCTGGTCCGTGCCTGGACGGGCCCGTCCTGTAAGTGCTCAATGAGCTCTACCTAGTCGTGTCCGCTTATTTCCTCATGCTTAATGTGCTTATTAATGTGTGCTATGTGTTTTATTTTGTGTTTTTTATGTTTATAATTTATGATTTGTGCTAGCTTGATGTTCTAATTTGATTGTTGTAACTTAGTATTAGTGTTCTATAAATGTGCATGCCACCAATAGTTGCTTTAATCTGCATTTTATGTATTTTGTTTTAAGATACCTGTGAGGTAATTGCTGATCAGTTCCTTTCCAAATCTGATTTGGGGGATAACTGTTTTTTTAAAACACATCTTAATTTCACAGTAGTGTACCTTTTTGCCTGTCGGTGTCTTAACATGTTTTGTTCTTATTGCAGTTTTTAGGCCACGGGCCAAGATCAGCAACTACAACACAGTGTATCAATCAATAGTGTATTTCTATTTGAATTCTTAAGATTTATCTATATTATATAGTTGCTTGTATCTTAAGCTGTATGTTATCCTTAAATTGTTAAAACTATTAACACAATGTATTAATTGTATTTTTGTCTTTTAGGTGCTCGCTTTAAGATGTTTTAATTATGCTATGTCCTGTGTTGTATTCATGTTTAAACCAACTTTTATTTCTTAGCTGTTTTTTCTTATGTTTTGATTATAATATATGTTTGTCGGAAAAATAGCTTATTAGCTAATGTTATTTGTAAATGTAATCCGACGTTAAATAAAATAAAAAATAAATAAAGCTTCGTGTGTATGCTGTATCCTTGCTTACCGGATACGAATACACGCAGCCAATTGATGGAACATCCTACTTTATTGACATCTAGCTAAATGAGGTAAATAATTATATTAGAAATCTACTGTTTGGTTTTATTTCACCGTATTATTGTCATATTGTAGTTGTCGCACAAGTAGGTTGATAATTATAGTTTTTAATTGCGGACGCTCGAATTATGTGATCATTTTAATAAAATTATATTCAAACTCTTGTATGATATTGAACAACAATCTGCGGAAGTGTGGAACAGAATGTATATATATCTATATTCCGTTAATGTCGAACCCCTCGCGGGGACGTAGACATGTTGCGCGTCAAAAACCGCAAAGAAGTTAAATGTATGAGTAGTAAGTATAATTTAAGAAAGTAATGAAAATAAGTTGTGGTAAAAGTTTAAAAGCAGCTGCGCAGAACAATATGGCAAACTGTCGTATTGAATTGCTCTATGGTAATGAGATGGACAATGTCAGGAGGGAGATGGTTCCACTGGTAGATCATTGTTCATGGGGAAAAGGAAAACTTGTAGTAGTCTGTAGTTGCTGTAATTAACCTATAGTTTAAGGAATGGCAATGGCGAGCAGGACGAGAGAGGGGAACTAGGTAATTTTCAATGGCAATAGCAACAAGATCATTATGCATTGTATGCATATACAAGGGATAACCTATTGTCAATACGCCGTTGATCTAGTCTGCGTAGATTTAGGGAATGTAACATGTATGTAACACTAGAGGTACGATATAAGTCGGCCTTTATCCAACGGGCTGCTCTTCGCTGGACACCTTCAATTTGGTATATCAATGTTTGGGTATGGGGCGATCAGATCTCGGGGCCATATTCAAGCTGGGGTCTCACTAGTGTCTGGTAAGCCATGGACTTAAGGGGTTCGGATTTGACCTGGAGGTTTCTACGTAGAAATCCTAATGTTTGGTTTGCTTTCTTTGTTGACCTTTTTATGTGAGTGTCCCACGACAGGTTATTTGAGATATCCACGCCAAGGTATTTGGCTGAGGTGACCGACTCAAGTAGGACTCCATGGAGTTTATATTTGCTGGGAATAGGATGTTTCCTTCTGGTGACGTGGATAACTTGACATTTGGAGGGGTTAAATTCCATGTCCCACTCCAACTCCCACTCTTCTAATCTCTTAAGATCGTTTGGGAGTGTGACCGATTCATTTGCAGATGTCAGTGATAGATAGACTGCAGTATCATCTGCAAAGATACGGACTTTGGAACTGATGTTTTGTGGGAGGTCGTTTATGTAGGCTAGGAAAAGCAGGGGTCCACGTACGGATCCCGGTGGGACTCCAGAGGACACCGGAATGGCCTCTCTAATACCATTAAGGACAACTGACTGGAGTCTATTATCTAGAAAACTCTTAATCCACCTTAATGTTTGACCTCTGGCTCCATATTCATGCAAATTTAGTAGTACTTTCTCGTGATTGACCGTATCGAAAGCTTTACTGAAGTCTAATAGGATGAGATCTACCTGATGCTTATTGTAGACAGAGGTAACCAAGTCATTGACTAGCATTACTAGTTGGGTCACGCATGACCGTTTTTCTCTAAATCCCTGCTGCAAATGGTACAGAATACTGTGGTTAGTGAAGTGTTTTACTATCGAGGAGGAAACTATATGTTCTAGTACCTTGCATAAAACACATGTCGGTGAGATAGGCCTATAGTTGGCGGGGTTTGACTTATCCCCTTTTTGGTAAATGGGAGCAACATTTGCTGACTTCCACTGGGCCGGCAGTGATCCTATCGTCGGGTTAAACTCTACCAGATCTTCAGTGTCGTCGGTGCATTGTATACAATATCGTCAGTGTCGTCGGGATAATACCTACACTATCAAGTAATACGTATAGTACCCGCTTTCCCCCTATATGTTACATAGCGTTCGCATTTTCTCTCTATCGCACCCGCATAACGCGTCCGCATTTTAGACAGACCCCACCAAATCCCCGGATGTGACCTTTACACACGATGACTGACGAAAACCCACTACTTGATCAGACCAAGCGGTGGACAAATAAACATTTTTTACCTCTTTTAGTTATGGCTTTGAGCTACCATCCTTTCAAAAAGAATCATATTTTGATCATATATAGCATTGAGAACTTTGACAAGAAATCGAAGCGAGTTATTAAGCTTAATGCACGCCTGCTAAAGTTTGAGGATATCGAAATGGCCAAGCAAGATGGTTGTTATTTTCCTTATAATAATGATGCAATCATGTTTGACAAGTCATTAAAAGAAAATTGCATTTCTAGTCCTCTGCTCCCTCGCAAAGACGGTAAGATACAGATTCAATTTAGAGATGCAGTCACTGTACTTCCATCATCCCTACCATGACACTACCTTCATTGGTGTAACATCATCCCTACCATGACACTACCTTCATTGGTGTAACAACATCCCTACCATGACACTACCTTCATTGGTGTAACATCATCACTACAATGACACTACCTCCATTGGTGTAACATCATCCCTACCATGACACTACCTCCATTGGTGTAACATCATCCCTACCATGACACTACCTCCATTGGTGTAACATCATCCCTACCATGACACTACATCCATTGGTGTATCATCTCTACCATGACACTACCTCCATTGGTGTAACATCATCCCTAGCATGACACTACCTTCATTGGTGTAACATCATCTCTACCATGACACTACCTCCATTGGTGTAACATCATCCCTACCATGACACTACCTTCATTGGTGTAACATCATCACTACCATGACACTACCTCCATTGGTGTAACATCATCTCTACTATGACACTACCTCCATTGGTGTAACATCATCCCTACCATGACACTACCTCCATTGGTGTAACATCATCCCTACCATGACACTACCTTCATTGGTGTAACATCATCCCTACCATGACACTACCTCCATTGGTGTAACATCATCCCTACCATGACACTACCTCCATTGGTGTAACATCATCTCTACCATGACACTACCTCCATTGGTGTAACATCATCCCTACCATGACACTACCTCCATTGGTGTAACATCATCTCTACCATGACACTACCTCCATTGGTGTAACATCATCTCTACCATGACACTACCTCCATTGGTGTAACATCATCACTACAATGACACTACCTTCATTTATGTAACATCTCTACCATGACACTACTCCATTGGTGTAACATCATCCCTACCATGACACTACCTTCATAGGTGTAACATCATCCCTACCATGACACTACCTTCATTGGTGTAACATCATCTCTACCATGACACTACCTCCATTGGTGTAACATCATCTCTACGATGACACTACCTTCATTGGTGTAACATCATCTCTACCATGACACTACCTCCAGTGGTGTAACATCATCTCTACCATGACACTACCTCCATTGGTGTTATATCATCCCTACCATGACACTATCTCCATTGGTGTAACATCATCCCTACCATGACACTACCTCCATTGGTGTAACATCATCCCTACCATGACACTACCTCCATTGGTGTATCATCTCTACCATGACACTACCTCCATTGGTGTAACATCATCCCTAGCATGACACTACCTTCATTGGTGTAACATCATCTCTACCATGACACTACCTTCATTGGTGTAACATCATCCCTACCATGACACTACCTTCATTGGTGTAACATCATCCCTACCATGACACTACCTCCATTGGTGTAACATCATCCCTACCATGACACTACCTTCATTGGTGTAACATCATCACTACAATGACACTACCTTCATTGGTGTAACATCATCTCTACCATGACACTACCTTCATTGATGTAACATCATCTCTACCATGACGCTACCTCCATTGGTGTAACATCATCTCTACTATGACGCTACCTCCATTGGTCAAACATCATCTCTACCATGACACTACCTTCATTGATGTAACATCATCCCTACCATGACACTATCTCCATTGGTGTAACATCATCCCTACCATGACACTACCTCCATTGGTGTAACATCATCCCTACCATGACACTATCTCCATTGGTGTAACATCATCCCTACCATGACACTACCTCCATTGGTGTAACCCGCCCCAGCGGCTGGGGGCAAAAGAAATTCACTGCTGCCTGGCTGGTGTGCAGGTTGGGTAAAACTCCCACGAAACCAGCCGACCGCGTTCCACCAAAAACATATTCTAAAATTTAAATTCAAATAAATATCCTAAAACTAAATAAAGTCTTGAAAAATAAATATACCACAGAACTGAAATGTAAAACGCGTTAGAAAATATAAAAATATAACCATTAAAACTGAGAAATTAAATACAAAAAAAAAAACTTTCTAAGTTATTAAACTTATGTTTAAAATATCGTAATACTATACTGTTAGGATTTCAAACACACGAACAATAAAACTAAACAAAAACAAATGAACAAAACAAACGAACTAGGTTTAACAAAAATATAAATAAATGATTTTAAATAAATTAAATCTCTTTAGGTAAATATTTTTCCCTTCCCAAACCCTGCATGTATGTATTTTCTCTCTATCCTTGCTATATCATATATTAACAATGCTCATTTGTTTACCATTTGTGCCTGTGGGTAGCGCACGGGACGAAGATTGTAACATTCATCTGTATTTAATACCATTTGTGTTGTGTACGTTTCACATTTTCTATTCTCGTATCACTATCCACAATTTATACAAAATTGGGAACAAATTTTATCCCACTGTTTGATTATTTGAAATATTTTTCACACGGAATATCCACGTAACATCTTCCAAATAGTTCAGTACTCCAATGTATCATCTAACCGTACTCCAATGTATCATCTAACTAGTAGTATGTTTAGGCCTTCACCTAGCTTACGAAACATTTTGAAACAAATCGATTAACCCCTTGTCTGTAGGGATACAATATATAGATCATTTTACGTCTGTGATGGTTGGGGTGAAATCCCCTGATAAAACAGACGCCACCAGTTTGCCGTAGGTGGCGACCCGTAAACCGGAAATAGGGATTCTGGTAGTTGAGGGGGCTCAGGGATCTCCAGCTCCTAACACACTACTTCGACCCTGGCTTCGGATAGACTTGGCGTCTGGGTTGGGCCCGGGCCTAGACAATCGGCTAGTCGTGCCTTGCTCTGGAATCGAAAAACTTATCTGCCTATCTTTCTTACTATATATGTATCGTCAGATACAAACCGTGTGTTGACTACCTTTTTTCCTTTCTTAAAGTAGATTCTTATGAGCGGCGGCTTAACGGGTTAATCGATGGATAAATAGGGGATCTGTGTGACTGTCCAGTTACTGGCAGGATCACAGTTGCCTCTACTATCAGTAGAGTATGACAGAAGAGTAGCATTAACGCTAGAGGTAGGAATACCACCTCTAAACTGCGTTCCCTGGTAGGACTCCGAGGCGGGTGGTGCCCTCTTCTGTTGAACATCAAAACAATAACCATGGCTTCCCAAAATTCCCTACAACGACCACGACCATCAGACGATTCAGAAATACCACTTAAAGCGTATCCAAAATTCTTCATTATTGAATCAGAAATGCATGAAAAAAAAATTGGCTCACTATCTCCATTTGTTATCGAAAAATCATTGGAAAGTTTAATTGGATCACCAAAATCTGTAAAAAAACTAATAAACCAAACGTTACTTGTTGAAACTAAATCCAGATCACAAACTGAAAATATTTTAAAAATAAAACAAATATACGACATTGATGTTACTATAACGGAACACAGATCTCTAAACAGTTCCAAAGGTATAATCAAAGATCACATTTTAAAAGGAGTCTCGAACGAAGATATTGTTAAAAATTTAACTCCACCAGGCGTCACTCAAGCTAAAAGATTCATGTACAAAAAAGACGGCCAATTTTTTGAAACTAATACAATTTTATTAACCTTCAACAACACAGTTATTCCACCAAATCTGAAAATCTTTTATAGAATTATAAATGTCGAATTATATATACCAAATCCACTTCGATGTTTCAACTGCCAAAATTTGGCCACCATGAAGACAACTGTAAAATTACAAAATACTCCATTTGTGAAAATTGTGGTATGGGTGAAAACGATCACCTTACCGCAAATTGCCCCAATCAATCAAAATGCGTAAACTGTAAAAAAGATCACATCTCAAAATCAAACAAATGCGAAACTTGGATAAAAGAAAAAGAAATCATGAAAATAAAGTGCTCACAAAATATCTCTTACTTCGAAGCAAGGAAAATTCAGGAAAATAAACCAGATATATCATACTCTAAAATAGTCCAATCAGCAATAAATAAGCCAATAATGAAAAATGCATACACTCAAACTGAAATTATTACCGACAAATCCGAAGCCAAAAACAGTTCCAATGACAAAACGAAAACTCACTTATCTTCTCAATCCTCATCCCAATCAACATCTCGTAAATCCCGATCAACATCTGTTATTAAATCAAACTCATCACAGAGTAAAACGAACCAACAAAAAAAACCAAATAAACCACATGGACCTAGCAACCTGAAACAAAACTCAGATAGACCACCGAAGGGATCAGTGGATCCCATAAAACAATCGAATAAATTCTCTTCATTAGAACATGAAGACATTGAGCTGGTACCAGATCCACCTCCAAACACTAAAATGTAATCTTTTTATGTACCATTTTTTAATCTTCTCTCCGTAAATAATGGATAAGAATAATACAATAATACAATGGAACTGTCGAGGACTAAATGCAAACTATAATGAGATTTTAATACTTATATCTCTGCTTTCACCAAATATCCTTTGTTTGCAAGAAACTTTCCTAAAATCGACTGACAATATATATTTTAAAGATTTTATCATGTTTAATTTTATAAATAATGATTGTCAAAAGGCATCTGGTGGATCATCCATTCTCATAAAAAAGACTGTTCCACATAGTAAAATAGACTTGACTACAAATTTACAGGCCATTGCTGCCAAGGTTACACTTTCAAAAACATTTACAATTTGTTCCATTTATATACCTCCAAACTCGCCATTAAAACAAAATGAATTAGAGAATCTTGTTGAACAATTACCTCACCCTTTTATGTTAGTTGGAGATTTCAATGGACATAGTAAACTATGGGGATGTACAAATATCAATAATAAAGGAAAAATAATAGAAGACTTTATAACTGAAAATGATCTGTGTCTATTAAATGATAACAAATCGACATACCTTCATCCTGCCACAGGACATTTTTCTGCTTTAGATTTATGTATATGTCATCCAAACATTTTCTTAGATTTTGAATGGTCCGTACATGATGACCTACATGGAAGTGACCACTTCCCAATCGTAATCACAGAAATAAACAAATCAAAAGATGAATTTTACCCACAATGGAATCTACAAAAAGCTAATTGGGAAAAATTCCAAATTTTATGCAGAGAACATTTGATATTGGAAAAGATTGGGAACGAGGATCCAATCACCTCGTTTTCGAATTCACTTTTAAAAATTTCAACGGAATGCATTCCGAAATCCTCTACATCTTCTAAAAGAATTAGACCATGGTTTAATGACGATTGTAAAAATGTTATAAATAAACGAAAGAATGCATTGCGTAAATTTAATAAAACTCCCACAAAAGCAAATCTCTTAAACACACAAATTACACGAGCAAAAGCTCGAAGAACTATACAAAATGCAAAACGCACTTCATGGCAAAAATATGTATCTACTATAAACTCTAATACATCAATGAAAAGGGTTTGGAATATGGTAGCAAAAATAAATGGCAAGAGGAAAAGCTCAAAAATTGTTCATCTAAATACATCTAATAATAGAACCCATTTAACAAAAAAGACATATCCAATGTTTTAGGTGAAAACTTTCAAAACAACTTTTCAACATCAAACTATAATGAGAAGTTTCAGAAATTTAAAACTGAGAAAGAGAAAGAAAAAATTGATTTTCATTCTAGAAATGAAGAAAAATATAATCTACCATTCAATATGTCAGAACTCGAAACTGCTCTACAAAGAATAAAAGAAACGGCCACAGGTCCAGATCAAATCCATTATCAAATTATAAAACATTTACCAAATAATGCAATGATAACTCTTTTAGATATTTTTAATATGACGTGGGAAAGTGAGAACTTTCCCAAAGAATGGAGTGAAGCCATAATCATTCCTATTCCCAAACCAGGAAAGGATCATACAAATCCCACAAATTATCGTCCCATCGCACTAACTAGTTGTCTATGTAAAACCATGGAGAGAATGATTAACGATAGACTTGTTTGGTTCTTGGAATCAAACAGTTTGATTACTAGTTACCAAACGGGTTTTCGGAAAAATAAATGTACAACTGATCATCTAGTAAGACTAGAAACTTATATTCGTAATGCCTTCATCAAAAAAGAACATTTGGTAGCAGTTTTTTTCTATTTAGAAAAGGCATATGATACCACATGGAAATATGGTATTCTCAAAG
This sequence comes from Archivesica marissinica, assembly GCA_014843695.1. Taxonomy (NCBI): domain Eukaryota; kingdom Metazoa; phylum Mollusca; class Bivalvia; order Venerida; family Vesicomyidae; genus Archivesica; species Archivesica marissinica. Next base: position 24,227,310 of record CM026403.1, read on the forward strand.
ATTTACACGATTTTGGTCTGAAAGGCCACTTGCCAAATTTTATTGCCAATTTTTTATCAAATAGAAATTTTAAAGTAATAATTGGCTCAACGCTCTCCGATACATACAAACAAGAGCAAGGGGTGCCTCAAGGTAGTATTTTATCCCCAACACTTTTTAATATTAAAATAAATAGCATTGTGAAATGTTTAAACGAAACAGATTGCTCCTTATATGTAGATGATTTTGTAATGTTCTACAAATCTAAAAATATGGAAACCATTGAACAAAAACTCCAACAATGTCTAAATAAACTTGAAGATTGGGCAAACAAAAATGGTTTCAAATTCTCTAAAATTAAAACTCAATGCGTACATTTCTGTCAATTGAGAGGATTACATCCAGATCCAAATTTAAAAATTTACGGTTCACAAATTCCTGTAGTAGAAGTAAAATTCCTAGGACTTATATTTGACAAAAAATTAACATTCATACCTCATATAAATTATCTACGGACGAAATGTCTAAAAGCTCTAAATATTTTGAAGGTGCTCTCCAATACAAATTGGTGAAGCGATTGTCCAGTTCTTATAAATCTATACAGATCACTTATCCGTTCCAAACTGGATTACGGATCCATTGTGTATGGATCGGCGAGAAAATCCTACTTGAAAAAGTTAGATACAATACATCATCAAGGCCTACGACTGGCTCTAGGAGCTTTTCGCACATCTCCCGTAGAAAGCTTATATGCTGAAACAAATGAACCCTCTTTATACATACGGAGAGAGAAACTCTCGTTACAATATACAACCAAACTAGCTGCAAATCCCAAAAATCCTGCATTCAATTGCGTTTTCGAGCCTAAAAACAAAATAGTTTACGGAAACTCTCCATCCGCCATAAAACCACTAGGTCTCCGTATTAAACCATTATTAGTAGAAGCAAAAATAGATACAACAATTATACAAGAAAACAAGTTGTTAAATAAAGAACCGTGGACTTTAACTACCCCAAACATTATTTTAGATCTTCATTTGTATGAGAATAAGAAAAGTGAAACTAGTCCAGATATTTTTAAAACAAAATTTTTAGAAATAAAATCTAAATATAAAGATTATATATCCATCTACACAGATGGCTCAAAAAGACTTGAAAAGGTTGCATGTGCAGCAGTTACCCATACTAAATCAAGTACTGTAAGATTACCTGATGACAGTTCAATTTTCTCTGCAGAAACACAAGCTATCGACCTAGCTCTTTCCCTTATAACTGTTAACGAAAACTACAAATTTATTATATTTTCCGACTCTTTGTCGGTTTTAACATCTCTCAAACAACCAAACCATTCCAACCCCCTAATTCAACAAATCTTTAAAAGATACATATCTATTAGCTCCTCAAAAACTGTTGTTTTTTGTTGGATTCCCAGTCATATAAACATACGAGGAAATGATGAAGCTGATTTTCTAGCAAAGTCTGCTTTAGACTTGCCAATAACAAACTCTAAAATACCGCATACTGATTTAAAATCCAATATTAGGAAATATGTCGATAGTAAATGTCAAATAAATTGGGACAAACAAGTTGGAAATAAGTTACATGAAATTAAACCCATATTTTCAAGTACATATCGTACAAAACTAAACCGAAAAGAACAATTTCGTTTGACTCGGTGTCGTATTGGACACACTTGGATTACACATTCTTATATTTTAAATGCAGAAGAACACCCCATATGTATTCCTTGTGATGAGATATTCACAGTGAAGCACTTTTTGCTCCACTGTGCCGACCTCATCTTTACAAGGAATGCATACTTTAATACAAATCGTATACAAGAATTATTCGATTCAGTACTGCCAAGTACAATATTAGGTTTTTTAAAAGAAACTCACCTTATAAATAGATTATAATGCAACTTATTGTGATTATCAAGTATATATATTATTTAAAATATAACCTTTTAACATAGATCACGTTTTTTAAACAATTTTTATTTTTACAAATGTTTTCGACGCCACATGACCTTATTAGGTTGAGGCGTCGGTAAATAAGATATCGTCAAGATATCCATTAAATAAATAAATAAATAATTGTTGACCTTTTTATGTGAGTGTCCCACGACAGGTTATTTGAGATATCCACGCCAAGGTATTTGGCTGAGGTGACCGACTCAAGTAGGACTCCATGGAGTTTATATTTACTGGGAATAGGATGTTTCCTTCTGGTGACGTGGATAACTTGACATTTGGAGGAGTTAAATTCCATGTCCCAACTCCCACTCTTGCAATCTCTTAAGATCGTTTTGGAGTGTGACCGATTCATTTGCAGATGTCAGTGATAGATAGACTGCAGTATCATCTGCAAAGATACGGACTTTGGAACTGATGTTTTGTGGGAGGTCGTTTATGTAGGCTAGGAAAAGCAGGGGTCCACGTACGGATCCCGGTGGGACTCCAGAGGACACCGGAATGGCCTCTCTAATACCATTAAGGACAACTGACTGGAGTATATTATCTAGAAAACTCTTAATCCACCTTAATGTTTGACCTCTGGCTCCATATTCATGCAAATTTAGTAGTACTTTCTCGTGATTGACCGTATCGAAAGCTTTACTGAAGTCTAATAGGATGAGATCTACCTGATGCTTATTGTAGACAGAGGTAACCAAGTCATTGACTAGCATTACTAGTTGGGTCACGCATGACCGTTTTTCTCTAAATCCCTGCTGCAAATGGTACAGAATACTGTGGTTAGTGAAGTGTTTTACTATCGAGGAGGAAACTATATGTTCTAGTACCTTGCATAAAACACATGTCAGTGAGATAGGCCTATAGTTGGCGGGGTTTGACTTATCCCCTTTTTGGTAAATGGGAGCAACATTTGCTGACTTCCACTGGGCCGGCAGTGATCCTATCGTCGGGTTAAACTCTACCAGATCTTAGTGTCGTCGGTGCATTGTATACAATATCGTCAGTGTCGTCGGGATAATACCTACACTATCAAGTAATACGTATAGTACCCGCTTTCCCCCTATATGTTACATAGCGTTCGCATTTTCTCTCTATCGCACCCGCATAACGCGTCCGCATTTTAGACAGACCCCACCAAATCCCCGGATGTCTAAAAAGACATGATGACTGACGAAATCCCACTACTTGATCAGGCCAAGCGCTGGACAAATAAACATTTTTTACCTCTTTTAGTTATGGCTTTGAGCAAAATTCATTTAAAAAAGAATCATATTTTGATCATACATAGCATTGAGAACTTTGACAAGAAATCGAAGCGAGTTATTAAGTTTAATGCACGCCTGCTAAAGTTTGAGGATATCGAAATGGCCAAGAAAGATGGTTGTTATTTTCCTTTTAATAATGATGCAATCATGTTTGACAAGTCACTTCAAGAAAATTACATTCCTAGTCTTATGTTCCCTCGCAAAGACGGTAAGATACAGATTCAATTTGAAGATGCTATTATGCAGGAGTCCATCCACAGTTCCGAGACTGATATTAAGACCACATTTCCTAGTTGCAAAAAGTTGTCTAAATCTACTATTCCACATCCTATGCGCAAAGAGCCATTGGACAGTAAAACAACAGATTTAGTAAAGGAGCGCAATGGAGATCTGCCAAGCCCTAACATACCAATGGTCACAGATTTAGTAAAGGAGCTCGATGGAGATCTGCCAAGCCCTAACATACCAATGGTCAGTGAACATTCCTTTGTTGACTCGATTCATTCAGTATCCCACATTAACAACACAATACTACCTACAGATCATGGACACAGAAAGTTGAGTGAGACAGGACAGCAACTAGGTATTCAAAGCACCCACAATACCAGTCCTCCTGTCTCCAAGAAGCTTGTGTCATTGCCATACAGTTTAAATTTTGACGCTGCCAGAACTATGACATTGATATTGCGTCTAACACGTCCACTGTCACATGAAGATGTGGCACAATCCCTCAATAATAAAGACTTTGACATTTCATTGGAAAAAATAAAAAAAGGAAAATTAGATTATTGTCTTAAGGTGACGGATAAAACTAGATCCTCATTCGGAGCAAATGAAGAAGAAACAGATTGTGTAGTACTATCTAACAATTCATTAAGAGTACAAAAACTACATTTTCTCGCAATAAAAGACAATAATTATCTTAATGAAATATTCATCAGCAGTTTGATTGGCCCAAGCATTGATCCTGATATTAAGTTCATTAGGTTCCAAGATTATATTTTTGAGGTGGATTTTGCTGATTTTTATGTTTATGGTGTAGTTGCTATTATATACAAAGCTGGTGTTGCTATTATATACAAAGCTGGTGTTGATTTGGTAGAACAGTGGCCTTGGAATGATGGTAATGGTCCAATTGAACCTCCCGATAATGAACTAACTACATATAAGGATATAACGCCGGGAATCACAAGCAATTTCTTTCGTCTGTTTGGGAAAGCATGTCAAGGGCAGTTTTGTTGCGAGGAAGAAACCAACAGTAACAAGCTAGAAGCACAAGTTATTCTTGCATTAACATATTCTGAGGTAGTTCGAAATCCATGTGTATTACAAGCTAACAAGACCATTTATAACAATAGACATAATATCAAAGATATCAAGTCATTTTTGGTTAAATATCATCCATCGTATAAAAAAGGATCTGCCAAGAACAAAAGTGTATTGAAGGAGTGCAACAACCTTGAGAAAAAGATATTTCCTTTATTCAAAATAAATTGGTGTTCAATAGGATTTGGCAAGTATGAATCTAGGATTTCTGGTGATCCCTGGAACTGACAAATGGAACTTGGCATATTGCATCTGAAACGTTTAATTTCTTGTACATCAATTTGATATGTTTAACTCTTTGAACCCTTATGAAGTTGCTCCCTCTGGTGTGTGTGCGTTTTACGTTTATTTATCGTCGCTACCGGTTGCCCATATGAAGTTGCTCCCTCTGGTGAAACAAATGAGTGCTTATATAGTAATATTTTCTCGATTCCACAAGAATTACACCACGCGCAGAAAAGAGCAGAAATCCCACATCTCATGGAAATGGCAGGTTGTGCCAACGGGATTCCATAGAATCCCGCCGCAGTAGCAGAATATTGAATGTAAGATACAGGAATGTTAGCATCAATCAAGACTTCAATCCATACTACATCAATTACCTATTGTGGGACATTCTGATCCTTTCTCTAAATATAATAAAAGATAGTTTTAAAACATGAAGTGTGTCAAAAATAGATACGTTTTGACAGCTGTCTGTTGATACAATGCTCACGGGAAACCCACAATTGATGACGTGGTACACAATACACACATCTAGGCAATATCAACATGCTTGTAATTTTACCATATCGGAACCATAATTTCCGGATAAAAATATCGATGACAGCTTCGAAAAGGTAGTGCTTTTCTCTAAAGATATTATCAATCTTCTTGTCTAAACCAAAAGGATTTCACTACAACTCACAAATCATGTAAACGTAGATTGGTCATTTGTACAAACAATTTCCCCACCCAGCATAATTTAAACTGCTGTCGTAATTAATTCTAACTAAAAAGTCTCAAGTTTCACAATATAATGTTGGATGCATTACCATATCTGGAGTTGTTGTTGGTGGTGGTGGGTGTGTTGGTGGTGTGGTGTTTGGTCAACCACGTCTGTGTATTCCCGGTATTACAGAGATTTGGAATATAGTAGAGTATGGAATTCCCGGAATATCGGGGATTAGGGTTCAAAGAATTAAATGTACTTGGTTTCCTAGACTCAAAAGTTCTTTGTCCAGCTGATAAATAATACCAAAAAAATGTGAATTTTTTATTATATGATTAACAATCTTTTAATGTACAGTAATACAATATATAATTTCTTAAAGACTTACGAATTTAAAAAAAATTACCAAAGGGCAATAACTCAGAAGTGATCCAGAGTACCACTTTAAATTACTCAAATACTAGGTTACTGCTGTGAAAGCTGTTGGGTTTGACAAATGACGAAAGACCACTATTAACCCTTGGGCTGACAGGGGAGAAATAATAGTGGAGATAGCTGTTACATAGCCCAGAATCCAGTTTTCCATGACGGTCAACAGTGATAGTCTAGTACTAACTAACCATGGAAAGCATAAGGTATGTACAAATGTGGTACAGATAAACTGACCTCTTTTAAACCAATGTGATTGTTTCCAAATTTGATCTATTCATTTATAGCATCCTTCAACAACCTCTACCAAATAGATTGTTCGAAACTAGATCACATTGAATATGTTCTTCTTATGAACCAATGGTAGGAGGAATGTTGCCAAATATGGTGAGACAGGTATGTACTGTGCTTTCAAAGCAAACTAATAAATCCATTGGGATATTACGCTACTGTATAGGTAAGTTGATTTATAGCTTAGATATGAATATTGGCCTCTTTGTTGTCATTATTTGTCTACCACCAAGGTTGATACCATTGATGTAGCTTCCTATAGGCTGTGTAGGCCATGGTCTACACTTTTCCTTGAAAAAATAAAAATGCCAAATCTGCAAAAAAAATCGGGAGGCCAGGATTAAATTATATACGCTATAAATAGTTTTCCTGGGGACGATCCCCGGACCCCCTCCCGTCTTAAGTTTTAAGTTGGCCTACACATCGATTGCTGCCAAGCTACGCCCCTGGATATGCTGTGTTTTCCAGTCTGATATTACGCTTGTTTTCAAATCAGAAAAAGCCATATCATAGCTAGTTCCTGATAAAATAACACACGTGCACTCGGTGCTAGTTTCTTTACTTCCTGTAGGATCGCAGCGTGTCAACTTTGATAGATAACAGATAGTTTGTAATTTCGTGGTAATATTTTAATCTTTTTCATGTATCAAATTGAGTAATTGTGATTTTGTTCCTGATAAATGGATAACGGAGAGCATGATTTTGATTATTAGATGTTCAAATTCATATCAAAGTGATAACGACGTTATTACAGGCTAGTTTCATATCAGCCTATGTATCGACCCTCGGTAACTTGATATCAGCCTTCGATATCAAGTTACCGAGGGTCGATACCTATGCTGATAATGAAACAAGCCACGTAATAACCTCCAAATATGATGGCTTATAGATAATGCGACGTATTGTTTAAAGGCATTTTTACACACAACATTTTATATAACATGGAAGCCGCAGGAGTTGGCTACAAATAGTCAACCTTTCCTCACTACCATGACTTCGCTTATCAATTTTAGTTTAAAATATCTATAATGTAATAATTCTAACAACCTGACTATATTGTAAATATTTGTCTACAACTGTTATTAACTTACTTTGACACAGTAGCATCCCTACAACTTTACCAATTTTATTAAAAATCTAGGTTAGTAAAGTCACTAGATCCCTACAACTCTACCAAGTTTATTAAAAATCTAGGTCAGTAAGGTCACTAGATCATAGATCCCTACAACTTTACCAAGTTTATTAAAAATCTAGGTCAGTAAGGTCACTAGATCCCTACAACTCTATCAAGTTTATTAAAATTCTAGGTCAGTAAAGTCACTAGATCATAGATCAAGTTAATGTAAAACAATCGGATGAATCCTGCTTGAAATGTTCAACATTTTGTCTGTATAGCATCCACATAAAACGTCTACATGTACAGTACTAAGTGTGTCCACATAGGTTGTTTAACTAGAATCAATAGGTTTGATCCCCCGTCAGACCATAATAATAACAGTCTTTCAGATGGGACGTTAAACCGAGGTCTCGTGTCGGTGCTTAAAGGAAAGCACAAACCAATTTTATGGAATAAATAATATATTAATAATAATAAATTTGTGTACATTTTATATTGAAAAATACACACTGATATTTGAAACACTTTTAGTTGTGATTGTCTACAAGTTAAGTAGATGTTACTTGTAGAGCAGTGAATTATAGATTTGACTTGTGTAACCATTGCAATTTATATGGGTAGGTTTCCTTTGGAGCCATTCTCAGTATATGTTTAATAAAACTTGACATTTATGATATCTTTTTCAGAAACATTCTTGGGTTTATGTCAGAGTAGATTGATATACTTTGAAATTTCAATCATGGTCCTTAGTGCTTCGTCTGATCCATTAAGATACTGACGATAATGTTCAGCTTGTCAGGTATGTACATACAACAGTACTAGGCTCCATGTTATTTTGAAATATAAGTTACACAATGTTTTCAGTTTGGTATTGCATTAGTGTTGCGTGTGTTTCTGGAGTTTGTAGTCACACCAACAGCTTACGGTAATGTGGCGACTCACCGGCTATATTAGTGGAGGAACACCCTGGTGCCCCTCGGAGCAGTATTTCAAGCACGGACCCAGGTAGAACCCTGTCTTCCACAAGCCAGCTGGATAGCTTTCTCTCATAAAAGAATTCAACAACCCCAGTGGGATTCGAAACAACGTTGATGAGAGGGCAAGTGCTTTGGAGACCTTATCCACTCGGCCACGGAGCCCACTCTTCCCCACCACATTGATAGTGTTCTAACTTCTAGGTTGGAGAGTATACAGTTTTCTCAGATTTCGAACTGAAACACTTTGATAGGATGTGTTTGAGTTTATTATTAGAAGAACCAATTGGAAAGCATTAAACAGATTTTGTATATTGTTGATTTGCTGATTGGCAAAAACTTATTTGATTGGCATTCATTAGAATAAAAACAGTATGCTTAATTTATGCTGTCAAACTTGGTAAACATAAAGGGAAATATACTGATTGCAATTTTTATGTTTATGTGTACAGACGTAAAGTGAACGATTCTAATTTGTATGCAGTGTGAGTTTGCCGTTTGGCAAGTTCCGTCAAACCAGAGAAAGAGTGCGACTTGGGTGGACATGTCTGTAATGCATATCATTGCTAGACCAAAGTGATGGCTTTTCAAAACACACTCCAAGAGGTGGTCTGGGCAGATCAACAACATCCTCGACCGACACTCCCATTTCTGCCAAAATAGTGACAGTCCTTCTGAAGATTGAGGTAAACAAATGACCTAGTTACAATGTTGTCCATAATTACAATGTTTTCCATCACAAACCTTATTTCTCATGTCTTATATATAACAGACACCTTAGGCTAGAGGTACAAGACCATTGGTGTATTGTGGATAACATTTCAAGACCACCTCCGTGGTTAAGTTAAATGAACTTAAATAAATAAAAAAGATCACTTCAATGTTAGGGAGACCAGTACCTGCTCAGCACCATATTGTATTACAGCCAATAGTCATGCTGACTTCCATCTAAAATTTATGGCAGTTACATGTAAATCAGTTTACAGTTATTCTTGTGATATATCTTACCATAATGGAATTAAAATTATATTTAAAACCGGATTGAAAGAAATGTAAGCATTTTCTATTTGGCATACGATTATTATCATTACCCCACGTCTGTTAAACAAATGTAGCAATTTAAATGATGATTTATACAAAACCATGTGAGAGAAACCCCAAAATGTGAATTTGAATTTCCAACCGAAAATGCAGAACACTTTTTTTAGTTTAAACTTTATTAATTTTACAATGATTGCGAAGCAAGTTTTAAGAACTTATATTAATCACTCTCGTTTGTCTGCGGATGAAAGCGTATGTGTGGGAGGAAACCGGAGTACCCGGAGAAAACCCACCTGTCCGATCTGGCGACCACTGTACCATCTCACATACTTCCCGGGCCGAGTATCGAACTCGGGTTGCATTGGTGAGAAGCGAGCACTAATCGGACAGCCAACACTTTCTTTGAATGTTATAAAAATAATGCTTCAAGAATTGATCTATATCAGGAAACAAGAATTTTTGATCCACTTAGTGCTAATCTGTTATTGTTTCGTAGAGACACTTTGAAATACGAAGACAACATTGTACTATTCACAACAGTACAGAAATTTATCAAGCAATCAAATTGTTTTAAATGAGTACTTTATATTACTTTCACGCTTAAGATAATAGATTAACGCCTTAATCTTTTTTCATTCTCACTTGCTTGAGCCATGGTCTTGAGGTCCACTTCTTGGAAAACTGGACTGTGGATTATGCAGACTAGTGCTTTTCTTTGAAAAAGTCAAAGACTACATATAATCACACTCTATAAAATATGTACATGTATGTTTTCAGCTTTTGATTGTGTAGTGTTCAAATCGTTGAGGAATGCCAATCACTAATGTTGTCAGAACTTGCTAATTATGTATCGGTTATACGATTGTTATTGTATCAAATCAAATAGTGTGTATTTAAATATAAATAATACCATTAGATGATGCAATCACTCGCTTTCTCACATCTCCCAAAACCCCTCGAACATTCGTGAAAGCTGATCTGTTGAAACTGAATGTATCTGGCAATTGTTTCTTATATCTGTTGAAACTGAATGTATCTGGCAATTGTTTCTTATATCGGTTGAAACTGAATGTATCTGGCAATTGTTTCTTATATCTGTTGAAACTGAATGTATCTGGCAATTGTTTCTTATATCTGTTGAAACTGAATGTATCTGGCAATTGTTTCTTATATCTGTTGAAACTGAATGTATCTGGCAATTGTTTCTTATATCTGTTGAAACTGAATGTATCTGGTAATTGTTTCTTATATCGGTTGAAACTGAATGTATCTGGCAATTGTTTCTTATATCTGTTGAAACTGAATGTATCTGGCAATTGTTTCTTATGTCTGTTGAAACAGAATGTATAGACTGGCAATTGTTTCTTATATCTGTTGAAACAGAATGTATAGATCTGGCAATTGTTTCTTATATCTGTTGAAACTGAATGTATCTGGCAATTGTTTCTTATATCTGTTGAAACTGAATGTATCTGGCAATTGTTTCTTATATCTGTTGAAACTGAATGTATCTGGCAATTGTTTCTTATATCTGTTGAAACTGAATGTATCTGGCAATTGTTTCTATATCTGTTGAAACTGAATGTATCTGGCAATTGTTTCTTATATCTGTTGAAACTGAATGTATCTGGCAATTGTTTCTTATATCTGTTGAAACTGAATGTATCTGGCAATTGTTTCTTATGTCTGTTGAAACAGAATGTATAGATCTGGCAATTGTTTCTTATATCTGTTGAAACAGAATGTATAGATCTGGCAATTGTTTCTTATATCTGTTGAAACTGAATGTATCTGGCAATTGTTTCTTATATCTGTTGAAACTGAATGTATCTGGCAATTGTTTCTTATATCTGTTGAAACTTAATGTATCTGGCAATTGTTTCTTATATCTGTTGAAACTGAATGTATTTGGCAATTGTTTCTTATATCTGTTGAAACGGAATGTATTTGGCAATTGTTTCTTATATCTGTTGAAACTGAATGTATCTGGCAATTGTTTCTTATATCTGTTGAAACTGAATGTATCTGGCAATTGTTTCTTATATCTATTTCTACCAGTTACTGGCCAAATTATTAATACATCGATTCTATCATCATTTGGAAATGAGCTTATGTTACCTTTTATGTAGATATTGTTAAATTCACCTGGTGAAACATCATCCCTGCCATGACGCTACCTCCATTGGTGTAACATCATCTCTACCATGACACTACCTTCATTGGTGTAACACCATCCCTACCATGACACTACCTCCATTGGTGTAACATCATCTCTACCATGACACTACCTTCATTGGTGTAACATCATCTCTACCATGATACTACCTCCATTGGTGTAACATCATCTCTACCATGACACTACCTCCATTGGTGTAGCATCATCTCTACCATGACACTACCTCCATTGGTGTAACATCATCCCTACCATGACACTACCTTCATTGATGTAACATCATCTCTACCATGACACTACCTCCATTGGTGTAACATCATCTGTACCATGACACTACCTCCATTGGTGTAACATCATCCCTACCATGACACTACCTTCATTGATGTAACATCATCCCTACCATGACACTACCTCCATTGGTGTAACATCAGCCCTACCATGACACTACCTCCATTGGTGTAACATCATCTCTACCATGACACACCCTCCATTGGTGTAACATCATCCCTACCATGACACTACCTTCATTGATGTAACATCATCTCTACCATGACGCTACCTCCATTGGTGTAACATCATCCCTACCATGACACTACCTCCATTGGTGTAACATCATCCCTACCATGACACTACCTTCATTGATGTAACATCATCTCTACCATGACGCTACCTCCATTGGTGTAACATCATCTCTACCATGACACTACCTCCATTGGTGTAACATCATCTCTACCATGACACTACCTCCATTGGTGTAACATCATCTCTACCATGACACTACCTCCATTGGTGTAACATCATCTCTACCATGACACTACCTCCATTGGTGTAACATCATCTCTACCATGACACTACCTTCATTGGTGTAACATCATCTCTACCATGATACTACCTCCATTGGTGTAACATCATCTCTACCATGACACTACCTCCATTGGTGTAACATCATCTCTACCATGACACTACCTTCATTGGTGTAACATCATCTCTACCATGACACTACCTCCATTGGTGTAACATCATCTCTACTATGACACTACCTCCATTGGTGTAACATCATCCCTACCATGACACTACCTTCATTGATGTAACATCATCGACACTACCTCCATTGGTGTAACATCATCCCTACCATGACACTACCTCCATTGGTGTAACATCATCCCTACCATGACACTACCTCCATTGGTGTAACATCATCTCTACCATGACACTACCTCCATTGGTGTAACATCATCCCTACCATGACACTACCTTCATTGATGTAACATCA
>CM026403.1:24241084-24271743 GCA_014843695.1 Archivesica marissinica
ACAAGAAAAGCTATGACAACAATTGTTGCCATAGCAATACTCATCTGCTATAAATAACAATATAGGGGTTAGAGAATGGATGTATATATTAGCAAGACATCTCAACCCCCCATATTTAAAAATCGCCATCGCATTTGGGCGACTAAGTTTTCTAAAACGTTTAAAATAAACATCATCTAAAAGTGATGAGCCTGACCCTCTCAATATCAAATCTTTCAGATGGGACTATAAACGAGAGACTCGCCTCGTTGCTATACAACAGGCATATAAAACAACCAACGTGTGGACACCATTTAGGTGGATCTGTAGTCCAGTGGTAACACGCTCGACTGGTAATCCAGGGATCACAGGTTCGATCCCCCGTCTGACCATAATAAAATTAACAGTCTTTCAGATGGGACGTTAAACCGAGGTCTCGTGTCGGTGCTTTACACTGTGCACGTAAAAGAACCAGAGGAGACTCTGGAATGGGTCTATGTCTGTATCATTGCACTATCCTCCAAAATCTAAAATGACTAATCTCTTCAGGAGGCGTCGCTCATATGGGCAACCGGTAACGACGATAAATAAACGTAAAACACACACTATTTATACTAAGAACAGTGTTTTAGAAAAGGGTTGTTGCACTGACTACATGTATATAAACCAATTTAGCTAAAGAATGCCTTTAAATCTTAATGTATATTCAATATGCTAGGTCACTTGCATAAGTGGTGATGGGTGGTAGGGGAAACCTACATTTGTATATTCGACCTGTAAATAGGGGTGAAAAGGTTAGACAAGAAAGTAGCAGTTAATGGAAATTAAAAATTGGGAAGCAGTGGTTAGGTAAAATACATTAAGACATAAAAACATATATATTGACAAAATGTTGCTACCAAGTCATTTTGTCCTTGTATATAAATACATGTACAGTCTAGTGGGAAAAAACAAGCAATTTCTATTATCAACAGTTGTGTTATCATATGTGACCTGGGTTGGGGATTTGCGTCGGGGAATCACTTAATAACAAGATTAAGAAATAAACATGTTTAATGCAAGTAAAATACTACAAATAACATCATAGTACATGACAGCAATGTTTCTACACAGATATTTAAAAAGATGCAAATCATAAAACATTGATGAACAAAATGTATATACATGTAGTCTAAATACATATATACATGCAATTGCATAAGAAATTATACATTTCTAACAACTTGAGCAAATATTTATGATGTTTTATTTACAATAAAGTGGACCACGATGGCCCTATATAGCTCACCTGACTCCATTGTTCACACAAGGGTGTCATGCAACAACTATGAATATCATTGTATTGTACATTGATCAATCTTACTAAATGTTGGCGGTAGATTTTCCGAAAAATCTGTAATATTTTGAGATGGAAGAATGTGTACCATGATGACAAGTAAATACTAAATCATAAATGGTGACTATAGACCCTATGGTTGCTGAGGAGAAGAATCTTGAACATGTTCATTGTGACGACGTCGGACAGACGGTAACCATATATGTAGTTTCTTCAACACTTGCTAAAGTTTTTCAGGATTTACGCATCTATAAACTACATAAGGGGATGCTATATTGTGATATCCGCTTTAAACATCGAAAAAAGGTTATTAACGGAAATAAACTAATGATCGAAAATGGATTTTGAACATTGTGCGTAATTTCCACTTGTTTTCCATAGAAAATACCGCCAATCTGTAGGAGTAAACAGGTCAAGTGGTTGGGAAATATTTCTCCATAATTTAAATATGTAATTAATTGATGGTTGTTTGGGTCAGGCAGTCAGTGATTAAGCTTGGCTGAAATCTTGAGTTGGGAAGAAGTCACTTATTCCTAACTTCTTCTCACTATTCATACAGTTAGAAATTTGAAAATTTACAGAGAAATATAACTTCAACTACTGTGTTCAAGAATGTATGTTTAAATGTTAAACCAAATTGACCTGCATAGCCTACAGTAAATAAATATGTTATTGCTCTCTATCGTGACATGTATTTCACTAATATTCCAACATATTCAAGACACTGTATTGAGTGTTTTCCATAAATCACAATGAATGGTACCATGATCATGTTATAATTTTGCTATGTCTCATCACAGACAACCACTATGACACATTTGACTGTTCACATACGGAACGATACAGTACAACCGAACATCTGTGACCATCTGCAGCAAATATGTATTCCTGTAAAACACAATATATAAATTCTTGTTATTGTATATACAGGCTCACCAGCTGTAGATTGCTGTAATTGACATTGGCTTGCTGGTATTAATGTCAAAATCACTGGAATTCAAAAATAAATGCAGGAACAAAAATATAGGTTTTGGTATTATAATTTTTAGTGGCTTTACTGCGAGTACATGTGTGCACTACAATAACGTGGGTTCTTGGAAACATGATCTGATCGGACAAATCTATACTGTGGACTAATCTCCGAGTTTGTTGAATGCTAGACTTCCTGTGTATTTCCAGGATCCTATCTACATGTTCCTGGTACTTGCAAAAATAATCCACCATATTGGAAATCTTAAAATCATCAAAAATTATGGGAATTATAATAGAAATAGTAAATGAATTTAAAATGGTAGACATATTGAATGGCAATTGGCAGTTTCGTGGAATCAAGTATAAGTTTTGAGAAGCGATTAAGAAAAAACGGCAGACAAGACAGGCAAAGAACATGGTATCAATTGTGAGAACAAGTTGTCAATAAATCACAAATTTGTGATAAACTTCAGGCAAACATGGAGATGACAATTTTGTAATTGCTACAATCAACATGACCTATCCCACATCATGGCATAGTGTGGGGCCGTTACCTTTCAGGATGATCATTACCTTGTGAACTTTACCACATCACTGATCAGTCAATTGTAACCCCCCAACTCTCCTCCCCATCATATACAATTGTAAATGCTATGACATGTTCCAAAATGATAAAACATTGTCAAATCTCAAGATGAATATCAAGCATTTTTGATTGGCTGATTCTGGGTATCAACCTAACACTATGGTAGCGCTTACCGATTAGCGCGCTCGCTTCTCACCAATGCGACCCGGGTTCGATCCTCGGACAGGGAAGTATGTGAGATGGTACGATGGTCGCCAGATCGGACAGGTGGGTTTTCTCCGGGTACTCCGGTTTCCTCCCACATGAATGACCACACATACGCTTTCATCCGAGCCAACGAGAGTGATTAATATAAGTTGTTAAAACTTGCTTCACAATCGTTGTAAAATAAATAAAGTATAAAAAAAAAACCACTGATACAGTTTGAAATAATCCTGGACAAACTATTTTTATGTTTGAATCTACATACATGTAATTATATTTTATGCAGCAGTGCTTTTTCGAAAGTGGTGACAACAGCAGGAACTTCAGGTTTATTGTTTGTCGCGCCATTTGTGAATTCGAATTATCTTCGCCGCATACCAACTTTTGTGATTTCAAAAATCTCAGACATTAGCACAATTCAATTATGGCAGGCTTGTATATACAAGGACTGAAACTAAATGTCATGTCGATCCGTTGCATATTAATGACAATTTCTTCATATTATCATCAACATATGTAATCTGAGTTTCACTACAAACTGTTTTGGCACCCTAGAAACCATAGGCACCGATTACAGGCCATGATATTGTGATATTAATAGTTTGACACTGGTCAGACAAATGATTAAAATGCATACACAATCTGATGTGTATTTCTCACTAGGGTTTCAACGGATACACGTGTAAACGGAGCCGTGTCGTGTAATAGCAATACAAGTGTACTAATTGAGTAACCGTGTACACTATCTTAATTGATGACGTTGTATAATGAAGCTTAGTGACGTAATAAAATCATAGCATCGACCGTTTCACTGAATTTTGTGAGACCTAGTACATGTAAATAATCATGGGAGAATAAACAAAGTGTAAACGACGTCATGCCGTGTACAAAGGAGCGTATACACGTTTACAAAAATCTGTACATATGGCAGCCCTATTTCTCACACATACATGTATCAACATTACCCGACATGCCTGAAACACGCTCTGCACATCATCTCGAGCAACATACATGTCAAGTGATTATAGGATTCCTCCAGCGGTTCAAGATATTTGAGAGGACACAAATTTGTGACGGGTAGACGGAGACCATTCCACTATGCGTGTTAGTGAGAATGTAAAAGTGGAATTCGCAGTTACAATTGTGCCATTAGGCAAGGCACTTAAATTTCACATAATTATTGTCTTATCTGCCTTGTGGCGATGGATTAGCCCTTTCCTTCATAGAGATTTAGGTTAGTATACTATTATATCTCCATACAAACGACAGCCATTTAGTTATAGTGCAGTGGATAAGTAGTCACCATATCTATCCCAACTCCATAGACATTACTGGGAAAACATGAGATTCTGGCCTGCATTATGAACATTGGTTTGGCTACTACATTGTCAATGTATGTCGTATTGGTAATGGCATCAAGAGGTGCTTCTATGAGGGAAAGGGTTAATATAAGTTGTAGGAACTTGTTTCGCAATCAAGTTAAACTAAATTTGTATAAACTAAAAGTGGATTGTTTTGGCAAATACTTACACCATGATGAAATCCAAGGAATGCCATTGAGCTTGAATCTGTAACTTAACATCCTAGGTTGGAATGTCCTAAAAATAATAAAACATGTACACCGGCGAGTTGTTTTAACAGGAGCAGGGTAATACATATGTCCACGAAAACCACGCCCAGTTGAAAGTGCTGTCACCCTTGTTGAATATTTACTCATTGAAAAACAAATTAATATTAGTTTGTCTTGCTGAGAAATTGAATTTTCCATTTGGAAACTAATAGCATGTTGAGCAAAGAAAACACAGATAAAACAGATGAAACAACTTAAGATGTATATACTTTTTGGGAGTATTCAGGGATAGTAACACTGGGATATGAAGTGTTTGGAGGTACTAGTATATAAATCAGGGTTTCCTCTGGGTCAATATTAGTTTGCGCCAGCAAATTCGCCAATCAGAAAAAGTTTGCGCCAATGGCTCCAATGTTGGAGCCAGCAGTCTATAATGCCATATTCAATCAGACATCTGGTATGTGCTGATGTTAAACAGGTTGTCATCTTGTGTGCATGTACTACTGTTAATTACTTGTACTTCTGCTGTAGTTGTCTACATGTACTTATGAATAAATAAATACTGTGTAACTTATTGGTAGTTCAGGGATTCTATTCAGTAGGACGTCAGATTTCGCACTGATCAATAAAATGGTTCTATATGCAACAATTGTAAACAAATCTGTTCCAATTATAGCGCCTATCCAGAGTCTTTATATATATAATAAGTGTTCTTCAAATAAAACACAATTTTTAAAAAAACATGCATGTATATATGTATGTTATATAATAATTTCACAAAATGTTTGCCGCATCCAGCCAGATTTCACTCAAAAGACGCGGGTTTGTTCATCAAAAAATATAATTTTCGACGAGGTGCTTCAGTAGTGTAGATTATTGAGCTACTAATTTACCCTTTTTTGATAATGATGGGTTTTCAGTCATCACATCTATACAGTCTGGTGGAAAGTTCCGGCTTGACAGGTTCCCAGCCACTCTCTCGTCTAAGTCAACACAACAAAGGTGGAACCCATCCATTACAAATTGTACTGCATCATCATCTTTGTATCATAATTTTGTTAGCGACAGAGGCAATGTAACATGTTGTCTGGAACCGAGTCTACCACGCTGTGTTTCCACTTCCTCGACATTGTGATGTCAACCTAGTAGAATAAAAGGTGTGTTTTGCATATAAACCGACAGTTATGAAATGCTAAATTGTCATTACAATTACTTTAGTTGGTGTCGGTTCTTCAGACTGCCCAGTTAATTGGTTAATCCAGTTGGAAGTGTGGATGGCTTGCAAGACGACAGCCATGTGTTCAAGCCCCCAGTACACAGGTTTTCAGGGAGATAAACATGTTTGCTACACTCCTTGTCGTTAGTCAAAGGCATATATTATGTGGATTTGCTAAATAAACATTGGTGTTGTTGTATAATTAGAAGTCATTGCAGATATAGCGTGTGACTGACATTTTCTGCTTAAAACCATAGGAAAGAAACGTTTGCCTTGCCAGGGGTATTTACAATGTAGCGGCATCGGTTATCTTTACGTGTTGTGGATGGTGTAAAGGACAATGAGTAACTTTATTTTGCGAGTAATTCTCAGCACCTCATACTTGTCAGTACATTTACAAAGAACAGGAGGGAGAAGTGTAGCGATTCGGCACAGTCTATATATCAGACTGCACATGTCCACTTAGGAGAGCCAACCTGCAAGCGGGTGGTCATGGGTTCAATCCCTGCACCATTTTACTTTTTTGTATGTATGTATGTTCCATTAATATCAAACCCCTTGCACGGACCTATCCATGTTTTCATGGGCAGGGTTAGCCGACCAATACTAAGCAATGTGTGTTCGGTGCCTTGCAACAATGACACTACATATGTGACCTGACTGATCATACAACCCGGGACAGTTCCATACAAAATCCGATGCTGAACCAATGGACCAAGGACGCTAGTCCTATATATGTAACTGATATATAATTATACAATATATATATAAGACCTCTAAATAAAATATTTTTCTTCTGTTAGTTCGAGGTCTTATCGTTAAAGCTCATTTTCGCATAGCACTGTCCGCCCTGATCCGATAGCGGGATTTCTGACCAATATGACTGATATATGTTGAAGCTTTTCGGACATGAATGGTTATAAATGTGTGCATTGGTGTTAAGAATAATCCTACACATAGATATTAAGAACGTTTAAAATATATTGTCTAACCGTTGTGCATATCATTTAGCTGTTTGAAGTCGACAGGTGAGATTCTCCCATTTTTTCAAATACCCCACCCACCACAGGCTTTAACAGACTAAGTCGTTGATAAATAATACGCATTAGGCCTAATGCCGTTATGTAACGGGACCATATCGTACCTGGTGGAAACTAATATAGTCGCATTTGTTGCAATATTTATATGTTGCGACCTTCAAGATAAATGGGTTTATCTCTGATAAATGACAAATATATATCGGGATCTGAATGACTGGTCAAGAAAAAGATTTTACGTACAAAACAGTTTAATGTAACTGAATGCTATGATTTTTGGAAAGTAGGTCAACACTGACAGCTGGTTCTAATAAGTACGCCAAATAGACTACATTTACCAGTATCATAAAGAAATACTAAATGAAAACGATATTACTTACTTGTTATTATTATTAGACATATAACGTTGCTAACATTATATCACAGGCTGCAAAACATCAAATCCCGGTCTATTCTGTTCGCCGTAAAATGGTGCTATTTTTAATTGTACATGTATGCAATTACTCAATTTACTGTGTAGTGATATATTGGCCAACAACGCCCAACACCAAAACATATTTTCCCAATAACAACTCACTAACATTTCACCGCATGGATTGATGTTCCTAAACTTAACGGACTATTATAAATAAACAAATATAACAAAAGTATATGGAACTATTTTAAATAGTTTTAATATTAGTGGTTTCGTCTGTGAGGTCGGTCGATTCTATTACACATATGGGGGAGATGGGTTTTTAGCTGCATTTACAGACACTGATATTATACATAAATAAAGTTATATAATTTTAACAACATATTAATACTAGAGGAACGACTTAGTAAGTTAATAATATGACAAGAAATGACATCAATAGAACATGTTTGACATATATACAACATTGTTATACTTTATTACATCCCTAATTGCTGGGTAAATCCATTAATACCCCAATTCCAATTATACAAAAGAATAGTTATACAGAATTGTTATTCGTATGAAAAGTGTTTATAAAATATCGATATTTCCAGTGATTACCTTTCAACCAACTCGTGTTTTCTTCCCGATATCTTAGCGTTTCTATTCTTCAGCTCCCTTTGTAGTTGAACGAGTGTTAGGCTGCCGAACTTCGAAGCCATTGTGTATCATACGTAGGGCCTAATAGTAAATTTATAATTCGAGTTCCGTTTTCTTTTACGCTCAATTTGATCAGTATTTTATGAACCGGAAATAGACTTTGACCCGCTTTGCTCACAGCGCCACCTACGCCACAAGGGCAGATAATCTGAACGAGGGTCCTCATTATCCCATGCAATAGATGCGTATTCCATGATTGGTCTCATGTATGAAATGTATATTTGGTTTAATGTGTTCCTCTTTAATTTGAATTTTAACATACGCATTGTACCTAAAACTTTAGACGCAGAAGCTTCTATATTTAAAATGTGGCTATGCCAAGTACCGTCGTCGCTAATGGTAACACCAAAATGTTTATGACTTCGAACATAATTTAGTTGTGTATTCTGAAAATACAGAGTAGGAAGTATGTGATTATTTTTGCTCAGAGACATGAACATAACATGTGTTTTTGCAGGATTAAATTGAATCAACCATCGTCTCGCCCATGTACCAATAATGTCAGGATGATGGTTAATAATGTCTTGTATGTATAAATTATCATTGGAACTTACAGCAATGGAACTATCATCGGCGAACAGTCTAGTAATGCTATGAAGTGATTCTGCAATGTCATTTACGTATATCAGAAATAATAGCGGTCCAAGAACTGAGCCCTGGGACACGCCAGCATTAAGAATTTTCTCCTCAGAAAAGGACGGATTTACACATACCTTTTGTCTTCTATTCTCTAAGTAATTCGACAACCTTTTGAGTATGTCTTCAGATACACCATACTGTCTAAGCATAAATAGAAGGCCAGTGTGCCATACCCTATCGAATGCCTTACGTATGTCACAAAACACAATACAGGTGGATTTTCTCTCGTCGAAGGCTTTACAAATTTGGTTGTAAATATCAGTTAGTTGATAACTAGTTGAGTGTTCTGGTAGAAACCCAGATTAATGTACATATATAAGTTCATTTTCACGTAAATAAGTATAAATATGTCTGAACATTATTCTTTCCAACACCTTGCCTACACAACTAATCAAAGAAATAGGTCTATAATTTGAAGAAATAGATTTGTCCCCCTTTTTTAAAAGAGGCATTGCGTTCGCTAATTTCCAACAATCAGGATATTTGGATAAATTTACAGACCTATTGAACGACATTGATAAGGGTAAACATATCGAAAGGCGTGTTTCTTTTAACATTCTATGACTGATTTGTTCCGGCCAACTAGCTTTGTTGATAACGAAGTTTGCCAAAATATCAAGATACAAGATACAAGATACAAAATTAATTTTGAGTCGGCATGATTTAACAATGAACATTAGCTATGCATAGCTATTAACCGAATCGGTTACTTCTTGTTCAAATATATTAAACTTATTTAATGAATTGTTCGATTTAAGCGCGAACAATCGTAATTGTGCATTTGTATCATCAATGGTCGATATTGAGACGAAATAATCATTAAGTACATTGGCTTTATGTTCGTCTGTGAATGCTAACGTGTCTTTGCTAAGAGGTGGGATGGAATCGCAACTAGTTGAACATTCTTTGACAAGTAGTTTTACTATCTTCCACTATTCACGCGGGTTGTTGGAATTTGCATCATTTAGTGAAAACTCGAGATTATTGAAGACAATTTCCTTCGCATGCCTTTTCATGTTATTAACCTGATTGCGAAGTGACTTGTATGTTTTCCAATCCTTTATTGTTCCGTTAGATATGGCTATTTTCTTTTTTCTGTCACATTGTCTAGATGATTTCCTTTTTTCGGAGTTATACCACGGTTTATCATTTGTTCTTACAGTAACTAATTTTGATGGAATACATGTTTTGCATAACTCAGTGAATTTATTAGTAAAATGAGAGGCGGCTGTGTTAATGTCCTCATGATTTATAAATGATCAATCAGTATTGTGCACGTGTTCGTTTAGTTCAATAAAATTTGCTCTTTTGTAATTCCAAACCGTGCGTGTAAACTGGGCATTATGACGAATATTAATCTGAATGAATACATATGTTCCGTAGTGGTAGCTGACAGTTGTATCTGTTTCAAACACTCCTGAATGAAGGCATTGTATAGTATTAGAAACGGCAATTGGATCAATCAAAGTACTCGAAAGTTGATTTACACGTGTTGGTTCTGTGATTACATTATGCATATTGTTCATAAATAAAATATCTCGAAATTTATTATTGTTTAAGTTCAACTGATCTTCATTAATGGCTCCAACTATCACAATGTTTTTTGATACATCTAGTGCATCATCAATAAAAATATTGAATCTTTCCCAAAATTCTACATGCGAATTTAGCGGTCGATAAACATTGCAAAGAAGATATGACTGTGTTTCATCTTTAAATTCAATCCATATTGATTCAGGAAGTATATTTACCAAGTGTAATATACGCCTAGATTTTCTTCAATATCACCAGATAATAAAAGCAAACATTTCAAGAACAGTGAAAATACACAGCATATAAATGGTTTGTCAGAATAACTGATCTATGTGCATATTGCATATGGAGACTAATCTATAAATAAATACATAGTTTTATATAACATGTGATCCACGTTTTATTCATCAATGACACAGCTGAATGATCACGAGTGTAGTGTATTGTATGTTAAAACACGTTATGTGTGTATAAATTTAAACAAACGTTTGACAGCTGTCAAATCACTCTACTTCGATTGAAGAACTGGCATGTGCGAAGCCCTGATGGTATCGATAGCTTCCATGTATCTCACAATACGACCGGTGGAAACACTGTCTTGTTGCACATACATGTTGCATCCAGCTACCTAGCAGTTTAGTATGAATTTTTCACGCTTCAACTTCCTGGTCTCAAATGCAAGGTTCTCCCTGTAAGGTGTAAGGTTTTCTTGGACAAAAATCCCATCGCCCATATATTTCCTTGCATTTTAGACGCGTTGCCTAGCTTTAAAGTTTGTAAACTTAACAATAACTCTTCTGTTTGTGACATTGTCTCTAACCTTGCCTTTGCGATGACACTTGTCAATATCTGCACTGGTTAGTAGAATATTCATGAGTTTAGCCTGTTTTAAAATGTTGGCCACCACGTCCTCAGTTGGCGATTCAGTGTCTCCAGGGATACCAGCTATGTCAAGACACATCCTACGACGTATTGGTTTAATTCATCAAATTCGGCCTTAGTTGTTTTCAATTCCGAACGAAGGTGTGTTAGCTCACTTTTTAGTTGGAAAATTTCATCCCTGAGGCTCGTTGTTTCATGGAGTACTAATGCTTTGATCTCATTTTTAACGGAATTTACAACTTCTTCCCTTAATGCAGGCCTGAGATCCTTTATAAGTGACGGGGCTAGTTTAGCACTCAACTCTTCTATATCTTCCTTACTAAATCTCATAATTGTAAAGGATGTTGAACAGTTTATGTTAGTGGAATCAGTGGTTTCAGAATCGAAAGTGTCCGCACCCTCACTTTCAGCAGTAAAGTATTCAATATCAGGTTGTGGCACAAATTTATATTTCTTTGGTTGTGTAGTGTTTTTGTAACCCGGTGACGATTTATTACGCTTACGTCCCATTTACAATCCAGGTACAAATTCGTCAGGTTCTCACATGTAACATACAGGTAAATAGGTTTTCATAAGAGTACATACTTTTGTGAGATCTAACTGATCAGTTTCTATTCCAACAATATAATGTCCATTTAAAATCAATCTCAAAGATTTTCACATCCAGGAAATAGGTCTAATATCTAGATTTACATTTTGTTTTCACTGAGAAAATGTTCAGCGGAAATGAATCCAGAAGTGTGGAACTCAAATACCAATGTTGTGTTCACAGACACAAGACACACTTTATTTTTGCCCTATGGCCATATAGTAAGTAACAGGTATGACCATAGGGCAAAAATAATAATTTTGTGTATTGTGCCTGTGGATGTGTCCGATAATGAATGTTTAAAGTGGAACGACAGCTTAGGTAATATGGCGACTCTCCAGCTCCAAGACAGTCACCGAATAGCCTCTGTATGTGTACCCCCGGTATCTCTATATGTGTACCCCCGGGATCTCTATATGTGTACCCCCGGGATCTCTATATGTGTACCCCCGGGATCTCTATATGTGTACCCCCGGGATCTCTATATGTGTACCACAGGGATCTCTATATGTGTACCCCCGGGATCTCTATATGTGTACCCCGGGATCTCTATATGTGTACCCCCGTGATATATGTATGTGTACCCCCGGGATCTCTGTATTTGTACCCCCGGGATCTCTATATGTGTACACCGGATCTCTATATGTGTACACCCGGGATCTCTATTTGTGTACACCCGGGATCTCTATATGTGTACACCCGGGATCTCTATATGTGTACACCCGGGATCTCTATATGTGTAACCCGGGATCTCTATATGTGAACACCCGGGATCTCTATATGTGTACACCCGAGATCTCTATATGTGTACACCCGAGATCTCTATATGTGTACCACCGGGATCTCTATATGTGTACCACCGGTATCTCTATATGTGTACACCCGGGATCTCTATATGTGTACACCCGGGATCTCTATATGTGTACACCCGGGATCTCTATATGTGTACCCCCGGGATCTCTATATAATTATGTACCCTCGAGATCTCTATATGTGAACACCCGGGATCTCTATATGTGTACCCTCGAGATATCTATATGTGTACCCCGGGATCTCTATATGTGTACCCCCGGGATCTCTATATGTGTACCCCCGGTATTTCTATATGTGTACCCCCGGAATCTCTATATGTGTACCCCCGGGATCTCTATATGTGTACCCCCGGGATCTCTATATGTGTAACCCCGAGATCTCTATATGAGTACACCCGGGATCTCTATATGTGTACACCCGGAATCTCTATATGTGTACACCCGGGATCTCTATATATGTACGCCCGGGATCTCTATATGTGTACCGCCGGGATATCTATATGTGTACCCCTTGGATCTCTATATGTGTACCCCCGTGATATATGTATGTGTACACCCGGGATCTCTATATGTGTACACCCGGGATCTCTATATGTGAACACCCGGGATCTGTATATGTGTACATCCTGGATCTCTATATGTGTACCCCGGGATCTATATATGTGTACCCCCGGGATCTATATATGTGTACCCCCGGGATCTCTATATGTGTACCCCCGGGATCTCTATATGTGTACCCCGGGATCTATATATGTGTACACCTAGTATCTCTATATGTGTACACCCGGGATCTCTATCTGTGTACCCCCGTGATATATGTATGTGTACCCCCGGGATCTCTGTATTTGTACTCCCGGGGTCTCTATATGTGTACCCCCGGGATCTCTATATGTGTACACCCGGGATCTCTATATGTGTACACCCGAGATCTCTATATGTGTACACCCGGGATCTCTATATGTGTAACCCGGGATCTCTATATGTGAACATGCGGGATCTCTATATGTGTACACCCGTGATATGTATATGTGTACCCCCGGGATCTCTATATGTGTACCCCCGGGATCTCTATATGTGTACACTCGGGATCTCTATATGTGTACACCCGAGATCTCTATATGAGTACACCCGGTATCTCTATATGTGTACCCCCGGGATCTCTATAGGTGTACACCCGAGATCTCTATATGTGTACACCCGGGATCTCTATATGTGTACACCCGAGATCTCTATATGTGTACACCCGGGATCTCTATATGTGTACCCCGGGATCTCTATATGTGTACACCTGGGATCTCTATATGTGTACACCCGGGATCTCTATATGTGTACCCCCGGGATCTCTATATATGTACACCCGGGATCTCTATATGTGTACCCCCGGGATATCTATATGTGTACCCCTTGGATCTCTATATGTGTACCCCGTGATATATGTATGTATACACCCGGGATCTCTATATGTGTACACCCGGAATCTCTATATGTGAACACCCGGGATCTGTATATGTGTACACCCGGGATCTCTATATGTGTACCCCCGGGATCTCTATATGTGTACCCCCGGGATCTCTATATGTGTACCCCCGGGATCTCTATATGTGTACCACAGGGATCTCTATATGTGTACCCCCGGGATCTCTATATGTGTACCCCGGGATCTCTATATGTGTACCCCCGTGATATATGTATGTGTACCCCCGGGATCTCTGTATTTGTACCCCCGGGATCTCTATATGTGTACCCCGGATCTCTATATGTGTACACCCGGGATCTCTATTTGTGTACACCCGGGATCTCTATATGTGTACACCCGGGATCTCTATATGTGTACACCCGGGATCTATATATGTGTAACCCGGGATCTCTATATGTGAACACCCGGGATCTCTATATGTGTACACCCGAGATCTCTATATGTGTACACCCGAGATCTCTATATGTGTACCCCCGGGATCTCTATATGTGTACCCCCGGTATCTCTATATGTGTACACCCGGGATCTCTATAATTGTACACCCGGGATCTCTATATGTGTACACCCGGGATCTCTATATGTGTACCCTCGGGATCTCTATATAATTATGTACCCTCGAGATCTCTATATGTGAACACCCGGGATCTCCATATGTGTACCCTCGAGATATCTATATGTGTACCCCCGGGATCTCTATATGTGTACCCCCGGGATCTCTATATGTGTACCCCCGGTATTTCTATATGTGTACCCCGGAATCTCTATATGTGTACCCCCGGGATCTCTATATGTGTACCCCCGGGATCTCTATATATGTAACCCCGAGATCTCTATATGAGTACACCC
The DNA here is from genome assembly GCA_014843695.1 of Archivesica marissinica. Lineage (NCBI taxonomy): Eukaryota > Metazoa > Mollusca > Bivalvia > Venerida > Vesicomyidae > Archivesica > Archivesica marissinica. The sequence continues at coordinate 24,255,880 of CM026403.1, forward strand.
GGGATCTCTATATGTGTACACCCGGGATCTCTATATATGTACCCCCGGGATCTCTATATGTGTACCGCCGGGATATCTATATGTGTACCCCTTGGATCTCTATATGTGTACCCCCGTGATATATGTATGTGTACACCCGGGATCTCTATATGTGAACACCCGGGATCTGTATATGTGTACATCCTGGATCTCTATATGTGTACCCCGTGATCTCTATATGTGTATCCCCGGGATCTATATATGTGTACCCCCGGGATCTCTATATGTGTACCCCCGGGATCTCTATATGTGTACCCCGGGATCTATATATGTGTACACCTAGTATCTCTATATGTGTACACCCGGGATCTCTATATGTGTACCCCCGTGATATATGTATGTGTACCCCCGGAATCTCTGTATGTGTACCCCCGGGAACTCTATATGTGTACCCCCGGGACCTCTATATGTGCACACCCGGGATCTCTATATGTGTACACCCGGGATCTCTATATGTGTACACCCGGGATCTCTATATGTGTACAGCCGGGATCTCTATATGTGTAACCCGGGATCTCTATATGTGCACACCTGGGATCTCTATATGTGTACCCCCGGGATCTCTATATGTGTACCCCGGTATCTCTATATATGTACACCTGGGATCTCTATATGTGTACACCTGGGATCTCTATATGTGTACACCCGGGATCTCTATATGTGTACTTCGGGATCTCTATATGTGTACCCCCGAGATCTATATATGTGTACCCCTGGGATCTCTATATGTGTACCCCCGATATCTCTATATGTGTACCCTCGGGATCTCTATATGTGTACACCCGGGATCTCTATATGTGTACCCCCGATATCTCTATATGTGTACCCCCGAGATTTCTATATGAGTACCCCCGGGATCTTAATATGTGTACCCCCGGGATCTCTATATATGTATACCCGGGATATCTATATGTGTACCCCCGGGATCTCTATATGTGTACACCTGGGGTCTCTATTTATGTACACCTGGAATCTCTATATGTGTACCCCCGGGATCTCTATGTGTACCCCGGGATCTCTATATGTGTACACCTGGGATCTCTATATGTGTACACCCGGGATCTCTATATGTGTACCCCCGGGATCTCTATATATGTACACCCGGGATCTCTATATGTGTACCCCCGGGATATCTATATGTGTACCCCTTGGATCTCTATATGTGTACCCCGTGATATATGTATGTATACACCCGGGATCTCTATATGTGTACACCCGGGATCTCTATATGTGAACACCCGGGATCTGTATATGTGTACACCCGGGATCTCTATATGTGTACCCAGGGATTTATATATGTGTACCCCCGGGATCTATATATGTGTACCCCCGGGATCTCTATATGTGTACTCCCGGGATCTCTATATGTGTACCCCGGGATCTATATATGTGTACACCTGGGATCTCTATATGTGTACACCCGGGATCTCTATATGTGTACCCCCGTGATATATGTATGTGTACCCCCGGGATCTCTGTATGTGTACCCCCGGGATCTCTATATGTGTACCCCCAGGATCTCTATATGTGTACACCCGGGATCTCTATATGTGTACACCCGGGATCTCTATATGTGTACACCCGGGATCTCTATATGTGTACACCCGGGATCTCTATATGTTGTACCCCCGGGATCTCTATATTTGTACATTTATTTCTGATTTGTCTGCATTGAAATATTACATCAATCTCTTTTTAGCTCACCTGTATGGAAGCCCTGGAGTGCCCTTTTGACTTATGTCTGCGGACTTATGACTTTTGATTTATGACTTGTGACTTTTTACTTGTGACTTTTAATTTATGATTAAGACGATTGTGCGAGAAACACATGGTTGGTGAATGTACATTTACTGCTTTTAGTTGCCTATGTAAGTCATCCGGTGAGTCAGATCAGGTTTAAGGGACAGAGAAGCAAAATGAAATGCGTGTTTGTGTTTTGTGTATGCGCTCTGATGGGAATGGCAATTGCTGTTGTGCCAACCTATCTGCCTTCATCATGTGTGAATGTTGAAAAGTCATCGCTCAATGTGGAATATTTCAAACAAGGTTTTAAATAGAGTGAAATTCTCGGATTTTTGATACTTAGACATGGACTTTTGTTGTCAATGCGTCAACTAAAACGGATCTTGCAAAGGTTGAACTTGAAACGCCGCGGTAATAACTTATATACTCCACTGGGAAGTGTTGTTGATGTAGTCGACATGGACATACAGGATAGTGGACAATCTGTTGGCTATCGAATGATGTGGCGCCAGTTAAAAGTAAATCATAATATGCACGTAAAGCGTAATGAAGTCATGGATATAATGAAGGAACTGGATCCAAGTGGTGATGCTATGCGAAAGGCACATCGACTCCAAAGACGGGTCTATTTGCAAAAGGGCCAAACAACATTTGGCATATAGATGGTTACGATAAATTGAAGCCCTTCGGATTTTGTGTACATGGTGCTATATATGGTTTTAGCAGGACCTTAATATGGTTAGAAGTTTCAGACACTAACAACAATCCAAAATGAATTGCAAAATATTATTTGGATGCACTAAAGAAATTTGTAAAACATCCCATATATTGCGTTGTGATGCGGGCACAGAAAACTCTGTTGTTTGTCTTCTACAGCAATTCTTTCGGAATGATGCAACGGACACACGTTCAGGTAGTCGAAGCATTATTGTTGGAAAAAGCACGTCTAACCAGCGTATTGAAAGATGGTGGGGGTACTCTACGACAACAAGGAGTACAGTGATGGATGAACTTCTTCAAGGACTTGCGTGATTCTGGCCGTTTCAATGAGCTAGACCCAATGCATTGCGAGTATTTGAAATTTTGTTTTATTCATTTGATACAAACCGATCTGGACCGAATTGCACAACAATGGAATGTTCATGATATAAGACCTCAGCACCATACGGAAGGATAATATGGAAAACCTGACGTTATGTATTTTTTACCGGAAATGTTTGACGTCCATGATTACGGCACAGCGATTAACAAACGTGATTTGAGATGTTGCAAAGACATGTATTCCATTCCAAATAGAAACGTTGATGAATTCAAGGAGTTGGCACATCTTTTAAAGCCCGACCTTCAAATGCCATTAGATGCTGATGCCGCACTGTGCTTATTCTTGGAGTTAAATGATGTACTGGCAAGAATAGAACAGGATTGAACAGTGTATTTTTGCTCAAGCTTGGCATGTCGTTTGCCAGTATCGCTGTTACTAACAAATGTTCCAAAGACTTTTTATCTTTTATCTTTACAGTAAAGATGTCCTCCTGAGGTGGGTAGACTGTGTTCTATGTCTATGGTGAAGGATTTGTACTGTGACTTTTATTCTAGACTTTTATATCTTACCAATATTTACTGGTGCCGATTGTTGATAGCACAATCATTTATAAATGTATTGTTCGTTATTTTTCGTCATAGAAATCCTGATAAAATGTTTCTTATCTGATTGCTTCAGTTGAATCATTTAATTTAAAGTCATTTCTTAATGATTCGATTGACGGATCCGCCGCCCTGGATATGTTTCAAAATGTGACAAAAAGACAAATATATCTTTTTTTTCTTTCCATCCAACGATTCAAGTTCGCTAAATATGCCCGGGCAGATCATTGTCTATATATTTTGCATTTTTCTGTTGGACTGATGCTTATAGGATTTCGTCATTGGTATATCTATTAACAGTATATTGTTGATTTGTGGTACTCTTTCTATTTTTCGACCGGCCATCTCACTTTTTTGTCAAAGAAGAATTACGAAGACCAAATCAATAAAAATGGCCTAATCCAGTGTCAGGAATTTTGATAAACTGTTAGCTTCATGCCAACATAAGTAAAGCAAGAGACAAGTTACAACCAAGCAATATTTCAGACACGGACGGGCACCCGGGTAGAAACACCGACATTCCGGAAGCTTATGACTTGTGGCTTATGACTTGTGGGTTATGACTTGTGACTTGCGACTTATGACTTGTAGCTTATGACTTGCGACTTGTGGCTTATGACTTGTGGGTTATGACTTGTAGATTATGACTTGTAGCTTATGACTTGCGACTTGTGGCTTATGACTTGTGGCTTATGACGTGTAGCTGATGACTTGCGACTTGTGGCTTATGACTTGTAGCTTATGACTTGCGACTTATGACTTGTGGTTTATGACTTCTAGCTTATGACTTGCGACTTATGACTTGCTACTGGTGGCATGGGAAGTCAATTATTGTAAAGGAATGTTGCTAAGAATATGATGATGGTTGCTAGGGATACACATTACCTCACACTTATGACAACAAACACTTTTTTATAAACATTTTAGTGCTTATTTTAAACTAATATAGCAACTTAAGCTACACAATAAACGAGCATACAACAGCACATTGACAAATTAATGTTCTTAGCATTAACCTGATCAATCAATGTCATGACATCCATCGTGCCTTTTCAAAAGGCAAACTCACTACTTTATTGTGCCTTTCTTTCTATTATCATTCGCTGCATAATCATCCAAAATAAGGTTCTTGATGACCTGTGTAGTCTAGTTCGTAAAACATCTTAAAATAGCAGATCAACATACATTGTAGCATCCGTGTCAGAACACTTTTATACCAGAATGTTGCGGTTACTTCCAACATTGAATTTAAGCATAAGATATACCAGTGGCATTTTCTCTATGCCAATAACTACTCATATTAATCACAACACTACTGTACTGACCGTAGTAGCTTAAAGTCTAATATTAACACAGCATAATATTCTATCCCATCACAAAACTTGTCTATAATGCTGTCAATTCAAGTTTATGATAATACCTTGCAAATATCTAATGCAGATGGGCGTTTTGACATGTCATGTTGTAAGCCTTCCCGGATAATCGTCCTAATTTCAAATGATATGTAGGGTTCCATTTTCAAGTGAATTAATCCATGTGGATCTTCTTTCCGTTCCATGCAGTTAATGATAATGTGCACAGAACTGTTTCCCTCGTCGTCTACACTGCATGTAAGGTCTATGTTCCAGACCGGTTTTTCCGTATACAGTTCAACGTAGGTGCAACATAGACTCCATATGTCTGATGGCACCTTCGCTGTTCTACAGTTAAAGGCCTGCAGGTTGACCTATATTTGACCTTAAACACACGAGGAATAGCGGTACAAATGTGACGGTCGACGCACATCGTATTTGCCACATGCGAGGCCCTGCATGGTATACATCTAATACATGAGCACCACTTATATCTATTATGACCCACGTACATATCAGAGGTTATAAATTGCTGAAATTGAAGTTCTGTATTTTTATAGTACTTACAACTGGTATAAACAATTCAACTCCACTTATGGCCCAAATAAGGCTGGTTGCGCGGGTTAGGCAGCCAGTTCCTGCATTGCTGTACCACACATTCAGGCATCAGTTCCCTCTTATGCCATGTACAGTCTCCTCTTCTAGCCGCTACTTTTCTCTCTATATATCTGACATCTTTCCATGCGCCACAATTATATAGCATTGCCCAACACCTCCTGTATAGAAGCTTTCTCTCATGTGAATTTAGATTATGCGGTGGACGATTATTAGCAGGCCACCAAAGTTGTTTGTTCTGTTCATTTATTATGCAAGGGGAACACAAGCACAGTGGACACTCAGCAACACCTTCAGCATGCTGAGGCATAGGGGGGGGGGGTACGTAAGCAGCCTCTGCAACGGGCATGGCGGTGGCTGTTTCTTCTATTTCCATCTCTACGTCCCAGTTCTTATTTTGCAAGAAAGTCAGCAATTCTTTTCTCTGCTCATCAGTTACATACATTGTTATTTTACTCAATGGCATCTTGTAGAAATCGGCAGAATATGTGTAATACTCGTATGTTCAAGAGATTATAATTATAATATTATACATGTACTCATAGCATTCACTGTGATTATTATGTAGCATCAATATCGGTAAACACACACTGACACAGAGAAATATTTAATTAAAATATAACAGAAAACTTGCGAATAATACTGTAGATATATAATTAAATGAAGTATGAAGGTTACCATATAACGAACACATATAGTTTATTCATATAAATACATACATATTATATACATACATACAAATTATCAGTCTCAGTGATTACGCTACGGCTGATCAGGCACCTACATAACATGTAATCTATGTCCCTGGGCTGATCTGGATTATGTGGTTTGAATACTCATAACTATCAATTTTCTTTACAATCAATAATATACGTTTACTTAAATTGTCAGGGCCTCATTTTGACTAATTCTCAGCTCACAGAGTGATCGTGCATATTAACCGTTATTATACTGAACGTACTGCTACATTGTTGATACAAGCCACTAATCACATGGAACAGGTAGTAAAGTATAAATCTTTACAATTGGACGGGGTCAAACTGCAGGCCTTTAAGTAGAATCTCAGGAGCTTGATAAGCCGGGGTTCCCGGCTGCATAGCTCGTTTGTCTGCAATTGTAGTGTTCAGCGTATTCATAACCTTTAGTTTGGAAAGTCCCATGTCACAAACTTTGGCAATTTCAAAGTCTTTTGAGAGTATAATGTTCTCTGGCTTAATATCTCTATGTATAATGACTGGATTGCGATTATGTAAGTACGATATTGCCTGACATACTTGCAACGCAATTGAATGTTTCTGTGGCAAGGAGAGTTCATACGCCAAGTCCCCGAAAAGCACATCATCCAAATTAGGACCTGTAATGAATTATGTAAGAATATACAAACAGTCGGCTTGTATGGTATAACCCATCAATAAAACAATGTTTGGATGTCTTATGTGGCTATTAATTTCAACTTCTTGTAATACTGATTGCTTCACAAGCGTCATGCGTTTAACCTTTAATTTCTTCACCGCAACATCGGTGCATAAGTATTCTCCCTTGTACACCTCACCAATGCCACCCTCCCCAATTTTTTCTATTACTTTGAAATCTCCATATTTGACATGTAAGCTACTAACACTTGTCTGCTAACGCCTTGCACTGATTTTTAACTGGTGGATGCTCGGTGACACTGTTGTCGTTGGAGTTTAAACTCGTTCTTGATGTTCTACAAGGCATATGAATTTCTGTATAAACGGTTGGTTGGTACGACCTTTCCTCTTTCAAATTCTGTTTTCATATCATTCACTGATCGTTTTGCTTTCTGATTTCCAGTTAACTCATCATTCACATATTCTGTTGCTACCATATGTCCAAATTCTGTTTCTACCTGATGACCAAATCATGTTGCAACCTCATAACCAAATCCTGTTGTTACGTGATTCCCAATGATCTGATCATATCATTCACAGATCCTGTTATTTCCTGATTTCTAATAATATCGCGATTCACAGATCCTGTTGCTATCATATGCCCAAACGCCGTTGCTACCTGATGTTCAACTCCTGTTGTTACGTGATTCCCAATGATCTGATCATTCAAAGATCCTCTTGCTACCTGCTGTCCCAATACTGTTGCTACCTGGTGTCCAAATGTTGTTGCTACATGATTTCCAATTATCTGATCATCCCTGGCCCTTGAAACTACAACTGGTGTATGAAGCGTACAAATGCAATCCTTGTATTGCACATTCATGTTGTACTGGTTCTTTAATGCGTACTAAGCAACGATCTATCCCAGCTGATCATACCCTCTCCCGAATTAGGTATCTTTGTTACAACACCAATAATAAAGGATCCGTCATATTCCGTTCCATATATTTCATTTGGACAATGTAAAACAAAATCGGCAGAATCTAGTCCTTCTCTCTGTGGAAATTTATAAAGCTCGTCAAAATACAGTTTATCTCCAACTGTAATGGAGGTTACAGTGAAGCCATCTTCTACCGGTGAGTATTCAGCCTGAGAGGGTTGTTCCAAGAATCCCTAGATTTACTACTTAATGAACTTAATTGCCCACTGTATGAAGAAATGGTATCTTGTGTGTACTTTAATGAATCCACTCTCTGACTTTCTTCAATGGCATATCGCAGAATTCTTGTCCCACCGCCTTGCTTAAATTATACTTGCTTGTACGAGTCTTTGTTGTAATGGAGCCAACCGAAGTGTATCTTGTACTCTTTGTGGCGTCCACTTCTACCACACTTTGTCGCAGACGCTGTTGCACTTCCAGCCTGTAATACAAATGCAAAGATGTTACAAACTTTCAGAAGGCTCATAGATTGCTCACATAGGTATAATTTGGCCACTTTATCGCTGAACAGTTGCTATAGCTGATACTGCTGTCTAAGTGTATGCTAAACAAGTATTATAGCATTTCTATAAAATGCTTTGGGATTGCCATTAGTTAGATTCACACTCTCACACATAAATGCTAGGTGCATGTGCCCACACAATGACAATGTAGATACTGCTACATCTAACTGTTTGCATACACGTTAGATCCTATGACTATGCACGAGGAAATGGAGCATAATGATGTATATGTAACAGGCCGAGAAAAATGAGCAGCCCGGTCGGGACTCGAATCCGAGATAACCGCTAACAAAGCGAGTTATTCCCGGACTGAGCTACAGAACCGCTTAAATATGTTCTCGCATACTCTTACTAAGTTCACATCGTGACATTGATCTCTTATATACACATAGATGGCACACATGATGCGTATGTTGAGTTCTATGAGGGTGGGGCATGCCTCACCCGGAGCTTTTTTCCAAGCTAGACTGTTGGGGGTGCGCTTAGGCATATATTTCGTACCGGTAAATGTGCATACAAGAACATCAATATCTTGTAGCAAGATCGATCTTGTTCCCAACATGTAGCCATAGTTATAACAGAAAAGGCCAATATGTATGTACCAATGTATTATCACAAGCAACTAACAAAGGAAATATAACTTACATCATCTGATTCGTCGTTGTCCGCCATCTTCCATATTCCTATGACATGCTTGAAATGTGCGGCAATGTTGCGTAAGTCGCAAGTCATAAGTCATAACTCGAAAGTCACAAGTCATGAGTCACAAGTCCGCAGACATAGGTCAAAAGGGCACTCCAGGGCTTCCATACACCTGAGCAAAGCTCTCGAATGTGAGGTATTGTTACCGCAATGTGTTTTGTAGAATAATAACTACTAGATCAACACGTTGTTGAATATTTCCAAATACCGGCATTTTAGAATACACTAGAACACAGGATTTAAACTAGAGTCATTTTTAAATTTTCTTTGGGCAGAAATCCCAATTCCCCTGGCAGGAGGGGCTAACCTGTACCCACCTCACTCTCCCCTTTTACTCGGCCAGCTCGATACATTTCTCATTTGAACCCACAATAATGTCTGCACTAAATACTGTATATGTATATATATATATGATCATTAGAACTAGCGAGTCAGCCTACTTGGTCCAGTAGTTACGGTCGCTGACTTATATACCACTGTAACCTATCATCACTGATGGTCATTGGTTCGAGCGCTGTTCAGACCGTGTCTCTTTATATAAAAAAGTTGGCAGTTTCTTACGGATGTTCGTGCACCAAGTACTAGTTAACTGCTGAAGCCACCCCAGGAAAGGTGTTGGTAGGTAAACTGCCCGTCACTTAAAACTTATGATAAAAAAAGAACTAGCAAATGGTTATTTACTAGACTAAGTGTAAGATAGGAATTAATTTCATCGTAATAAACAATGATCGTTGAAACTTCTATTGTTACAAGTGGCGTTATCACGACTGGGTCATGCTCCTGGGAAATAGGTTTTTTTGTATCTGAAATTGTTTTGATTCTATATTTGGCTCAATTATTATTGAGATTAAAGTTGAGTTACATAATTTTCCTTTAGAAGTATCATGCAATGCGAATAATTTCATTATTTGATAAAAGGAACGTTTTTACATAGGAAGAATTACTATTCCATTGCTATGGTGGAGTGCTGATCACAGTGTTGTTTGTGACGGTGTCAGTGCAAGAAGGGTAGATCGTTGAGCATGCTATATTATTTATAATGCTGTTGGTTTCTCTAATATTGGGCATGTATGATTTTGATCTGTAGAAAGAGATTACAAGCTTTCATGAACTGTTTTCTGTATTTTCAGTGACGACGCAAAATCAACAAGGGCCCATGCCAGCTCACATGACCCATCCATCTCATTTTACCCATCCTAACCACATCATCATGTCTAATCCCAATACGCAGCAGCAGCAGCAACAACAGCAGCAGCAGCAGCAGCAACAGCAGCAGCAGCAGCAGCAGCAGCAGCAGCAGCAGCAGCAGCAACAACAGCAACAGAACTCCCAGATGAACCCTCCTCCACCCTCCGGGGGAGGCAGCCACCATCACCCTGCTCCCAGTCCTGTACACACAAACCCAAATCAACAGTCGATGAACCCTGGTCCCCATCCTCCATCATCTGGCACTCCCCAGCCCCCGCAGGGCTATCCACAACCATCTTTGCAAGCTCATCCGCCCTTACAGCCAAACCCCCACAACCCCCATAATCCTACATCACCTCAAACCATGCAACAGATGCATTACCAACCGTTCACCACTCATGGACACCCGATGCAGATGCAGGGATCTGCGGGCGGTCAGCAGTTTTCCGTCCCGCAACAGTCGTCGGTGCCAACATCGGTCACGTACAGTATGCAGGCACCCACACACCATTCTCCACATATGCAACCACAGATAGTCATGATGCCCCCTCATCCGTCTGGACAACTAAATCATCCCCATATACATAACTCTCAGTACCAGGGACACCCTATGCCTGGTGAGTAGTCTACATACAATTTTATACTGAACAAGTTTGTTTGCTCGGAATTATTTGGGAAAACGCCTCTACCTGCTTAGAGGGGAAAATCAATCGCAATATTTCAGTTCTTAGTCGATAAGCACGCCTAATTTTCATGCAGCATATGATAGTTTGATTGTGAACATGTGCAAAGAACATGGGGGGGGGATTGTATATTAAATGGGGAAAGGTTTACATTGGGTTGTTGGTGAAGAGGCCGTTTCATAATTACTAATAAACTGCTATCTGGAAACTTGTTACATCCATTTCTTGGCAAAGGAGACATTGCCTTGTAGAACATTATAATCCGTCCAATTACTGCAATAGTTTGCAGAATTGCATCTCACCAATCCAACCTGACCTGGCTGGCGGTTATAAACTTTTCTTCAAACTCAATTGATTTGATTGGTCGAGTTTGAGATTTACTCTTGATTCAACCAATCAGAAAGCTTTATAACCTTTGACCCAGTGTTCGATCCTCAGCCTGTGACATATGTAAGATGATACAGTGATTGCTATATTGCACAGGTGGGTTTTCTCCAGGCACTGCAGTTTGTTCACTGGGTACTCCGGTTTTCTCCATGTACTGCAGTTTGTTCTCCGGTTTTCTCCAGGTACTGCAGTTTGTTCTCTGGGTACTCCGGTTTTCTCCAAGTACTGCAGTTTGTTCTCTGGGTACTCCGGTTTTCTCCAGGTACTGCAGTTTGTTCTCCGGTTTTCTCCAGGTACTGCAGTTTGTTCTCTGGGTACTCCAGTTTTCTCCAGGTACTGCAGTTTGTTCTCCGGTTTTCTCCAGGTACTGCAGTTTGTTCTCCGGTTCTCCAGGTACTGCAGTTTGTTCTCTGGGTACTCCGGATTTCTCCAAGTACTGCAGTTTGTTCTCCAGTTACTCCGGTTTTCCAAGTACTGCAGTTTGTTCCTGGGTACTCCGGTTTTCTCCAGGTACTGCAGTTTGTTCTCTGGGTACTCCGGTTTTCTCCAGGTACTGCAGTTTGTTCTCGGTTACTCCGGTTTTCTCCAGGTACTGCAGTTTGTTCTTGGGTACTCCGGTTTTCTCTAGGTACTGCAGTTTGTCTCTGGGTACTCCGGTTTTCTCCAGGTACTGCAGTTTGTTCTCTGGGTACTCCGGTTTTCTTCAGGTACTGCAGTTTGTTCTCTGGTTACTCCGGTTTTCTCCAAGTACTGCAGTTTGTTCTCTGGGTACTGCGGTTTTCTCCAAGTACTGCAGTTTGTTCTCTGGGTACTCCGGTTTTCTCCAGGTACTGCAGTTTGTTCTCCGGTTTTTCTCCAGGTACTGCAGTTTGTTCTCCGGTTTTCTCCAGGTACTGCAGTTTATTCTCCGGTTTTCTCCAGGTACTGCAGTTTGTTCTCTGGGTACTTCAGTTTTCTCCAGGTACTGCAGTTTGTTCTCCGGTTTTCTCCAGGCACTGCAGTTTGTTCTCTGAGTACTCCGATTTTCTCCAAGTACTGCAGTTTGTTCTCTGGGTACTCCGGTTTTCTCCAGGTACTGCAGTTTGTTCTCCGGTTACTCCGGTTTTCTCCAGGTACTGCAGTTTGTTCTCTGGGTACTCCAGTTTTCTCCAGGTACTGCAGTTTGTTCTCCGGTTACTCCAGGTACTGCAGTTTGTTCTCTGGGTACTCTGGTTTTCTCCAAGTACTGCAGTTTGTTCTCCAGTTATTCCGGTTTTCTCCAAGTACTGCAGTTTGTTCTCTGGGTACTCCGGTTGTCTCCAGGTACTGCAGTTTGTTCTCTGGTTACTCCGGTTTTCTCCAAGTACTGCAGTTTGTTCTCTGGTTACTCCGGATTTCTCCAAGTACTGCAGTTTGTTCTCTGGGTACTCCGGTTTTCTCCAGGTACTGCAGTTTGTTCTCTGGGTACTCCGGTTTTCTCAGGTACTACAGTTTGTTCTCCGGCTACTCCAGTTTTCTCCAGGTACTGCAGTTTGTTCTCCGGTTACTCTGGTTTTCTCCAGGTACTGCAGTGTTTGTTCTCTGGGTACTCTGGTTTTCTCCAGGTACTGCAGTTTGTTCTCTGGGTACTCCGGTTTTCTCCAGGTACTGCAGTTTGTTCTCTGGGTACTCCGGTTTTCTCCAGGTACGGCAGTTTGTTCTCTGGTTACTCCGGTGTTCTCCAAGTACTGCAGTTTGTTCTCCGGTTTTCTCCAGGTACTGCAGTTTGTTCTCTGGGTACTCCGGTTTTCTCCAGGTACTGCAGTTTGTTCTCTGGGTACTCTGGTTTTCTCCAGGTACTGCAGTTTGTTCTCTGGGTACTCCGGTTTTCTCCAGGTACAGCAGTTTGTTCTCCGGTTACTCCGGTTTTCTCCAGGTACTGCAGTTTGTTCTCTGGGTACTCCGGTTTTCTCCAGGTACTGCAGTTTGTTCTCTGGGTACTCTGGTTTTCTCCCACACGAAGGACCACAGATAGAGAGTGATTAATGTTCTAACTTGTTTCGCATTTGTTGTAAAATGATTGTTTAAGCCTAGCACCATAATCAACGAAATTAATGTAATAGTTTGTTTTATTAAAGTATCCCTAACTAAAGAAGTAATTTTTAGCTGGATTCCCAGTCACATAAATATATCATAGGTAATGAAGAAGCAGATAAACGTCAACATTCCATATACTGACTTCAAAATCTAAAATTCACAAATATGTAAATACACGATGCCAAAACAATAATCCAAACAACAAATTATACCAAATTAAATCTTCCTTTTCCCAAAATTATCGATATCCTCCAAATAGAAAAGAACAAATTGTTTTGATCCGATGTCGTATTGGACACTCTTACCTTACTCATTCCTTTATGTTGAGGATCCATCAGAATGTATCCCTTGCCAAGCAAATTTTACAATAAAACATATATTGACAGAATGTATCGATGTGAATGAGTATAGATCTATGTAGGAAATTCTATGAAAAATATTTTCAGTTATGTAAAGCCAAAGTTGATTTAATTCTTTTTATGGGAAATAAATATTTTTAGCAAATTATAACGTATATATTTTAAAATGTATACATCTGTTTATCAGACGCTCCATGACCCTTTACGATTGAGGCGTCTATAAATAAAACAATCAATGTTTCGCATCTGTTGTAAAATAATTGTCAACGAAATTAATGTAATAGCTTGTTTTATTCCTACAGGATCCATGCAACAACAGTTAATGTCGCAGTCTGGTGTTCAGGGTCTCCCAGGCCAGGCCCCGGGGCAAGGACCCCACGCCCCTCATCAGATGCAGCATTTTCTCCCACAGGGTAAGTTAAATCACGAATTGCAATGCCAGTTGAATATAAAATATTATGTTAATATCAATCTAGTACATCAATAAACATAATTTATGTATCCATATTTAGCTACTCCTTGCTTAGGATTAAAATCAAGAGATGTAAATATTAAGATATGCAACCTTTCTGTTTATTTTTAAATTCATATTGGAAAATTACGAGGCATGTGAATGTTAATTTTGGACCCAAGCTAACTGCTTTCTATGCTCCGCTTACATGCATGTTTATTTACATTAACAGTGAAGACACCATCAATAACTGTCTATTATAAATCCTTTGTACATGCATTTAGATATGCATACATTCTACACCCGCTACTTATTTTGCTTGCATATTTTAGTGTGTCAAGCTTATGGCTGAAATCGAGGTCTAACTACACACAATAGTATATTTTATTGTCATATTCGAAGACTTTGTAAACTATTTTTGCATCAAACACACAAACAATTATGTTACTTACAAAATGTCTGTGTTTCGGTGTGTGTGTTTTGCCTCTTTAACCCATTCAATAACTGACATGGACTGGTGCATGGTATTTTTAGACCAATAAATTAATAAGAAAATTACATTTGGACTAGTTCATTTATCAAAATGGGTAATTTGTGTATAAAATAGTAATATTACATGCAAAAGTGCAGATCCTGATGAGACATGACGAGCCGGCTCATCTTAATCTACACTTTTTGTAAGCCTATTTAGAGGTCTGTAGTGTTGAAAGGGTTAAACTTGAGTTACAAAGTTTTCGAAGAATGGTTACAATACATGCTTTTTTTACCTTAATTAGTATTGCACTGCGCACAAATGGGTGAACGACAGTAAACAACATAGTTTACATGTAGCTACATTGCAATACTTTCTCGCCCCTCTAAAATCTCTACAATGTAACTATGTACAAGTAATCGATTTTTAAAGTTGTAAACACATTTCAAGATCATGTAAATGTTATCATGAATAAATTAATTAATTAAACGTCAGTCCACCAAAGTGTCCATGCACACATAACTTTGCATGTATGTATTCTTGACAACAGACTATTTAAAGTATCTTTGAAACATGTTGATGACTTAACCTCTATTACTTTTATTGACACAACAGTATTTTCAATTCGCCTCGTGTAGCATATATAGTAATAATATGCATATTGTATGCTAATCGTAATAGGGAAATATACACATATAGACATGTATGCTTTAATATAAAATCATATGACTTATTAGCAAAGTATTTATTCAATGAATGAATATGGCAGAAGTGTATCGACTATTGTCCAGAACTTTACTTCTAAAAAAAGTAGTTTTTGATTGAATACAACCCTGTCCTATCCGCAGAATTGTTTTATGAATGCTAGTTAATATGCAGTGTTATGTTTTTAACAACTCCCTGTCACAAAGGCTACTGTCTAGTTCATTTAAATGAAAACCTTGTTGCCAACTGTTTGCCATTAGGCAGATATAGCTGGAGTATTGTCTCTACACCTGCAGATATAGCTGGAGTATTGTCTCTACACCTGCAGATATAGCTGGAGTATTGTCTCTATGCCTGCAGATATAGCTGGAGTATTGTCTCTACACCTGCAGATATAGCTGGAGTATTGTCTCTACGCCTGCAGATATAGCTGGAGTATTGTCTCTACACCTGCAGATATAGCTGGAGTATTGTCTCTACACCTGCAGATATAGCTGGAGTATTGTCTCTATGCCTGCAGATATAGCTGGAGTATTGTCTCTACGCCTGCAGATATAGCTGGAGTATTGTCTCTATGCCTGCAGATATAGCTGGAGTATTGTCTCTACGCCTGC
>CM026403.1:24272743-24356026 GCA_014843695.1 Archivesica marissinica
TGCCTCCACTCCACCGTGAGTCTATCCATGCAGAGGATTCGTCTATTTTGGCAAGACCTGCCTCCACCCCACCGTGAGTCTATCCATGCAGAGGATTCGTCTATTTTGGCAAGACCTGCCTCCACCCCACCGTGAGTCTATCCATGCAGAGGATTCGTCTATTTTGGCAAGACCTGCCTCCACTCCACCGTGAGTCTATCCATGCAGAGGATTCGTCTATTTTGGCAAGACCTGCCTCCACCCCACCGTGAGTCTATCCATGCAGAGGATTCGTCTATTTTGGCAAGACCTGCCTCCACTCCACCGTGAGTCTATCCATGCAGAGGATTCGTCTATTTTGGCAAGACCTGCCTCCACCCACCGTGAGTCTATCCATGCAGAGGATTCGTCTATTTGGCAAGACCTGCCTCCACTCCACCGTGAGTCTATCCATGCAGAGGATTCGTCTATTTTGGCAAGACCTGCCTCCACCCCACCGTGAGTCTATCCATGCAGAGGATTCGTCTATTTTGGCAAGACCTGCCTCCACCCCACCGTGAGTCTATCCATGCAGAGGATTCGTCTATTTTGGCAAGACCTGCTTCCACTCCACCGTGAGTCTATCCATGCAGAGGATTCGTCTATTTTGGCAAGACCTGCCTCCACCCCACCGTGAGTCTATCCATGCAGAGGATTCGTCTATTTTGGCAAGACCTGCCTCCACCCCACCCCCAACATATCTAGTATGTTATCTTAATAGCCAGGTCGACATCGCTTATTAAATGTGGTGGTTATTAACCGTATTGTATCGCAATTTAGTAATAGTGTCCTGGTTTGGGCAGAGAAAAATATTTTAACAATTGTTTAATCATATTTTATTGCATTCATTCTATATATACAATGTACACTACGAGACAAATGAAAACATTATATAAGTAAGCATAATATACGATTCGTGACATTGTTTGTACAAGGATGGTCAATATATGTTGAAGCAAATGGGTTGGGCCACAAGTTTTAACAACATTAGTCACGGCCCTCCCCAATAATGTTCTCTAATGTAAAATATATTAAATTGAGTTGGCTACCAATACGTTTGATGGTTAGTATTGATGTTTATGATATTCTCCTGAGTCCAGTTAGGTTGCGACAAGTTATTTATTATTTATTGCGTAGTATGGCTTATTTTCTTAATTGACGTTGTGTAATATATTTTCGCGACCTTTTAAATGGCAGCATTTACTTATGGGCGATAGGAATGTGATGTAATGTTATTGTGATTTGTAAATTGTATTCATCATTATGGATCCGCCTCCGTGGTCGAGTGGTTAAGGTCGCTGACTTGTATACCACTGTAACCTATCATCACTGATGGTCACGGGTTCGAGCCCCGCTCAGGTCGTGTCTCATTTAAATGAAAAAGTTGGCAGTTTATTACGGAGGTTGGTGCACCCAAGTACTGGTCAACCGCTGGAGCCTGCCCAGGAAAGGTGTTGTTAGGTAAACTACCCGCCGGCGATATAGCCCAAAATGGTGCTGATGTAGGCGTTAAACCCGAAATATAACATATAATCATTATGGAAAATGTTGCAATAAAATATTATTAAACATATAAGTGTGTATACTTATAACCAATGAAATAGCTGTAAACTACTGGAACCGGACGTTATTCATGTATTGTTACAAAGGAAAATCACGGTTATACATCATGTATTATTGTAGGTGTACTGGATAATGTCAGTTAGCACATTTGTTTATAAATACATTTATGATACGTATTCGACATTACAGAATGCGTTTCTGCTGTCAACCGGAACACTATATTGCTCCACAGAAATAAAGAAAGATCCGTAATCACGACTCCCTTTATTATATTGATTAAAATGAATCAACAAGGGTTAACTGTAATAATGACAGAAGTCGCCCAAACACACATAAAGGGGCAGAAGTGTTACAGAAGGCTTACCACAGACGGATCTGTAGTCCAGTGGTTAACACGCTAGACTGGTAATCCAGGGATCGCAGGTTCGATCCCCCGTCTGAAACTAATTCAATTTAAGTCTGTCAGACCGTGCTTTACACTGTGCACGTAAAAGAACCAGAGGAGACTCTGGAATGGGTCTCTGCCAGTATCATTGCACTATCCTCCAAACATCTGTTGCGATTATGTGTGTTTTACGTTTATTTATCGTCGCTACCGATTGCCCATATGAGCGACGCCTCCTGAAGATATTAGTCATTTTAGATTTTGGAGGATAGTGCAATGATACAGACAGAGACCAATTCCAAAGTCTCATCTGGTTCTTTTACGTGCACGGTGTACAGCACCGACACGAGACCTCAGTTTAACGTTCCATCTGAAAGACTGTTAATTGTATTAGGGTCAGACGGGGGTTCGAACCTGTGATCCCCGGATTACCAGTCTAGCGTGTTACCACTGGACTACAGATCCGTCTGCAGATTATTGCGCTGCGTGTTTAGGTATTAATATGAAGTGCACGGTTCGGTGGTCAGACCTGCAATCCTGCATTTACAATGTACCCATTCATAGCTTCACATCCACCCCTGCACCAACCCCACAATCATGCTGTTACAATGTGCCCATTCATAGCTTCACATCCACCCCTGCACCAACCCCACAATCCTGCATTTACAGTGTACCCATTCATAGCTTCACATCCACCCCTGTACCAACCCCACAATCCTGCATTTACAGTGTACGCATTCATAGCTTCACATCCACCCCTGTACCAACCCCACAATCCTGCATTTACAGTATACCCATTCATAGCTTCAATTCCACCCCTGTACCAACCCCACAATCCTGCATTTACAGTGTACGCATTCATAGCTTCACATCCACCCCTGCACCAACCCCACAATCCTGCATTTACAATGTACCCATTCATAGCTTCACATCCACCCCTGCACCAACCCCACCATCCTGCATTTACAATGTACCCATTTATAGCTTCACATCCACCCCTGCACCAACCACCACACCCCTAGCGCTACAATGTATCTATACACAGCTTCACATCCACCCCTGCACCAACCACCGCACCCCTAGCGCTACAATGTATCTATACACAGCTTCACATCCACCCCTGCACCAACCACCGCACCCCTAGCGCTACAATGTATCTATACACAGCTTCACATCCACCCCTGCACCAACCCCACAATCCTGCTGTTACAACGTATCTATACATAACTTCACATCCAGCCCTGCACCGACCCCACAATCCTGCATTTACAATGTACCCATACATAGCTTCACATCCACCCCTGCACCAACCCCACAATCCTGCATTTACAGTGTACCCATTCATAGCTTCACATCCACCCCTGTACCAACCACACAATCCTGCATTTACAGTGTACCCATACATAGCTTCACATCCAACCCTGCACCAACCTCACAATCCTGCATTTACAGTGTACCCATTCATAGCTTCACATCCACCCCTGTACCAACCCCACAATCCTGCATTTACAGTGTACGCATACATAGCTTCACATCCACCCCTGCACCAACCCCACAATCCTGCATTCACAATGTACCCATGCATAGCTTCACATCCACCCCTGCACCAACCCCACACTCCTGCTGTTACAATGTACGCATTCATAGCTTCACATCCACCCCTGCACCAACCCCACAATCATGCTGTTACAATGTACGCATTCATAGCTTCACATCCACCCCTGCACCAACCCCACAATCCTGCTGTTACAATGTACCCATTCATAGCTTCACATCCACCCCTGCACCAACCCCACAATCCTGCTGTTACAATGTACGCATTCATAGCTTCACATCCACCCCTGCACCAACCCCACAATCCTGCTGTTACAATGTACGCATTCATAGCTTCACATCCACCCCTGCACCAACCCCACAATCCTGCTGTTACAATGTACCCATTCATAGCTTCACATCCACCCCTGCACCAACCCCACAATCCTACTGTTACAATGTACGCATTCATAGCTTCACATCCACCCCTGCACCAACCCCACAATCCTGCTGTTACAATGTACGCATTCATAGCTTCACATCCACCCCTGCACCAACCCCACAATCCTGCTGTTACAATGTACGCATTCATAGATTCACATCCACCCCTGCACCAACCCCACAGTCCACCCCTGCACCAACAACCGCACCCCTAGCTCTACAATGTATATATACATAACTTCTCATCCACCCCTGCATCAACCCCACAATCCTGCATTTACAATGTACCCAGTCATAAATTCACATCCACCCCTGCACCAACCCCACAGTCCACCCCTGCACCAACAACCGCACCCCTAGCTCTACAATGTATATATACATAGCTTCACATCCACCTCTGCACCAACCCCACAATCCTGCATTTACAATGTACCCATACATAGCTTCACATCCACCCCTGCACCAACCCCACAATCCTGCATTTACAATGTACCCATTCATAGCTTCACATCCACCCCTGCACCAACCCCACAATCCAGCATTTACAGTGTACCCATTCATAGCTTCACATCCACCCCTGTACCAACCACACAATCCTGCATTTACAGTGTACCCATACATAGCTTCACATCCAACCCTGCACCAACCTCACAATCCTGCATTTACAGTGTACCCATTCATAGCTTCACATCCACCCCTGTACCAACCCCACAATCCTGCATTTACAGTGTACGCATACATAGCTTCACATCCACCCCTGCACCAACCCCACAATCCTGCATTTACAATGTACCCATGCATAGCTTCACATCCACCCCTGCACCAACCCCACACTCCTGCTGTTACAATGTACGCATTCATAGCTTCACATCCACCCCTGCACCAACCCCACATCATACTGTTACAATGTACGCATTCATAGTTTCACATCCACCCCTGCACCAACCCCACAATCCTGCTGTTACAATGTACCCATTCATAGCTTCACATCCACCCCTGCACCAACCCCACAATCCTGCTGTTACAATGTACGCATTCATAGCTTCACATCCACCCCTGCACCAACCCCACAATCCTGCTGTTACAATGTACGCATTCATAGCTTCACATCCACCCCTGCACCAACCCCACAATCCTGCTGTTACAATGTACCCATTCATAGCTTCACATCCACCCCTGCACCAACCCCACAATCCTGCTGTTACAATGTACGCATTCATAGCTTCACATCCACCCCTGCACCAACCCCACAATCCTGCTGTTACAATGTACGCATTCATAGCTTCACATCCACCCCTGCACCAACCCCACAATCCTGCTGTTACAATGTACGCATTCATAGATTCACATCCACCCCTGCACCAACCCCACAGTCCACCCCTGCACCAACAACCGCACCCCTAGCTCTACAATGTATATATACATAGCTTCTCATCCACCCCTGCATCAACCCCACAATCCTGCATTTACAATGTACCCATTCATAAATTCACATCCACCCCTGCACCAACCCCACAGTCCACCCCTGCACCAACAACCGCACCCCTAGCTCTACAATGTATATATACATAGCTTCACATCCACCCCTGCACCAACCCCACAATCCTGCATTTACAATGTACCCATTCATAGCTTCACATCCACCCCTGCACCAACCACCGCATCCATATTTCTACAATGTACCCATCCAAAGCTTCACATAATTATACCCATGCACTAATCTCCACACCCCACACATCTACAATGTATGCATACACGGTTTCACATCCAACCCTACATTGAAATCGATCATATAAAACCAACTGTAATTTAAGACATTCACGGATCTGTAGTCAGTAGTAACACGCTGGACTGGTAATCCAGGGATCGCAGGTTCGATCCCCCGTCTGACCCTAATAAAATTAACAGTCTTTCAGATGGGACGTTAAACCGAGGTCTCGTGTCGGTGCTTTACACCGTGCACGTAAAAGAACTAGAGGAGATTCTGGAATGGGTCTTTGTCTGTATCATGCACTATCCTCCAAAAATCTAAAATAACTACTCTCTTCAGGAGGCGTCGCTCATATGGGCAACCGGTAGCGACGATAGATAAACGTAAAAAAAAAGAAAAAGACATTCGTCCTAACTTATATACACAAAAAAACATGTGTTCCGCTCAAAGTATACATGTATACATGTATAATAGTTTGTTCAATGCAACTGTACCAATTCGACACTTTATTCGCATGTACTTCTTTACTTCAGTAACTTTAAAAAACTGTTTAAACTTCATTTATTTTAGAAGCTGATATTCTTATAGGAGATATAGATGAAGGATAACTCATTACAGGACAAGGGAAATAACTCATAAGGCACTAAATTGCTTGACCTGTGTGATTTAAACTTTATTTATTTTGCAACAATTTATATTTATATCAACTTATATTAATCACTCTCGTTGACGCGGATGAAAGCGTACATGTGGTCATTCGTGTGGGAGGAAACCGGAGTATCCGGAGTAAACACACCTGTCCGATCTGGCGACCACTGTACCATCTCACATACTTCCCGGTCCGAGGATCGAACCTCGACGTGCTCATTGATCAGACGCGTGCTAACGACTGCGTTAATCGGCTAACTTTAAATAAGTCCGAGGAAAAACACGAAACGAAGACCGAATCTGTTACGGTAATAAACATGTCTGGTTGTGTGTTGAAGATTCACTCGTCTTGATAGTTTCAAGTAGAGAGACATTGATTAAGAAACATTATAGCACATGTCTTAACTTGGTCATACTATGCAACTTGGCATTGACGCAACCTGACAGTGGTATTTATACTGTAGCCGTAACAGGTCAGCCAGTGATATCTCCTCTATAAACTGCAACATTATTCTCAGTTTCGTGAACTTTGACCTCATAAAGCAAGCCTTCGGGTAGTTGTTCAATCAATCTCCTCCATATATACACCGCGATATTCTCCACAGTACTAGCAACGTCCTTGAAGTATTCCACATCTTTATCCACATGTTTGTGATCAAGGGTCTCCAAAAACGCTTTCTCCATGTAAGCCTTCAAGTCAGTAAGATTAATCACCATTCCAGTCACGTGATCCACAGGTCCACGAACGGTGACCTCGACCTTGTAATTATGCCCATGTCCGTTTGGATTATTACATTTGCTATATATCTTTTTATTATCATCGTCACTCAGTGCTTTAGAATGTAACCGATGACATGCACTGAATGATTCTGTTCTTGAAATGTAGACTATTGGCATGGACCCTTTCATTTCATGTGACATTTCCTTTTACTACTTACTGTGCCGTCTGAAATATCAATAGCATATTATTGGTATACCTTTGAATTTCAACTTTAGGTAAAGCTCAGCATACACTCGTGGTATGGAGACTGTGTTCATAGAGCTACGTATATATTTAAGTATTCTTTGAGGGGCTGTCGATTGGTTAATATAGTTCACTTCAATCACTTGCACCTCACCGCTGCTGGTTCGAATCCCACAGGTTGTGACCAACTGGCTGGCGGACGGTCGTTGGTTCTACCAGGGTCTGAGCCTGAAATACTGCTCGAAGGGGCACAGGGCACCTGCAACGCTACCCCCCCCCCCCCAGGATTCGTGGATCATGAATGACTAGTGGGCATCATTTAGGTGCCTATATATCTCCAGTAACTGTGTGGAAGTCGTGATAGCGCAGTGGATGCGCGTTCGCTTCTGGTGTGAAAGGTCCAGTGTTCGAGCCCCGCTGGAGCCGTTACGATTATGCTCTTAGGCAAGGCATTTAAATTCCACGTAGCTTCTTCTCTCTCCCTCGTGGCGATGGATTCCATCAGGAATGAGGTCTCGAGAGTGATTAATATAAGTTATAAGAACTTGTTTCGCAATCGAGCTAAAATAAATTTGTATAATAAAAAAGTAACTAAAAAAAGCTCGCTCATCTTAAACATGCAGTGTGTGTCATGTATACGACCTTTGGTATTTTCATCACATTGAAATCATACTGTATAATGCATGGCAGTGCCGTAGCCAGTATCTGAAAATAACCGAAACGACCCCCACTCACGAATTCTTTTGTGGATGCTTGTTTGTGCATTCTGAAGGCAGTTTTTATCAGAGTTTTCCTATACCTGTCGTTACTTGCCAAATTCTAACCGAGGCAAGTGCCTCATTTCCTCAGTGTGGCTAGGGGCATGCATGGGAATAATAAACAGGCCTGGCTATACTGTGTAACATAGTAAGATATAACCTTAATTTACAGCTCAAGTTTCGTTCATAATAAACGTAAATGTGTGAATGGAATACTACACATAACATGAACTGCAAACATAACAAAACATAACTTACATGTAACGAATTATTCTACGCTGTGTAAACAATGTCCTACTTCATGCACTGTCGATTGGGTTGTCAATATTCCCACTGTCGTGTACAAACGTGTCTGTATCCAATAGCTATAAGTGAGAATACGAAGATCGATGTTCTTGGAGGACAGTCATTGATCAGGTGTCATTAACATACGGTGGCGTAATAACAGCGCATGGTATTTTACGCAAACTAATACGCACGTTTAACTAGCGGGGCGTAGTTGTGTCTTAATATATGTGCAGACCCGGTGGAGGCCATCTAGCAAACGAAGTTGCGCGTGTGATAGGGGATGTGGGTGCATGTTCCACCCGGTGCGATACATGTGGGCTTATATTTGGTTTTAAATTTATATAGTTTAGTATTATATCTGCATTTTTATATGTTTCGTATAAAACTAAGTGAACTTGTCACTCAATACAATGAATATAGAATTAGGGCCTAAGTGTGCATAGTGCTACGCCAATGACTAGTACCGTGTAGCTGATTGTAGGGTCAATTGTAGTCCAACTATTTAGAAGTCGTGATAGCGCAGTGGATGCGCGTTCGCTTCAGGTCCGGAGTTCGAGCCCCACTGGAGCCGTTACGATTGTGCCCTTTATGCAAGGCATTTAAATTCCACGTTGCCTCTTCTCTCTCCCTCGTGGCGATGGATTCCATCAGGAATGAGGTCTCGAGAGTGATTTATATAAGTTGAAATAACTTGTTTCGCAATCGAGCTAAAATAAATTTGTATAAACTAACACAGATATTTCCGACTGAAAACGTACAAACGGCGTTATAATATAAAGGGAAGTAACTGTTGAATGATTCCAACAGAGATTATCAAACTAGTCAGTCCTTTTAATGGATAAAACATTTTATTGTGATGATAAACAATGATATAATCTTACATATATAAATCGGACACTCTCATTTAATGCTATACCATACCATGGTCTAAGTTCAGCATCATAGCGTACTAGTGTACTATATTGGGACATAGCTTGGGTAGTATAAAGAACTTCAGGACATATCATAGTGAGAACAGACAGATCTGTAGTACAATGGTAACACGCTGGACTGGTAATCCAGGGATCGCATGTTCGATCCCCCGTGTGACCCTAATAAAATTAACAGTCTTTCAGATGGGACGTTAAACCGAGGTCTCGTGCTTTACACCGTGCACGTAAAAGAACCAGAGGAGACACTGGAATGGGTCTCTGTATCATTGCACTATCCTCCAAAAATCTAAAATTACCAATCTCTTCAGGAGGCGTCGCTCATATGGGCAACCGGTAGCGACGATAAATAAACGTAAAACACACACACTCATAGTGAGAACTCGCTCTTATAGCAATGGGCGATTTCTTTTGTAGTCGATGCATTAATAGTGCCATGTATTGATGCATTATCACCTGTGTCATAAATCATTCACACGGTGCACTCATGGTGCCTTGCTTGAACCACATCTCGTTGTGATAGAGTGTGTACCCGCAGTGTCGGACTATCTCCCCGGATACATACAGGATCTCTCTCTATATATACATCTACGCTACTTCTCAACACATCACCATCAAACATTTTCAAACGTGTTGACGATAGACGAATGGAGTACCTATTAACTCTTTCAGCGCCGAATAATTTCAAACAATGTGCAAACAACATAGATCCAGATCAGCCGCGGCGTAATGCAACATCTGATCAGGATCTATGTTGCTTGCTATTCGGACATGTGATTCAGCTCCACTGTCTTAAGGGCACTCAGCATATAGCAATATCAGACGGAACGTTCTGTTCTATCTGGTCATGATCTATGTTGTTTGCTATTCGGACAAGTGCTTCAGCTCCACTGTCTGAAGGGCAATCAGCATATAGCCTGATCATACGGCACGTTCTGTTCTGTCTGATCGGGTATTCGGCTTATTGCAATGCGCGTTTATGCGACATTGGTGGTGAAAGAGTAATGCATCCACTTCATTAGATAATTGACATTTTCGCTAAGGATGTAGTTACACATTCGAATCAATGTGTTCGGTAGAATCTGCAAAATGTCGTACATAGCTACATATTTCGTGAGAAGATCCTAAAATACATATAACCCAGTTTGAACCATTTCGCAACAGCCATCTTGATTGAACGTCTTGACTCCTGTTATGCTATGTTCTGTTAAAATTCAACTACCGTAGTTTTCCATTATGCCGCACTCGTCTACCTAATGTAGACTAACGAATTAGCTCCCCGATAGGTATCCGACGATGTGATCTCATATTGGGTAAGTAGTTTATACAAATATATGTTAACTCGATTGCGAAACAAGTTCTTACAACTTATATTAATCACTCTCGAGACCTCATTCCTGATGGAATCCATTGCCACGAGGTAGAGAGAAGAGGCAATGTGAAATTTAAATACCTTGCCTAAGGACACGATAGTAACGGCTCCAGCGGGGCCGGGGCTCCGACTATGGGCCTTTCGCACCTGATTCGAACGCGCTACTATCACTGCGCTATCATGACTTCTGTTGAAATTAAACTAGCGTAGTGTTTTATTATGCCGCACGGAGCAACGTAATGTAAAGCAACGAAATAGATCTCCGATGGGTATCCGACGACGTGATCTCATATTGAGTAATAAATCGTGCCGAAATCCAACGATGGTGAATGCATGTTAATACAAGAACGGAGTATATATTAAAAATACCTTGAAACATGAAACAACTTTCCATATATATATTCTCTATTCCTGCTTGAATTTGACATACGAAATATTATAGCCTGTACTGTATTGAATGTTAGTCTCATAATATAAAACACCAAGAGTCACGATGATGATGATTGCTCGTATTTACCCTCGCCGCCAGAGAACCATGTGGGCGAGCGTGACCATGTGTCACAATTGCACAAACATATATATTTAAGCCACTATATCAGCATAGACTAGGTGCAACAAAGGATCATTGGTTGGAGGATAAAATCTCAAACTTGATTGGTTGAGACTGATATTTGCTCAACCAATCAGAGAGGTTGAGATTTGAGAACTGTTTTATGACCTTCATGCATGGGCAATTAATAGGAATGATCTTCGACCAGTCCTTAGTCAAGCTAACGTTCGTGGATATCGGCATACGAAGACTGCGGTTCTGCATTTCCGAATAATTTGTATGCCCATATTCGATATTGGCTTTGTTCAATTGAGACTAAATTTAACTAGAGTTGAGTTCCCTGACTGTGCAAATTTAGCCAACATAAGCCATTGGATTTGGTTAGTACGCTCGTTGCTTGTCACCAATACAACTACTTTCATTTACCTTCTGAAATTACACGAGATTGTAGTCGTGATAGTTGTATGGATGCGTGTTCGCTACAGGTGCGAAATTCTCGGATTTAGCTCCCAGCAGCTGTAGACATTACAGTTGTGCCCTTAGACAAACCACTTAAATAATACCTTGCCTCTTCTCTCTGGTGGTGTTAATCGGTCTGAACATTTTAGTCAGAGTAAGTTTCTGACTAACTAACGATTAAACCGGGATTTTTTTGTCATTAAACTTATGGAAAATGTTATTTACATTTGTTAGCTTTAAAATATGTAGTAGAAATCGAAGTGCTATATAGCCAATCGTTGATACATAGTTTATTTCCATCTTGAAGCATGAACTGAATGTGTATGTACACTTTGAATGAGCGAATGTAAAGCGGTGTCCACTCACAAAACACTTTACAAAATAATACGATACACGTGTATTTGATTATGCATAATTCCTCGACTAATTACAAAATCTTCGTCGAGGATTAATCGACACTGTGATTAGTCAGCTCATCACTACTTCTCTCTCTCCCTCTCCCTCCCTTCCCATCTATCTCACTCCCTCTATCTCCCTCTCTCCCCCTCCCTCCCTCTCCCCCTCCTCCCTCTCCCTCTCCCCCTCCCTCCCTCTCCCCCTCCCTCTCCCCCTCCCCTCCCTCCCTCTCCCCCTCCCTCTCTCCCTCTCTCTATCTCTCTCTCCCTCTTGGCGATGGATTACATCAGGAATGAGATCTCGAGAGCGATTAATATAATATTGTAAAAACTTGTTTCGCATTCGAGCTAAAATAAATGTATATAAACTAATCTATGAGATGGTATTTTGATCGCCAGATCGGACCTGTAGGTGAGTTAACCAGATCGGACCTGTAGGTGAGTTAACCAGATCGGACCTGTAGGTGAGTTAACTTTGGTACTTTGGGTTCCTTAAGCACGAAAACCAACATATACTCCGCGCCAATGAGAGTGACTTAAATAAGTCGTGATAGCGCAGTGGATGCTCGTTCGCTTCAGGTGCGAAAGGTCCACAGTTCGAGCCCCGCTGTAGCCGTTACGAGTGTGCCCTTAGGCAAGGTATTTAAATTCCACGCGTCCTCTTCTCTCTCTCTCTCTCTCTCTCTCTCTCTCTCTCTCCCTCGTGGCGAGAGAAGCCATCGGGAATGAGGTCTCGAGAGTGATTAATATATTAAGTTGTAAGAACTTGTTTCGCAATCGAGCTCAAATAAATGTGTATAATCTAACCTAGTTAGGTCATATGGCGACTCCAGCTGTTGTTGGTGGAGAGCACTTTGTATGCCCTTACGAGACGGCCACCTTCGCAATCATTGTAAAACAATAAACTGTTGTCGACGTTGCTCATATATGCATGTACTACAAAGGTATACTTGAACCAAAATATTGCACAAATGTTTTAAATAGTATAACATGCATGTGTATACATGAGTATGCGTGAAATAGCATGTGATACAACTAAACTAGAAATACACTAAGTAGAGTATAATATAATTCGTGATATGTACACACTCTTTATATTCTCCGAACATAAACCACGACACTCTAGCAACACATTTTCTATTAAATAGTTATTATTTTAAACAACATGTTTTTAATTTCAATGAATATACATACTCTATTGTTCAAAATATGTGTATACATACAACAAGGATTGCGGAGAAAGCTATCTGCTTCTATGGTAACCGCTTTCCTCAAATAGTTAATTGAATCACGTTGTATGAAAACCAACATAATGGACAAGGAACCGTATAACTTGTGAACCCCTAATAATTCAGTGTTAACATTGATATCAATCTATGTATTATAGTATAACACCAAGCTCCATATGCTAACCAAACATATGTGATACGGTTAATGTACATACACTGCATGTGTAAATATTCAATCTTTTTTCGTTTGTTCAATTTCATGCCCATTATCTCTCGTTTCCTACAGCGCCAAATGTTACGGAATAATTGTCTGCTAGTTCACCAGTTTCATCAAGTTGTGTATTCTCCTCTCCTATTATGCCAAGCAAACTTACAGAAATAAATTCGTACACACGAATCTATGGTTTTATTCGCATACATGTACAGTCTACATCCGTTATGTCGAATTCCGTCGGACCGAACAAAATACTTCGACAGAACCGAAGTTTGTCTTAACGACATTCTATATAAACGGAGCCAGTTATATGTAGAATGTGTCTGAAACGGGACTTTGATCCGACTTTGAGATAACCGGAGAATTCAACATAACCGACTTTGACATAACGGATGTAGACTTAGTTTAATCATATTTTATTGCTTATTTATATACAATACAAATATAGACATGGTAAATATATATGCAAACTGATACAACTGCAATGCTACGCTTATACTTGCACAGTGCACGAATACAATCTAGAAGCAAATGGGTTGGGCAACAAGTTTTACCAACATTAGCGAGTGCCCTCCCCAATAAACCAGATTAATGTTAACAACATGACCGTAGCGATGTGTACTGTAATAACTATATTATTTTAGATGAAAATAAATGATCAGGATTAGAATGGACAAAAAAAGAAAATAGAAAACATAAATAAATAGAGAAGCATTCTGTAACAGCTCTCTGCTTCTGCGCCATACGCGCCATACGCACCATACCATATGTAGACTGTAGTTGTCACCACAGAGGGGCTATCTGCGTTTCTATCAGTTTGATTTGAAATCATAGCTTCATATAGTTCAACGTGCACCAAGAGAGAACGAACAACCTAAATAGAAGTGTAATACAGGTGAACGTAAATGCTCGCGTATGATTATAATAATTAATGTTATATGTACGGCTGATTTGGGTCTACTCTGAACAACATTCCTAATCGGTCTCCTGGTGTTTTATAATATTTGGAGCCAATTAATAATCATACAATATTTGTTATTGTCATTTAACGCATTTTAGCTCAAATAATTATACGGACAAATCATGCATAACGATCTGTAATAAAATATAACCAATAAGATGATATGAATATTGATATTATTTCGTTATTAGTTTGTTCCAAATACTGTAAAACATCAGTTGACAGGTTATGAATTGTGTTGAGTGTAGTTTGTAGATGCACCAAACGCTCAGTAATTCACCGATATATCTCGATATTTAACTAAACTAAATATGACCAACAATTGATATTTTAACAATCATGAAATTAAAAAAGACAAAAAAGAATGTAGCAACATTATTATGGATCAAGTTGATATTATCAAATGCTTTCTTAAACTCTTTTTCTTCTCGTGCACCGATTTGATAGTTCATCTTCTTGAACTTTCTGCAAATATTCCTTTAAATATTAACCTTTTTCTTTTTTACATCCAAAACTATTGACTCACTAATACAATACGTTCTGAAATTCTTTAGCATATACCTATAGAATAGATTTCACGTATTTTCATTGTTATATATATTATTCTCCTGCCTATTGTATTGTATGTCAATCAGTTGATAGGGAGAAGAACTATATAAGTTTTCTTTCGTTCTAAACCCATTCAGTTAACTGCTGTTAAATTATATGTAAAATGTTCATTTCTTGATTACATGTACAAATACTGAAATACATATAGTGTTTAACCCTTTCCCTCATAGAAGCACCTCTTGACGCCTTTTCCAATACGACATACATTAACAATGTAGTAGCCAAACCAATGCTCATAATAAAGACAAGAATCTCATGTAGTCCCAGTAATATCTATGGAGTTGGGATAAATATGGCGACTACTTATCCACTACATGATAGCTAAATGGCTGTCATTTGTATGTAGATATAATAGTATATTAACCTAAATCTCTATGTAGTCCCAGTAATATCTATGGAGGTGGGATAGATATGGCGAGTACTTATCCACTGCATGATAGCTAAATGGCTGTCATTTGTATGGAGATATAATAGTATATTAACCTAAATCTCTATGTAGTCCCAGTAATATCTATGGAGGTGGGATAGATATGGCGAGTACTTATCCACTGCATGATAGCTAAATGGCTGTCATTTGTATGGAGATATAATAGTATATTAACCTAAATCTCTATGTAGTCCCAGTAATATCTATGGAGGTGGGATAGATATGGCGACTACTTATCCACTGCATGATAGATAAATGGCTGTCATTTGTATGTAGATATAATAGTATATTAACCTAAATCTCTATGAAGGAAAGGGTTAAACTAAAATGCTTTCCTTCTCATGTTATGGTGGTTTCTATACAATAGTGCAGCTATCTCGCTTTCTTGACGTTTTGTTCTGTTCCAAACCGTTAACTAGTCTTGTTCCTTAAAAAGAGATAACACACCGACATTGTTCAACCATTATGCATAGTTTTAAATTAAACTTCACTAAGTAATCAACCGAAAATACACTGTTTTTAATCAGATGTATCGCTTTAGAGCCAAAATCATGTTTTAAGACCGGAACACGTCGAGCTATATCCTCTACGGTGAGCGACCGGTCTTAGCTAAGTTATAGTGCTCTTTGGGCGGGCGGGCGGGCGGGCGGGCGGGCAGACATTTATAAACTCGAACAGAAGTAAATTATCTTATGATATAGCAGCAAGGGCCGGTTTCGCAGCCCTGCCATACCTATTCAAGATATATCGTACATACGTTTTATTTATCGAAATGATGTGATCTTAAAACACTGTCGTGACGTCATACCTTTGTACTTGCAGTCCCTTATTATTAATATTGGACTGCTGTCAAACGGCCAGAGTATTATATTAAATCCTACGCGTATATGTACGAAATTAACACTTTAAATTAGTAGGATCTTGTTATATAAGTGTATGTTTTAAGCAAGATATAAGCCTCAAACTGATCCAATATGTAAACTATTGGTACGGTCTTCGGCGATACGCGCCTCACACAGTACAATATTTTACATATTGGATCGTTTTTGGCTTATATCCTATACTTAAATTAACCATACAATAGCAATTAACGTAACTTATGATTCACGGATTAGATTAGTTATGACAAATCTGTGAACTCCGTCTCAGAATATCACGTTTACGAGCGGTTATTATACAACGGGGTTCTGCTACCTGTGTTAAATACACTTCAAAGGAAATGGAATAATCATGGAAATGCAAACACGGGTGGAGGAAATGAAACATTCAGAGTATGAACGTACATATACACAACACGCACGCGTTAGTTAATAATCCCATTAGAAACGATCCGGAATTGTCCAGTTAAAACATACGATTATTAACAAAATATATTGCCACTCACTGCTGGTTGTGTGTGTGTATTATGCTATATATTTATATTGTAAAATAAAGAGATAACCTACTGAATATATAAGAAAATCAAACAAATATGACGTTTTATTTTATGCTAATTGATGATAATTAGTGTTCTATCAGTGAGATATAATCCATATCACCACTGAATATCACTCACTATATTTTGCCGGACTACTTTTTTATTATCTCCCTTCCCAATACACTATTCTTGCACTATTACTCTCCCTTTAAATGCTTAGACAACGTGTTATTTAATTTTCACCGTTTACCTGGCTTCAATGACACTATTTACCTGTATTATTGTTTTTGTTATGAAACAAATCAAAAGCGAAATACAACTGACAATGTCTCGAAGTTTGTCACTGCAAATTGCAACAATAAATCCAATAAATGTTTTCATGTATTTTTCCTCGATTCAACTTTAAATTCAAGATGGCGGCATATTTGTGTATCGACTCACGACGTATAGTCGTCATGTATTCATCCGCGCAAAAACACGACGGCCAGCTATTTTAATTTCTTTATTTTGTGTTTATTTTTCACCAATTAGCATAAAATAAAAAGAAAATGTGTTTGTTTTGAGTGAATATAGAATATATCTCACCTCGAAGTGAGAACAAGTTCATATTTTCTCAGTGAGATATATTCCATATTCACTCAAAACAAACAAATATCCTCTATCTGTTAAATGTTCATCCCAAGCTGAGCTATAGTGTTTGATTGGTTAGGGGATATTTGTTTGTTTCAGTGAATTATCGCATTATATTTCACCGAAATTATCATTGAAAGCATTATCACAAGTGATAATAATAGCTTTCTATGTTCATGGGGGATATATAATTCGATCATTCATCTAACAAACACATCCGCTCGCCCATATGGTTCGCCGGAGGGGAGGGTAAATAAGCTCAATCATCATCAACAAACACATTTTCTTTTTATTTTAGGCTGACAAGGATGTTTACGATACAAATACGATGTAACTATGCGCTAATTGGCGTGATTAGACGATAATAAATGGCGTCATAAAAGACGTCATACATGACGTCACTGACAGTTTGAGTCCGAAACCCTTCGCGTTGACGGCATTTCAAAATGCAACAGCTAGGTACCACACGTGCAAACCAGTCAGAAATAAAAGGTGTTATTCCACTGCTTTCAACCATTGTAATAACACATTTTAGTTCACTGATAAATGTATATATTTCATTGGAAATCATAAAATAAAGTTGGCTATGTATATTAAATATATATGTTCAAAATGTATATGATGGTTGTTTTCCTGTAACTGCGTTCCCTACAAAACCAACATTACATAAGCGTGTCAATCCAGAATTTCAACGTAAAAAATGCTTTAAGTTCAAATTCTGTATCGTGTTACGTTGAACTGTGTAAAGCAAGTTATATCACATTAGTTTCCCGAGCTGTCACGAAACAGACTACGAAGACGATATCACGCTTGGTGCTGAGGATGAAAATCTAGCAAAGGACCATTATATAACTGCTTTGATGAACTCCATTATCTAATCCAAACATTCCAACACAGTAGGTGAGCTTGTTTCGCTTCTTCGGGATATCCTGGTTTGGACATTTTGACATGTTCTTACGAATCCCCCGGTCGCGACATCTTGACATGTCCTGGTCACATGACAGGACTATATTGCTTTCTTCGAAAAGGAATATGTAGTTACAGTTGTATTCCTTTGTTAAGCCTAACACAAGTGCTCAATCAATAAAAATAACAATTGCATTTCTTCACGAAGCTACTATTGAATTAGAACAACTGATAGTTTTGATAGAGCTAGCAGAGATATCTCGTGGAAGTCGTGATACGACGGTCGTAGTGCGTTAGCTGCAGGCGAGAAAGTTCGTGCCCAGCTGTAGCCGTTATGATTGGGTAAGGAAATTAAATTCCACATCGCCTCTTCTCTATCCCTCACGGCGATGAATTCCATCAGGAATGAGGTCTCTAGAGCGATTAATCTTACGTTGTATAAACGTAATTTGGCAATCGAGCTAAGCTAAGTTTGTATATCCGAGTAATGTGCAGCAAGACCTGTACAGGTTACAATCTAGTACCGAAAAGTGAACTATTCTCGGGATGTTCCGAAACAACGAAACGAGCCACCTATAGTTTATGTAATACAATCTGCTATGTTTAGCTCTAAAAGTGCATGGCGTATTCTATGACAGAATACAGGTGGGGGAGGGTGAAAGTGTCTAATTATCACGATATAAAGAACAACAAAACTATAAAAAGTGGAACCATAACGATGACAGCGGTGACGATGAGACGGAGCTGAAAATTAAAATGGATACCGCGTTAATAGAGACACACAAACCAAATAATAATAGCTTAACATCGTAATGAACAATTCTAAGAATAATAGACAATCTAATGAAGTACATGTATTAATATATGTAGCAGTAATTCTATGCAAATCGAAAATAGGGTCATTTACTAATACTACTCGGCGTAATGTATTAAAATCGACACGGCATACTCCTGATGAATCGACCGTTTCACAGAACTGTATGTCGTAAAGATTGTTGTATCGATGGATTCCATTGGTTGTTAAGTAATTATCCAATTAAATACCATTATTTCTGACTTCCGATGTATGACAATATCGTGAGATAAGCATTTTTTGAGTGGAAAGTGTAGGTCAAGGCTTAGATATTAGATAATAAGTATATTAAATGCAAACAACTGGTCTGCTTCACGTGTTGTTATAAATCAATGAACTTTGTATTGAATCTACGACATAGACTCCGACTAACAAGCCAGGCGGATGCATAACTTTACGTTATGTTAATATGTCATCTGTGTCGTGGTTAACTAGTTAACACATATGGACGAACCATTCTTCGAAGTGATTTTGCTTTTTGATATTCATATAGAAAAATAAGAAAGCCATGCGAACTCCAGTGATACGATTAGCTGAACCTGACATGTTGTAGTGAACAAAACAAATCAGGCAGCTTATGAAACAATTTGAAATATATAAACCGTAACCTTATTGGACTGTTTAAATGTCTCCCTATTGTTTGATGTTAGTTCAATGTTCTGTATTTGGACTGTTTAAATGTCTCCAATTGTTTGATGTTAGATTAATGTTCTGTATTTGGACTGTTTAAATGTCTCCAATTGTTTGATGTTAGATTAATGTTCTGTATTTGGACTGTTTAAATGTCTCCAATTGTTTGATGTTAGTTCAATGTTCTGTATTTGGACTGTTTAAATGTCTCCAATTGTTTGATGTTAGTTCAATGTTCTGTATTTGGACATTAAATGTCTCCCTATTGTTTGATGTTAGTTTAATGTATAGAGTACAAGGGTTAAACTGAATATGCCTACTATTCGTGGAATGTCCCCATTTCCTTGATTGTATGCTACCTTCAGTGCGAGAAGTTTCCTTCTATAGCATATGCTTACGTCGTTCGTCATTGAGTATTGACACGTATGCTATAAGTTGGATAGTCAGTGCGTGTGTTGGTACGTGTGCAAGGCGTCCAATTAAGACAAGCAAACTTAGAATTTCTAATATGTTCCCAATTATTTCTACTTCCATTTATATTGTGCAAGGGAACAAACTCTGTATAGTATGTCAAGACACATACTACACTTTCTGGAATTATATAGGCATAAACTAGTTATCGGTCCCGCATCGCTATGGCAACGCCTCTATCAATTACAAATCTGATCACCCTACAATTAACTCCATGTGTTGGTTTCAGGCTATTTGCATAGTAAATGACCCTTGATAACATAATAGTTTACAATTATATAGATTTAGAAGTAAACAGTATCAGGATAATAAAATCACTTATAAATTATAAATATATATATAGCGATACTCTACAATCGACCACGTGTCTGCAAACAATCATCGCATCTAGAACACGCACCTGTTGATATGGATGTCGGATATTGTTCGTTTCATACGCTTCGTTAATATGTGCACTACTGCAATTATAAACAGCTCACACTGTATTTCGTCCGAGTATGTGTCTGTATATGTGCACTACTGCAATTATAAACAGCTCACACTGTATTTCGTCCGGGTATGTGTCTGTATATGTGCACTACTGCAATTATAAACAGCTCACACTGTATTTCGTCCGGGTATGTGTCTGTATATGTGCACTACTGCAATTATAAACAGCTCACACTGTATTTCGTCCGGGTATGTGTCTGTATATGTGCACTACTGCAATTATAAACAGCTCACACTGTATTTCGTCCGGGTACGTGTCTGTATATGTGCACTACTGCAATTATAAACAGCTCACACTGTATTTCGTCCGGGTATGTGTCTGTATATGTGCACTACTGCAATTATAAACAGCTCACACTGTATTTCGTCCGGGTATGTGTCTGTATATGTGCACTACTGCAATTATAAACAGCTCACACTGTATTTCGTCCGGGTATGTGTCTGTATATGTGCACTACTGCAATTATAAACAGCTCACACTGTATTTCGTCCGGGTATGTGTCTGTATATGTGCACTACTGCAATTATAAACAGCTCACACTGTATTTCGTCCGGGTATGTGTCTGTATATGTGCACTACTGCAATTATAAACAGCTCACACTGTATTTCGTCCGGGTATGTGTCTGTATATGTGCACTACTGCAATTATAAACAGCTCACACTGTATTTCGTCCGGGTATGTGTCTGTATATGTGCACTACTGCAATTATAAACAGCTCACACTGTATTTCGTCCGGGTATGTGTCTGTATATGTGCACTACTGCAATTATAAACAGCTCACACTGTATTTCGTCCGGGTATGTGTCTGTATATGTGCACTACTGCAATTATAAACAGCTCACACTGTATTTCGTCCGGGTATGTGTCTGTATATGTGCACTACTGCAATTATAAACAGCTCACACTGTATTTCGTCCGGGTATGTGTCTGTATATGTGCACTACTGCAATTATAAACAGCTCACACTGTATTTCGTCCGGGTATGTGTCTGTATATGTGCACTACTGCAATTATAAACAGCTCACACTGTATTTCGTCCGGGTACGTGTCTGTATATGTGCACTACTGCAATTATAAACAGCTCACACTGTATTTCGTCCGGGTATGTGTCTGTATATGTGCACTACTGCAATTATAAACAGCTCACACTGTATTTCGTCCGGGTATGTGTCTGTATATGTGCACTACTGCAATTATAAACAGCTCACACTGTATTTCGTCCGGGTATGTGTCTGTATATGTGCACTACTGCAATTATAAACAGCTCACACTGTATTTCGTCCGGGTATGTGTCTGTATATGTGCACTACTGCAATTATAAACAGCTCACACTGTATTTCGTCCGGGTATGTGTCTGTATATGTGCACTACTGCAATTATAAACAGCTCACACTGTATTTCGTCCGGGTATGTGTCTGTATATGTGCACTACTGCAATTATAAACAGCTCACACTGTATTTCGTCCGGGTATGTGTCTGTATATGTGCACTACTGCAATTATAAACAGCTCACACTGTATTTCGTCCGGGTATGTGTCTGTATATGTGCACTACTGCAATTATAAACAGCTCACACTGTATTTCGTCCGGGTATGTGTCTGTATATGTGCACTACTGCAATTATAAACAGCTCACACTGTATTTCGTCCGGGTATGTGTCTGTATATGTGCACTACTGCAATTATAAACAGCTCACACTGTATTTCGTCCGGGTATGTGTCTGTATATGTGCACTACTGCAATTATAAACAGCTCACACTGTATTTCGTCCGGGTATGTGTCTGTATATGTGCACTACTGCAATTATAAACAGCTCACACTGTATTTCGTCCGGGTATGTGTCTGTATATGTGCACTACTGCAATTATAAACAGCTCACACTGTATTTCGTCCGGGTATGTGTCTGTATATGTGCACTACTGCAATTATAAACAGCTCACACTGTATTTCGTCCGGGTATGTGTCTGTATATGTGCACTACTGCAATTATAAACAGCTCACACTGTATTTCGTCCGGGTATGTGTCTGTATATGTGCACTACTGCAATTATAAACAGCTCACACTGTATTTCGTCCGGGTATGTGTCTGTATATGTGCACTACTGCAATTATAAACAGCTCACACTGTATTTCGTCCGGGTATGTGTCTGTATATGTGCACTACTGCAATTATAAACAGCTCACACTGTATTTCGTCCGGGTATGTGTCTGTATATGTGCACTACTGCAATTATAAACAGCTCACACTGTATTTCGTCCGGGTATGTGTCTGTATATGTGCACTACTGCAATTATAAACAGCTCACACTGTATTTCGTCCGGGTATGTGTCTGTATATGTGCACTACTGCAATTATAAACAGCTCACACTGTATTTCGTCCGGGTATGTGTCTGTATATGTGCACTACTGCAATTATAAACAGCTCACACTGTATTTCGTCCGGGTATGTGTCTGTATATGTGCACTACTGCAATTATAAACAGCTCACACTGTATTTCGTCCGGGTATGTGTCTGTATATGTGCACTACTGCAATTATAAACAGCTCACACTGTATTTCGTCCGGGTATGTGTCTGTATATGTGCACTACTGCAATTATAAACAGCTCACACTGTATTTCGTCCGGGTATGTGTCTGTATATGTGCACTACTGCAATTATAAACAGCTCACACTGTATTTCGTCCGGGTATGTGTCTGTATATGTGCACAATGTTTTGCTGATTATCAGGACGAGGAAAGCTAACATGTTCATATCTAGTATGGACCAGGGCCTACACTGAACTGTGACTACCGTATTCCGTCGGGTGTACAACCCATGGTCCATGGTAGATGCACAACAGCGTGTGACATAGAGATTATACAAACTATTAAATATATATATATATATATATGTGTATATAGATTTCACTGCAGCCTACACTTACATGAACTATTAGATTATAGTTTTACACATCCCTATTATATTAATTATCCAGAACATTTAGTCTGTTCGTATCTCTGTCAACATTTCAAAATGAGTTCACTGATAATGTCTTCACGTCATACAACGAGAGCATGCGCACTCCTCATAGGAACACTGCGCATGTGTTCATGGCATGCGCACTCCTCATAGGAACACCGCGCATGTGTTCATGGCATGCGCAACATTGAAAATGTTCCTTTGCTGTATCTAGGGAGTGCTTGGCCCGCAACCAAAGCTGAAGAAGGCGGTGGATGTAGATCGGGACTCGGACTTTTCTGAAATATCCAGGTCAAGTATTGTAAATACAGTGTCCCAAATACTATGCAACCATTTATTTACAACTTCTTCATCCAAATATTTGCTTTCAATACTTAAAATTCTTTTCCCTTGATTATGTGGC
Source organism: Archivesica marissinica (assembly GCA_014843695.1). Lineage (NCBI taxonomy): Eukaryota > Metazoa > Mollusca > Bivalvia > Venerida > Vesicomyidae > Archivesica > Archivesica marissinica. The sequence continues at coordinate 24,296,960 of CM026403.1, forward strand.
GATTGTTTGAGCATTTATTCGATAACGCACTTTGACTGGAAGTAGAAATTGTGATTGGTTACAGTACAAATCCCCCTGAATCAGCGACCCGTTTTAATGAGAGACATCGGTGAGTTACTGCCCCTGAATACTCCCTAAATGTAGATAGGTCCCATTAAGTGTTTTCGGCTGTTTTTATCGTTGTTTCCTTTGCACAACATGGTAGCAATTTTATTCCACTATCGCTTCTTATGAGTATTATATTACTATATCTCGACAGATCTCCTACAGTATATGCAATGGGTACTTATTTGTAAAAGAATGGTATCAGTTAATTACCACGATTTTGATAAAATCACATTTATCATACAGCAACACCTGGTTAGGGAACAACAGTAAAAACAAAGGATTCTAACTAAAAGGACCTATTCACATTTTGAAATAAATCAGACAATAGCTGCCAAGGGAGGTAATAGAAAATTAGAAATGTCTCTCGTAAGCCTATGACCTGCATTCTGTTTATGATATATCTAGAGTTAGGTAAGAAAAGTAAGCTATGGGAAATGATAAAATGAAACAAATTGCCGCTGATCCAAGGGGATACTTAAATTAATATAGTTACTATAATAGATACAATTTTCAAAATGTTAAACATGCGTTCTCGTTGAACATGCACTCATGAGCATATATTTTGAACATAGACTAAGCAGTACACAATCTCTGAATTGTAATGTGAAGGGTATATATCTATATGTTTAATAGTCTATGAATGGACAGGAAATTTATGACTAAAGCTAATAAGAATTAAGAAGATTTAAATATATGAATAAAGTATGTTCAGAAATTTTCTGTCCAGTATTATGCTATTATGGAACAACTGAAAACTATCTAGAGTAGTTCATATCATAAAACAGCAAACTGAATATATTGAAATAAACATTGATTAGGTATACAAACTCAAAAATATTATGATCAAACGTATAAATACATTAAATCAAATCCACGTCAGATTTAGTTCATGTAAGTGTGTCGAAAACCAAAGCGAACGCCAAAAGCAAATACACTGGCATTACGATTAATAAATCAAACCAAATGCAGGTCTTAGATATATGTAACATAAAGAAATGTTGATGTTTAAATCTCAAGCAGAACGTCTTAGCAAGCGAAATAAATCCACACATATCTTCTAGTATACAGTAGAAAGTAACGTACTGAGTGCAAGTTTGTCCAGTTAATCCACGCAGTTGATTTGCAGTTTTGCGCCATGTATGCATCGTCTATTGCACACTCCATCTTTACAGGCACCCCGTTTTCTCGTGTATTACATGTAAATCATACTGTCACATTCTACAGTAAATCCATTCACACATATCAAGCAGTTTTAGTAACAGGCACATAATATATAAGACGAAACATGACGTACAGAATGACGTATGCATTGATGAACAGGCTATTTATGACGTAATAGGCACATTAAACTACGTCATCAAGAGCAAGGTTACGTCACTAAGAGCAAGGTTATTGCGTAGAACAATCCACGAAGCAATAGCAGTAGCACCATAGTACCTGGGCGGAGGTTAGGTACAAGGTCATTAGTCAAGGTCACAACAATTTGACTATATCAAAGAGTATAGACGGAAATTGTCTATGTATATACATTTAGCTATATTCTAGTAACTTTGTAATTAATTAGACCGATATACCAATAAAACATATCATGCTGTGTGGGTTTTTTCTTGCTTTAGTAAAATCATAAGTAGCCTTCGTGGGTAGGCATACATTGGAGGAGTAGAAGAAGGAGGTATTTGCATATCAGGTTTATATACACTGATAGGAACACAATACACATATGACAACATATATATCACTAAGATCGAAAAAGCACACAACTAGGCAAACATGTGTTCTAGGGAAAGGTAGGGTACTGGTAGGTGGCACAGTATATATGGGTGAAGGTAGTGAGGGGTAATGCAACGTGTGTGTTCAAACAATGTATGTCAATGAAAGAAAATGGGTCAAATCAAATATCAAAAGAAATCGGCACTTTGTTGACCAAATTGACTATATGACTTATATTGACCTGGTGTTACCGTTGTACCTCCACCTCCGTCCGTCGGTGAGTAATAATTATCGTCAATGCTACTACTATATGAAAGCACTGGGGCTCTGCTCACTGCCGGTGCTTGTGGCTCAACGTTAGTAATAGTAGCTGTCATTGGCGTTGATACCTCTTGCTTAGCACGATCCCGTCGGCGCCTGTGCCTGCGCTGGGCAACTGGAGATGGCGGGGCTTCCTGGAAACCGTTTTGACCTTCAGCCGGGGTGTCCTGTGAGCCACTGGATTGTACAGAGTGTACTAAGCTTCGTGAACGTGTGTTGACCCCTTTCTCGCTTGTAACGACCACTTCCGTTTCCGTTGACTTATCATCTACGTTCGAAAATACGCTGTCAGATTCTTCTGAACCCTCTTCCTCTTTATCATCGGACTCGGTTTGAGTTACCTGATCGATTTGCCTCGTCTTCGGTGGAGCGTCTTCCTTTTCAGTTTGAACGGATGCCGACCGCATACCCCCCTTTCGCATTGTACCAGGCATGGAGAGCTGGCGATTAACGCTCTGTCGAGGGGTTCCAGGATCTTCGAGCGTACCAAGATCTAGATTTCCAGGATTGAACGTCACCTGTTTAGCGACGGTTTCGGGTAATGAGTTCAATTCGATATCATTCAATGCTGTGAGTTTTTCTTGAACTTGTTTCTTCAAAAGTAACAGCTCGATGTCTTTTCCTTTTAGTACTAATTCCGTTAGATTACACGTACTTTTCACAGCATCAATGTTTACTTGGAGTTCGTTTCTCTCGTCGACATGCTTCATTAATTCAGCGCCATACAACTGATGAAGATCATCAATCAGTTCTTTTTCTCTAGATCTAACATCCGCAATGAATTGAATGGCAGTATCTCTTATCTGTTGCTCGGCTGCCTTGATTAGTGTCTCGCACTTACCAAGGGTGACTAGCTGAGCATCATACAGGTCAATTTTAGATTTACAACTGTCCAGAAGATTCTGAATGTTCTCTTTGTATTTCATAACAGCGTCATTGAAAGATGTGATTTCGTGGTCTTTGTGTTCGTTAAACGTACACAGTACGCATATGCATGTTTCGCATGGCTCGCAGTAAAATCTGACAGCTTCTTCCTTGTGTTCTTTACATTCGATATCCTTCTCTATCTCGCAATCGAAAATACTATGGTTTTTGGTGACCTTCGTATCCTTGTGAAGGTCAACACAAGCTTTACATAGCAGCTTATTACAATCGAGACACTTGGATGACGCCTCACGATGTTTACGGTTCACCAGTTTGCAAATGTCACAAAATGGAAACTTTGACGGTCGTTGTCGTACAACAAGCTCCGAAAGATTCGAAACAAGAAAGTTATCCGGAAGTTTCTTGACGCCCCCTATCGGTAACTGCGTTCGTTTCCGACAGAGTGGGCAGGTAAATTCCCGATAGTCGCTGTATTTCTTGTAGGTACATTCTGACATCACATGATTGTCGATGCAACTCTCACAAAATGTATGGAGACAGTCCAAACATTTTGGGTTCTTGTAACCCTCCAAACAGATCTTGCACGTGAGAAATTCGTCATGTATTTCTTGCGCTAGTTTGCCACTTCCGGTTGTCGCCATCATGGAGTTCTTTATCTCGATAATGGTGTTCTGGTCAACGGCAGTGGTGTGGTACCGTTCTCGATCCTGTCTTCTCCGAAACCTGAAATATAGATTAAACGTGTAGCTTAATCATATTATAATGCTTGTTTGATTTTATAAACTATACATGTCATCAAGTTATGCCAATATATGTTAGCTCCCTTCATAACACACTAACACATGTGTATTAGTAGATAAATGTAAAAGAAACGTGAAATTGAATATACGGTACGATAAAATAGGTATGTTCACGTACAGTAAGAGGCGGATGAGTCTAAAGAATATGCACGCTACGCTATCGGCATGCATTTTGTTCTAAACATGTTCTAGATCAGCCGATTACGATGCCTAGAGCGGTATACGACAACTATATCGTATACAAACATACATCTGTTATTGGCTCTCTCCCTTGTACCAATGCGTCAGTGTATTATTGTCGGGTTGTGCTCTCGGCTACGTCATCGACTTAGTTAGAGGTACAGTAAGCAATAATTAGGGATATTCCAAATCGAAAGAAAACATCAAGTATTTACTGTTGATATGTATAAGAAACGTGCATACTGCAGTAGCGGAGAACATTTTAATAAACAAGAAGATTAACGGTAATGTGCTCTCGGCTACGTCATCGACTTATTTAGAGGTACAGTAAGCAATAAAAATGGTTATTCCAAATCCAAAGAAGACATCAAGTATTTACTGTTGATATGTATAAGAAACGTGCATACTGCAGTAGCGGTGAACATTTTAATAAACAAGAAGATTAACGGTAATAATTACATGTATCTAACCATTAGGTTACGTGCGGCTAACATATGCATCTGACTAGCCTGGAAACAGGCGTTGATATATGTTGCGTCCGTCATACACATATTTATTTAATACACAAACCGTCAATTGGGGCTTTTGATAGAAGTAAAAAAGTGATAAATCGACAGAATGATCTGACACATTGTGTACCTAATTTGAACTAATGCATTATAAACACAATACTGTTCTATCATAATAGTTCTCTGTGGCCGAGGTCGTTGATTTCAAATTCGTTTATCATCATCGTTGCAGCTTGTACCCACTAGGGGTGTGGAATTCTTTCATATGAGGTAGCTACTAAACTGGCTTGTGGAAGAGCGATGACCCTACCTGGGGAGCCCGCCCGTTCCGAAAGTACTTCTCGGAGGAGCAACTTGTATCTACCTCCACCCATCATAGCTGGAGCGCCCTAAATGACCTAAGATGATGGTGGTGCGACTTTAAAAACCATTCAACAAACGTCTCATAAGAATATGTCTGGTATCAGAACAGGGTTTCTAAGCTTGTTTCCATACTAGCTCTGTCACTATGATTGATTTGCAAAAACAAAATCAAATAATTTAATTTTAGTTTATAATACAAATTAATATTAGCTCGAGACCTCAGTTTCTCAAATCACCATGAGGGAGAAAGACGAGGCATGTAGACTTAAAATGCCGTACGTACCTAAGGGCAAAATCGTAACTCTGCGCCTTTCACACTTGACACCGAACGCCTTCACGACTAATAAATTTAATAATAAAATTTAGAACAAGGGGTAACACGCTGGACTGGTAATCCAGGGATCGCAGGTTCGATCCCCCGTCTGACCCTAATAAAATTAACAGTCTTTCAGATGTGACGTTAAACCGAGGTCTCGTGTCGGTGCATTACATCGTGCACGTAAAAGAACCAGAAGAGACTCTGGAATGGGTATCTCTCTGTATCATTGCACTATCCTCCAACAATCTAAAATGACTTATCTCTTCAGGAGGCGTCGCTCATATGGGCAACCGGTAGCGACGATAAATAAACGTAAAAAATAAAACACACACAGAACAAGGGCAGTAATGAATAAAGTATAATAACTAAAGCCTTGTACATGCCACTAGGCACATTACGTGTGCATAAAACAGAAGCTACGACTTCTAGAGTAATCTTCCACTTCTGTTCTAGTACCTTATAACCATGGTGATCCAGCGAGTGATTGTACTGACACTAATGTTGTTAGCTGTCGAGCTAACCTCCCTCTCTCTAAGTAGAATACATCAATTGGGCGAAGCAATGTTTTCCCAGAAAATGCAACTGCTCAGTTATATATAGTTTCTCTGGTCAGCTTTAACATTACTATGCAATTCCAATATGCAGTTTTCACTTATAGTCCTATCATTCGATTTGTATATATGTTGAGGGTCTCATGGTAGATTAACCTTTGTTAAATGAGTTCTCTTGTAAAATAAAGTCTTTATTATTATTAGTATTAGTAGTAGCAGTAGTATTACATGCAATGAGCAATAAAGAACGCACGACAGTGTTTAATGCATAAAATACTTCCAGGCTTAAAAATTACCTACGTTTATCATTGTATGACGTAGATATTAACATATTAAATTTAAGATCAGAATATCGTAGGCTCCAGCAGCTTTGATGTGTCGAATTTAATCTACGAAACAAATCTTCCTGGAATCAACGATTAATGGCATGTATTTCATTCCCCACGCCTTGCCGATCTGGAATGTGTATTTATAGAACAGTGTGTATGTTATAGAACGTAGTTGAAATACTATGTATATACAACAGCAGTAATATCATAAATATTAATGTGCATATGGTATTAACTCAACACCCTGCAGGAACAGGAATACATACATGTATGCTTATCATGCACGTGCTAGTTGGGTTTAACTACTGTTTGTAGTGTTTTACAAACACTGAGGGCCGAGTGGTTAAGGTCGATCCGTTAACGTCAAATAACTTGCCCCACACCACTGTATGTTCGAATCCCACAAGGGGTTTCGAATTATTTAAAGTGAGAAAGCTATCCATCTAGCTTGCGGTAGATCGGTGGTTCTACCCATGTGCCCGTCCGTGCCTGAAATACTAGTGAGATGAGTATCCGAGTTAATTACGAAATTGCAAAGTCTTGTATTAGTAAGAATGGTAAAAATCTAGTTATGTTTCATGTTCAGTTTGTGTATACGCCAAGGTGAAAACTTATGACCGCTTTCATTCATTATACTTAAATGATCTACATGACTTCTTTAGTAATAGTGATGTATTAGAAGGGGTTGACTGTACATCATACGAGTTTGACAATGCTATGCTGAGTTATGTTAAATTATGTGTACTGTTGTATGGAGATGACACTAGTAGTATGCTTGCAGCTGTACATGGTTTACAACAAGCCCTCAATGTCTATGAAACGTATTGCAACAACTGGAATTTTGTACTTAATACGTCCAAAACAAAATTATTAGAATTTTCAAAGGGTCGTTATATACAAGTACCTTGGTATTTTATTCAGTAGAAGTGGTGCATTTGATAATTCAAAGAAACTAAGCTGAACAACGTACGAAGGCAATGCTTACTTTCTAAAGCTAAGTCTTTATTATTACCTACTGACATGAAATTAGAACTATTTATCACAACTGTCAAACCATTACTGCTGTGCGGCTGTGAAATATGGGGTTACGAGAATATTGACGTAATTGAACGAGTACACACTATGAAATAATTTACGCCTAGTTGCATGGTGTATGGAAAAACTGGTGCACGTTGATACACGGTGTATCACGTTACATTCTCAAAGTAGCGGCTTCTATTACAATGATGATGCGTGATCAATGAACCGCAATGGGTAGAGCTATCGTCACGATACACGGTGCATCACGTTACATTCTCAAAGTAGCGGTTTCTATTACAATGATGGTGCATGATCAATGAACCGCAATGGGTAGAGCTATCGTCACGATACACGGTGCATCACGTTACATTCTCAAAGTAGCGGTTTCTATTACAATGATGGTGCGTGATCAATGAACCGCAATGGGTAGAGCTATCTCCACGATACGCGGTGCATCACGTTACATTCTCAAAGTAGCGGCTTCTATTACAATAATGGTGCGTGATCAATGAACCGCAATGGGTAGAGCTATCGCCACGATACACGGTGCATCACGTTACATTCTCAAAGTAGCGGTTTCTATTACAATGATGGTGCGTGATCAATGAACCGCAATGGGTAGAGCTATCGCCACGATACACGGTACATCACGTTCCGTTTGAGTGAAGTACACTTGCAACTGACATACGAACCTACACACATGAATGCCTCTGCCTTATAATAGACATATAGTTAGTCGTAAATTTAGTTCTCAGTTTCTTTTAGTGCTTTACAAATGTAGTATTTATAAAAGGGAAGTAACTTTATATGATTTTCTTTAAAAATAGACGGTTCTATAAGAGCAACTATGGCTTTACTTTGCGAGCTGCACATTTCATTTTATTGACTTAAATATGTGCATTAGCATTGTATTTTTAATTGTTTTTGTACTCCATGATATTGTTTAATTCAATTAACTGAAACTAAACCAAATTCGACAACCCTGAACACACACAGATTGGTGCCAGTCTGTTGCATACAGTAAGGCGAATAATCGGTTTCTTGCATGATATTGGATTGGGTTTAGCTGGTGTATCGGTAATGGATTGGGTTTAGCTGGTATATCGGTAATGGATTGGGTTTAACTGGTATACCGGTAATGGACTGGGTTTAGCCGGTGTATCGGTAATGGATTGGGTTTAACTGGTATACCGGTAATGGACTGGGTTTAGCCGGTGTATCGGTAATGGATTGGGTTTAACTGGTATACCGGTAATGGACTGGGTTTAGCCGGTGTATCGGTAATGGACTGGGTTTAGCTGGTGTATCGGTAATGGATTGGGTTTAGCTGGTGTATCGGTAATGGATTGGGTTTAGCTGGTATATCGGTAATGGATTGGGTTTAACTGGTATACCGGTAATGGACTGGGTTTAGCTGGTATATCGTTAATGAATTGGGTTTAGCCGGTGTATCGGTAATGGACTGGGTTTAGCTTGTGTATCGGAAATGTATTTGGTTTAGCTGGTGTACCAGTAATGTCCTGGGTTTAGCAGGTATACCGGTAATGTCCTGGGTTTAGCAGGTATATCGGTAATGGATTGGGTTTAACTGGTATACCGGTAATGTCCTGGGTTTAGCAGGTATATCGGTAATGGATTGGGTTTAGCTGGTATACCGGTAATGTCCTGGGTTTAGCAGGTATATCGGTAATGGATTGGGTTTAGCTGGTATACCGGTAATGTCCTGGGTTTAGCTGGTATATCGTTAATGAATTGGGTTTAGCCGGTGTATCGGTAATGGACTGGGTTTAGCTTGTGTATCGGAAATGTATTTGGTTTAGCTGGTGTACCAGTAATGTCCTGGGTTTAGCAGGTATATCGGTAATGGATTGGGTTTAGCTGGTGTACCAGTAATGTCCTGGGTTTAGCAGGTATACCGGTAATGTCCTGGGTTTAGCTGGTATATCGGTAATGGACTGGGGTTAGCAGGTATACCGGTAATGTCCTGGGTTTAGCTGGTGTATCGGTAATGGACTGGGTTTAGCTGGTGTATCGGTAATGGATTGGGTTTAGCAGGTATACCGGTAATGGATTGGGTTTAGCTTGTATATCTGTAATGGACTGGGTTTAGCAGGTGTATCGGTAATGGACTAGGTTTAGCACGTGTATCGGTAATGGACTGGGTTTAGCCGGTGTATCGGTAATGGACTGTGTTTTTTTGTTGTTGTTGTTTTTGTTGTTTTTGTTTTTGTTTTTTTTATACAAATTTATTTTAGCTCGATTGCGAAACAAGTTATTTCAACTTATATAAATCACTCTCGAGACCTCATTCCTGATGGAATCCATCGCCACGAGGGAGAGAGAAGAGGCAACGTGGAATTTAAATGCCTTGCCTAAGGGCACAATCGTAACGGCTCCAGTGGGGCTCGAACGCCGGACCTTTCACACCTGAAGCGAACGCGCATCCACTGCGCTATCACGACTTCCACTGTACTGTGTTTAGCTGGTGTATCGGTAATGGATTGGGTTTAGCAGGTGTATCGGTAATGGACTGGGTTTAGCTGGTGTATCGGTAATGGACTGTGCTTAGCTGGTGTATCGGTAATGGACTGGGTTTAGCCTGTATATCGGTAATGGACTGTGCTTAGCTGGTGTATCGGTAATGGACTGGGTTTAGCAGGTGTATCGGTAATGGACTGGGTTTAGCTGGTGTATCGGTAATGGACTGTGTTTAGCAGGTGTATCGGTAATGGACTGGGTTTAGCTGGTGTATCGGTAATGGACTGTGTTTAGCAGGTGTATCGGTAATGGACTGGGTTTAGCTGGTGTATCGGTAATGGACTGTGTTTAGCAGGTGTATCGGTAATGGACTGTGTTTAGCAGGTGTATCGGTAATGGACTGGGTTTAGCAGGTGTATCGGTAATGGACTGTGTTTAGCAGGTGTATCGGTATTGGACTAGGTTTAGCTGGTGTATCGGTAATGGACTGGGTTTAGCCTGTATATCGGTAATGGACTGGGTTTAGCTGGTGTATCGGTAATGGATTGGGTTTAGCTGGTGTATCGGTAATGGATTGGGTTTAGCTGGTGTATCGGTAATGGACTAGGTTTAGCTGGTGTATCGGTAATGGACTGGGTTTAGCAGGTGTATCGGTAATGGACTAGGTTTAGCCGGTGTATCGGTAATGGATTGGGTTTAGCTGGTGTATCGGTAATGGACTGTGTTTAGCTGGTGTATCGGTAATGGACTGTGCTTAGCTGGTGTATCGGTAATGGACTGGGTTTAGCCTGTATATCGGTAATGGACTGTGTTTAGCCGGTGTATCGGTAATGGACTGGGTTTAGCTGGTGTATCGGTAATGGACTAGGTTTAGCTGGTGTATCGGTAATGGACTGGGTTTAGCCGGTGTATCGGTAATGTTTTGGGTTTAGCTGGTGTATCGGTAATGGACTGGGTTTAGCTGGTGTATCGGTAATGGACTGGGTTTAGCTGGTTTATCGGTAATGGACTGGGCTTAGCAGGTGTATCGGTAATGGACTGGGTTTAGCTGGTGTATCGGTAATGGACTGGGTTTAGCTGGTGTATCGGTAATTGACTGGGTTTAGCTGGTTTATCGGTAATGGACTGGGTTTAGCTGGTGTATCGGTAATGGACTGGGTTTAGCAGGTGTATCGGTAATGGACTGGGTTTAGCTGGTGTATCGGTAATGGACTGGGTTTAGCTGGTGTATCGATAATGGACTGGGTTTAGCTGGTGTATCGGTAATGGACTGGGTTTATCAGGTGTACCGGTAATGTTCTGGGTTTAGCTGGTATATCGGTAATGGACTGGGTTTAGCTGGTATATCGGTAATGGATTGGGTTTAGCAGGAGTATCGGTAATGGACTGGGTTTAGCAGGTGTATCGGTAATGTTCTGGGTTTAGCTGGTATACCGGTAATGGACTGGGTTAGCAGGTGTATCGGTAATGGACTGGGTTTAGCCTGTATATCGGTAATGGACTGGGTTTAGCTGGTATATCGGTATTGGACTAGGTTTAGCTGGTGTATCGGTAATGGACTGGGTTTAGCTGGTATATCGGTATTGGACTAGGTTTAGCTGGTGTATCGGTAATGGACTGGGTTTAGCTGGTATATCGGTATTGGACTAGGTTTAGCTGGTGTATCGGTAATGGATTGGGTTTAGCTGGTATATCGGTATTGGACTAGGTTTAGCTGGTGTATCGGTAATGGACTGGGTTTAGCTGGTATATCGGTATTGGACTAGGTTTAGCTGGTGTATCGGTAATGGACTGGGTTTAGCTGGTATATCGGTATTGGACTAGGTTTAACTGGTGTAATGCACTGGGTTTAGGTGGGTTTATCAGGTGGGCTTAGCATGTAAGGTCAAGTATCTAAACAAGATAATCATTTAAAATTAACTTTCTTGTTTTCTTCTTCTTCCATCAAATCCACAGTATGTAGCAATACCAAACAAATACATATATATCTGTGTATGTTTTATGGTTCAGTAGAGAATATATATATGTGTATGTTTTATGGTTCAGTAGAGAATATATATATGTGTATGTTTTATGGTTCAGTAGAGAATATACATATATGTGTATGTTTTATGGTTCAGTAGAGAATATATATATGTGTTGATAAGCCATCGAATAGTTTTATCTTCCACTTCCCCGTGTGCCATGACGTCATCGCAATATCTGCATGAACGTTGCAAAGATAAAATTGACATCTGATATGCTGGAATATTCTAGGGAAACAGTTTGAACATATTGAAATGTAATTTTGGTAGGTAGCGTTACCTGGCTGTGTATTCCCTCATAATAACAGTTAATTTATTGAAATGAGCATCAAGACGAGCGAGTGTTCTTAGTGCAGATTGACCTGTCCTGTTTAGAGGTCACGTGAATATTCATAAGACATGACTTATTATTGAAAACAAATTGAGTACATCTATTCGTCTCTGTTTCGGGTGCATACACAATTGCCCTTAACGATGTGATGCCCATATCAATAAAGTACACTACAATCTACATTTGTATGCAAATAATCGAGATCAAATCTACCGTGTGAACCTGTAATTACACACGCGATACTCATGTTTGTATAATGACGTTGTGCTTTACAGGTGTTCTGTAATACAATATAGTATTGTTTATAATATGGTCATATCAGACACACTCGGTAAGAACACAACATTAATAATATCCATTACACTACGGATGTCACATATCCATTACACTACGGAGGCTTCACATATACATTACACTACGGATGTCACATATCCATTACACTACAGAAGCTTCACATATACATTACACTACGGATGTCACATATCCATTACACTACGGATGTCACATATCCATTACACTACGGATGTCACATATCCATTACACTACGGATGTCACATATCCATTACACTACGGATGTCTGGATGTCACATATACATTACACTACGGATATCACATATACATTACACTACGGATGTCACATATACATTACACTACGGATGTCACATATCCATCACACTGAATGACGCCATCCAATCGATTCACGGATGTGTACATGTATACACTAGACCAGTTGTCGAGCGAAAATGGTATAAATGTTGAAAATAGACAATCTGTTCTCGATTCAAATTTGTTCAATTTTACATATTACATAAATGTTTGCTCTTGCTTTTAGAAAACACGAATGATTCCGAGACGTTATCATTATAAAACACCAATATCACTACGCCATGTGATGGTCACGGGGAGTTAGAGACAACTGTCACGTGGAGTTAGAGACAACAGTTTTCTGTCACGTGGAGTTAGAGACAACTGTCACGTGGAGTTATAGACAACTGTCACGTGGAGTTAGAGACAACTATCACGTGGAGTTAGAGACAACTGTCACGTGGAGTTAGAGACAACTGACACGTGGAGTTAGAGACAACTGTCACGTGGAGTTAGAGACAACTGACACGTGGAGTTAGAGACAACTGTCACGTGGAGTTAGAGACAACTGTCACGTGGAGTTAGAGACAACTGACACGTGGAGTTAGAGACAACTGACACGTGGAGTTAGAGACAACTGTCACGTGGAGTTAGAGACAACTGACACGTGGAGTTAGAGACAACTGTCACGTGGAGTTAACGAAATTGCGCATGACCGGAATAACTGGAAACATGTGTCTTGACCAGTAGGTGTGCGAGGAATTAGTGACTTGCCCAAAGACAACGCCTCCATGATACCAGCGGAGATCGAACTCACAACCCCTCGGTGGACACTGTAATGTTCACATAAACAACATTCTTTCTGCGAATACTTCTATACCAGATGACGCCAGCGAACAGATCTGCCTTGCCGAACACGAGTTCATAGAAAGTCAAAACGATTTGACTGAGTTCTCTAGTCCAAGACGTCCACTATGAAATCAACTTCACAATCCGCTCCACCCCTATTTCTTACTCTTATTCAATACTACTCGGTTACACTTCTATATCTCATTTCTACATTTTCTATTCCAATTTCATCCTTATTTTCTAGTTCTAAGCCCTTAGCGACCAATGTTCAGATATTTATAAGCATTTAGATGCTTTTCCAATTTGAATTAAACATATTTAAGTTCTGGTCATTTTCGATATTACGCCAAATTATTAAAATTGCCATATATACTTGGTACTAACATCTAGTACGCAGTGGAAAGAATTACCGTAAGCGTTTAACTTTCAGTTCAATCCACATATCACGGTATAAGTGTATGTTTCTGTATATTTCTCAATGTATATTACATGCATCCCTATAAATAAATATGTTTAAACCAATCCATCGGTTATGCAACGGGAACCGTATCCATTGCACAACGGGGGACGCTTATATTTGACACCCCCCCCCCCCATCGTCAGATGAAACACGATATCCATTTGTCCTATGTATAAACACTTATGATATAGCAACGGCATTATGATACAACTATTGGAGTTATATAGCTCACGTTTAGTTTATACAAATTTAGTTGCGCTCGATTGTGAAACATGTTCCTACAACTTATATTAATCACTCACGAGACTTCATTCCTGATGGAAACCATTGCCACGAGGGAGAGAGAAGAGGCCATGTGGAATTTAAATGCCTTGCCTAAGGGCACAATCGTAACGGCTCCAGCGGGGCGCGAACTCCGGGCCTTTCGCGCATGAAGCGAACGCGCTATCACTGCGCTATCACGATGTCCACGTTTGCTTGTAATAGTAAACCCCAATGTCCTCCAAGAAGTGTTATACTATGAACTGTAAATACATGTCTATCAATACAAATAAGGTGTTCCGTGTCTCTTGTCAATATCTTAAATCGAGTACAGATTCATTTTGCATATATATTTTGAGAGAGTTTATGACACGAAATGGTCATTGCGTATTTTGAATTCCTTCAAATCAGTTTACAATAAATACGGTAATATTACATATAATTATCCGGTGACCCGCCTAGCAGAACTTATTCTCTCTATATAACCGATATGTAACGTTCTCTTGCTGCCGTCAGCAACACTCAGAACATATATGCTACGTAATAACGATATGTAACGTTCTCTTGCTGCCGTCAGCAACACTCAGAACATATATGCTACGTAATAACGATATGTAACGTTCTCTTGCTGCCGTCAGCAACACTCAGAACATATATGCTACGTAATAACGATATGTAACGTTCTCTTGCTGCCGTCAGCAACACTCAGAACATATATGCTACGTAATAACGATATGTAACGTTCTCTTGCTGCCGTCAGCAACACTCAGAACATATATGCTACGTAATAACGATATGTAACGTTCTCTTGCTGCCGTCAGCAACACTCAGAACATATATGCTACGTAATAACGATATGTAACGTTCTCTTGCTGCCGTCAGCAACACTCAGAACATATATGCTACGTAATAACGATATGTAACGTTCTCTTGCTGCCGTCAGCAACACTCAGAACATATATGCTACGTAATAACGATATGTAACGTTCTCTTGCTGCCGTCAGCAACACTCAGAACATATCTGCTACGTAATAACGATATGTAACGTTCTCTCGCTGCCGTCAGCAACACTCAGAACATATCTGCTACGTAATAACGATATGTAACGTTCTCTCGCTGCCGTCAGCAACACTCAGAACATATATGCTACGTAATAACGATATGTAACGTTCTCTCGCTGCCGTCAGCAACACTCAGAACATATATGCTACGTAATAACGATATGTAACGTTCTCTCGCTGCCGTCAGCAACACTCAGAACATATATGCTACGTAATAACGATATGTAACGTTCTCTCGCTGCCGTCAGCAACACTCAGAACATATATGCTACGTAATAACGATATGTAACGTTCTCTCGCTGCCGTCAGCAACACTCAGAACATATATGCTACGTAATAACAATTAACAATGGACATACACTTAGGGCCACTTGTAACCCGACACTTATATAATTCGGTATTATTGCATTATTTGTGAAAGGATTTTGTTCACGTTTGGAACAAGAATAAATCAACATGTCATACGTACGTACTAGAAATTTCTTTTTAATTCATCAACAATAATGTATAAAACTTAACAAATAACAAACATCACTGTATTATCAAAATTCACAAAATAATGACACAACGCAAAATCCGAACAATGTGAAAAGTCACCCAATACAATCTGTATGCCGAGAAACTAATATCTAGTGTGTCCCCCCATGTCTCTTACGACGTGCACACACCTCCGTCTCACAGGTGAACGATATGATCATTTTTGTTCAGATAATGTAGCTGAATAACATAATCTATAATTTCAAATTAATATATTGAACCATGATTTGAAGTGTCTGGTCTTGCGCTGTGTTATTTTGTGAATTTTGATTTTACAGTGATGTTTGTTATTTGTTAAATTGTGTACCTTTTTGTTCATCAATTCAAAAGAAATTTCTTGTATGTACGTATGATGTGTTGATTTATACATAGTCCTAATTAGAACGAAATCCTTTCACAAATAATCCAATTATACCGATTTATTTAAGTGTCGGGTTACAAGTGGCCCTAAGTGTAGAGAGAACTATGCCGTCGGTTCTGTATTCTGTTTGGAGGGAAAACAATATATCCATGGACCAAGTATGACGTTACTCGTGTCAATATTTTATTACAGTAAACCAAGCCATTTTCCCAACACCACCGCTGTATGCCACCTGTACTAATTACTTTTAAAGATGTGTTAATGTCTTTGTCAAGATGTTGAACAAACAACACATCAGCATGAATTCAGCCGCATGAATATACAGCATTAAGGGTCAAGTTATTCCCATGTATATGAATCGTCGAATTTGTATACGAATATGTGAATATAAAATGAAATGTAAACAGGTACGGATATTATTCTGACACGGTTATGTGTGCGCGTGTTAATGCATTATATATATAGAGATTTTACATTATACACTTTTAAATTAATGAGAGACATCATTCAGTTACTGCCCCTAAGAATATGTAGGTCCTCTTAAGTGACTTCCTCGGTTTATATCGTTGTTTCCGGTACACAACATGCCTTCAATTTTCATCCACTATCTCATCTTACAATCATTAAATTACAATATCTCGACACATGTGATATATTATACACAATGAGTACTTATCTGTAAATAAAATGTTATCATTAACATGACGTTGATCAAATAACATTATACCGCAAATCTGGTTAGGGAACAACCGTAAAAGCAAAGGATACCAACTGAAAGGATCGGTATACAGTTCGGGATAGATCGGACTTTATCTGCCAAGGGAGGTAATAGAAATACAAGCGATGTCGCTCATTAGCACTTGTATCAGACCTATTATATACATTGTTCGGAATGTCCAATTTCCGTTGTCTGTTACTTCAATCGGCAAACTAGAACTAACGCAGCCGACATGTCTGTTATTTACATCAATTTGGTTACTGGACGGAAACCTGACAAGCGTTTAGATAGTAACAAATCGTCTGTGGTATTCAAGTGACAGTTCCAGGAGTTTACTCCTTTTTCCCATTGTTTGTGGCATCGTTTATAATTAGTGTGTATGGTGCATTGTTCATTGCAATAACATCGGAAAGGTACGGCCCTACAAACAGAGAACAGAGTGTAGCTCCATCAATATACATTTCAGATTGAGTGTTCATATCAAATAGGGTTCAGTTTGCCGTTGCCCTTTTTTGACTACTGACAAATAAACAGTTGGTGTTTATCAGAACATGTGGATTATTATCAGCGGCTGGGATATGAGATATATCTATTGGACGGGAATAGAACTTTATATGGACGATTGTTCCGGTGTTTGAAGTTGTTAAAGCTTGTTTCGCAATCGTTGTAAAATAAATAAAGTATTAAAATATCGTGACATAAGCAATTAGTGCGACCCTACCCCTTCCCCACCTCCTCAAACATGCTAAACAAAATAATAACAACTTGTGCCCGTTTTTGTTTCGTTTTATTACAATGTACTATCAGTTTCAAAGGAACTTTCGTATTGGCATATAACCCCAACACAGCAGTATAATTTGGAGGTAAAAATAGCAAGCTACCAATGTGCGCTTAATAAGAACAGCTGGTATTCTAGATGAGTATCGAGTGGATACTATTATTTTCTTATCTGCTATATCTCAGAGATAACTAGAGAAAACACGAACTGCCCACAGGAATATATACCCGATAAGAGGTCAGTACTCGGTAATTGGGCATTACGCTGAAAGTAATTCAGCATAAACATGCGTGTATTTTTATGTTCTCGTAGACATTAATTCAGCAGTGCATTAATATGTAAAAGTACAGTCTGCAATCATCATCATCATCATCAGCATCATCAGCATCATCATCATCATCATCATCATCATCATCATCAGCATCAGCATCATCATCATCATCAGCAGCAGCAGCAGCAGCAGCAGCAGCAGCAGCAGCAGCAACAGCAATAGCAACAGGTAATGTAAAACAATAACAAATTGGTTTGAAAAATGTCAACTGATACTTAAAGCGACACTACATCAGTGAAAACGCAATTTATACAGAATGTAATTTCCTATTGTATGGTATCATTTTTCTCTCAAATATTTGCCTCAAAAACTGAGTATTTCAACTAATAAAGAAACGTCGTATACGCGGTTTGTTGACATAACAAAATAATGTAAATAGACTCGACATCCATGCGTAATACAACGCGTGTATCCTTGAATAACACGATGTTTTTATGTTACAGATTTACCGTTATATCTCACATGCGTACCTATGCATATTTATTTGTAGACTAATCTTAGTTAAATTATCTCTAAACGCGTTTAGTATTGACTCCAGTGACAAGCACACATCAAATCAGGAGCGCGGATAACCGTTATATGTAATCCTACTTTCACATTTGAAAGTTTGTAGACCACAAAAAACACTGTTTATTAATTCAATGTTAAGTGTTCGAATGTATTCAGAAGAATTTGTAGTAGCAATGCATTTATATGTGAAAAATGTAATTCCGCTTTAATGTGACGCGTATGTATATAATACCCCAAGTAGTATCTCAATATCTCAAATATAAATGCTTAAACCATACGTTCATGCCATAAGAAATATACATTTAAATTAATGTAATTCAAAAGAACTTCAAAAGAACTTCAAAAGCCGCGAAGAGATACTATATTTATGTAACATAGCCATCAGCAATTTGAATCTCCTATGAGTAAATTATAGTATGAAGAAATTTAATACGTAATCTGAATTCCCCTCAATGACAAATCTGAATTCCCATCAATAACAAATCTGAATTCCCATCAATGACAAATCTGAATTCCCATCAATGACAAATCTGAAAATATGAATTCCCATCAATGACAAATCTGAAAATATGAATTCCCATCAATGACAAATCGGTTGGAAATAGTGCTACTGTTTGTTAGGTTGCTATTCCTGCATCAGCACCAATTTGGGCTATATCGCCGGACGGTAGTTTACCTAACAACACCCTTCCTGGGCAGGCTCCAGCGGTTAATCAGTACTTGGTGCACCAACCTCCGTAAGAAACTACCAACTTTATCATAAATAGTGCTACTAATAGCTGTTTACATTTATATACTAACAACCACAAGTCTAATTAAACTTATACAAAATACCCTCAGAAGCATCTTCGTTTATTTATCGTCGCTACCGGTTGCCCATATAAGCGACGCCTCCTCAAGAGATTAGTCATTTGAAATTTTTGGAGGATAGTGCAATGCTACAGACAGAGACAGACCCATTCCAGAATCTCTTCTGGTTATTTTACATGCACGGTGTAAAGCACCGACACGAGACCTCGGTTTAACGTCCCATCTGAAAGACTGTTCATTTTACTAGGGTCAGACGGGGGGGATCGAACCTGCGATCCCTGGATTACCAGGCCAGCGTGTTAACCACTAAACTACATATCCGCATGTCATCGTAATGCAATCTATAACCGATGTACTCTTATTAAACATTCAAGTGGAAGTCGTAATAGCACAGTGGTAAAGCTTTCGTTCCAGGTGCGAAAGGTCCGGAGTTCGAGCCCCGCTGGAGCCGTTACGATTGTGCCCTTAGGCAAGGCATTTAAATTCCACATGGCCTCTTCTCTCTCCCTCGTGGCGATGGATTCCATCAGGAATAAGGTCTCGAGAGTGATTAATATAAGTTGACATAACTTGTTTCGCAATCGAGCTCAAATAAATTTGTATAAACTAAGTGGAAGTCGTAATAGCACAGTGGTAAAGCGTTCGTTCCAGGTGCGAAAGGTCCGGGGTTCGAGCCTCCGCTGGAGCAGATATGATTGTATCCTTAGGCAAGGCATTTAAATTCCACATTGCCTCTTCTCTCCCTCGTGGCGATGGATTCCACCAGGAATGAGGTCTCGAGAGTGATTAATATAAGTTGTAAGAACTTGTTTCGCAATCGAGCTAAAATAAAATGAGTGTGCTTAATAGCATACCATTAATGCAATCACAGTTTACTGATCAATGCATATAAATAGTATGTGTAGGCCATATATAAATACATTCAAACACAATACAAGTACCATACCCAATACAATACAAGTACCATACCCAATACAATACAAGTACCATACCCAATACAATACAAGTACCATACCCAATACAATACAAGTACCATACCCGCTTTCCAATGTATCCAAATAATCCATCATCATATTGTATTATATTCTAAACATAACAACAGCCGTTACATATCTATGAATAATATGTTCTCAAAACAACGATATGGAGAGACCACAACGCATTCAGTGTTATTATGCAACTGACAACACAACTATCTCGAGCCAGGAAGTGAACTAGAATATACTCGTATTTACACTCATTATGTTGCATTACTCGCCCACATACCAAACACACGTATGTTGTTTACATAACAAACTAATTCACAGGTTGACATTTAGGTCTTTCTACATGACATTTTGGCAACGTTATTGCCAATGTGAATGGTGCACCTTATTGCTAATAACATTTCGTAATAATCAGAGAATTCCAACAACATCATCCGTATTGGGTGGAGTGGTTACACTTATATCTCATTCTCACCAAGTTATGTATACAACTAAACTGTCAATCTTTATGTTCAATAGTGAAATACTGCAATCATATACACCGGCAGTAATGCTGTTAAAATGATGATTATGTTGTGGTTTTTTGTGATGATGATGATCGATGATGATCGATGATGATGATCGATGATTGATGATGATGATGATCGATGATGATGATGATGATCGATGATGATGATGATCGATGATGATCGATGATGATGATGATGATGATGATGATGATGATGATGATGATGATGATGATGATGATGATGATGATGATGATGATGATGATTGTAACCGGTTGGCAATATATTGATGCCCACAAGTTAGGAAACACATATGATCTCATTATATATTTTTATATATATAATATTCTTTTCCTGTGACGATTCTGAGATTTTCTATATGCCTCAAAACCGCAGCCCCTCTAATCTGCTATTCCCTCCAAACTGAATAAATATCTTGGTCCATTATTTATCGCTTCTTTGCTCAATGTAAAAAAACCCTCTGTAAACCGGGACCTCCTTTTCCGAATGCCGACCAGAGTTTGTACATGTTCAGCTGTAATGTACCCCTGTAAACCGGGACCTCCTTTTCCGAATGCCGACCAGAGTTTGTACATGTTCAGCTGTAATGTACCCCTGTAAACTGAGCAGCAACTTGTCGAGATCAATTATGAAACTGACTATTCTTTTAAACAAACTATCAGCTATTATTTTTCAGAATAGTGCAATGTACACCTAACATTAATCAGTTCATTACTTACTGCCAGACTATAAACATGTCTCACCCTCCTGCTAAGCATTGCAGAGTTGAATTGTTAATTTAGGAGAAATCTATCCCACTATGAACATCCCTTCAGGCGATAACCCCTCTAAACCGAACGTTGCCTATGGTCCGGTGGCCGTTCGGTTTTATAGTGGTTTCACTGTAAATGCATACAGTCAAACCTGTGCTAAAGGCCACCTCCGAATAAAGGCTGCATATGAAAAACCTGTCTCTAAAGACCATTTTTCTCTCCCGTTGAGCCATTTTCAATGCATTTTAACCCTCTATTGAGAGGCCACCTGCCAACAAAGACCACGTTTTGACGTTCCCGAGGGTGGCCTTTATAGACAAGTTTGACTGTATTTATATGTTAACCGGTGTGATTTTGCATTTATTTATGATTACTACCTGTTGTGCACACGAGTCACGCCCCATTAAAGGGTAGCTATTTTAGTAGTAATAGTGATCGATACTAACGGAGCTCTCTCTCTGGTTCATTTACGTGCACGGCATAAAGCACTCGTACCAGACCTCGATTTAAAGCACCCATACCAGACCTCGATTTAAAGCTAAAGTATCTCCCGAAATACAGAAATATGTTTTGCTTGTATGTAGATGGGATTGAACGTATGTTACTTGAATCAATGTTACCACTGGGATCACTGGTCCGCTCTCATCAGCTGCACCCAACACGTCAACGTTAAGTAAAGGTAGTACATGTATGGGCTTACCGTTGATACCGACTGTATCATCCAGCCGTACCAATATTAAAACCTCGGGTATTTATTGTGTTCATTCATCACGCCTTATTAATATTAATGTATCTGGGATTTATTGTGTGTATTGTGTGTATTGTGGTGTGTATTGTGTGTATTGTGTGTATTGTGGTGTGTATTGTGTGTATTGTGTGTATTGTGTGTAGTGTGTGTATGGTGTGTATTGTGTGTATTGTGTGTAGTGTGTGTATTGTGTGTATTGTGTGTAGTGTGTGTATTGTGTGTATTGTGTGTATTATGTGTATTGTGTGTGTGTGTGTATTGTGTGTGTGTATTTGTGTATTGTGGTGTGTATTGTGTGTATGTGTGTATTGTGTGTATTGTGTGTATGTGTGTATGGTGTGTATGGTGTGTATTGGGTGTATGTTGTATTGTGTGTATTGTGTGTATTGTGTGTATTGTGTGTATTGTGTGTATTGTGGTGTGTATTGTGTGTATTGTGTGTGTATTGTGTGTATTGTGTGTGTGTATTGTGTGTATTGTGTGTATTGTGTGTATTGTGTGTATTGTGTGTATTGTGTGTATTGTGTGTAGTGTGTGTATTGTGTGTGTGTATTGTGTGTATTGTGTGTAGTGTGTGTATTGTGTGTGTTTATTGTGTGTATTGTGTGTATTGTGTGTAGTGTGTGTATTGTGTGTAGTGTGTGTATTGTGTGTATTGTGTGTAGTGTGTATTGTGTGTATTGTGTGTATTGTGTGTATGTGTGTATTGTGTGTATTGTGTGTATTGTGTGTATTGTGTGTATTGTGTGTATTGTGTGTAGTGTGTGTATTGTGTGTATTGTGTGTATTGTGTGTATTGTGTGTATTGTGTGTATTGTGTGTATTGTGTGTGTATTGTGTGTATGTGTATTGTGTGTATTGTGTGTGTATTGTGTGTATTGTGTGTTTGTGTGTATTGTGTGTATGTGTGTATTGTGTGTATTGTGTGTGTGTGTGTGTGTGTGTAGTGTGGTGTATTGTGTGTATGTGTATTGTGTGTATTGTGTGTAGTGTGTATTGTGTGTATTGTGTGTTGTATTGGTGTGTATTGTGTGTGTATTGTGTGTATTGTGTGTGTATTGTGTGTATTGTGTGTGTATTGTGTGTATTGTGTGTGTGTGTATTGTGTGTGTGTATTGTGTGTATTGTGTATTGTGTGTGTGTATTGTGTGTGTGTGTGTTGTGTGTATTGTGGTGTGTATTGTGTGTATGGTTGTGTTTGTGGTGTGTGTATTGTGTGTGTATTGTGTGTATTGTGTGTGTGTGTGTGTTGTGTGTTGTGTGTATTGTGTGTTGTTTGTGTGTGTATTGTGTGTATTGTGTTTGTGTGTGTATTGTGTGTATTTGTGTGTAGTGTGTGTATGTGTGTATTGTGTGTGTGGTGTGTATGTGTGTATTGTGTTTGTGTGTATTGTGTGTATTGTGTGTAGTGTTGTAGTGTGTGTATTGTGTGTATTGTGTGTATTGTGTGTATTGTGTTGTATTGTGTTATTGTGTGTATGTGTGTATTGGTGTATGTGTGTGTATTGTGTGTAGTGTGTGTATTGTGTGTATTGTGTGTGTGTTATTGGTGTATTGTGTGTGTATTGTGTGTGTTGTGTGGTATTGTGTGTTTGTTGTGTGTGTTTTGGTGTGTATTGTGTGTGTTGTGTGTGTGTGTTGTTTGTGTGTATTGTGTGTATGTGGTTTGTGTGTATTGTGTGTGTGTGTGTGTGTGTATTGGTGTTTGTGTGTTTGTGTGTGTGTGTATTGTGTGTATTGTGTGTGTTGTGTATTGTGTGTATTGTGTGTTTGGTGTGTGTTTGTGTTTGTGTGTGTGTATTGTGTGTATTGTGTGTATTGTGGTTTGTGTTTGTGTGTATTGTGTGAGTGTGTGTATTGTGTGTATTGTGTGTGTTGTGTGTTTGTGTGTTGTGGTTTGTGTGTTTGTGTGTTATTGTGTGTATTGTGTGTATTGTGTGTATTGTGGTTGTGTGTATTGTGTGTATTGTGTGTATTGTGTGTATTGTGTGTATTGTGTGTATTGTGTGTATTGGTGTAGTGTGTGTATTGTGTGTATTGTGTGTATTGTGGTGTGTGTAGTGTGGTATGTGTGTGTGTGTATTGTGTGTATTGTGTGTGTGTAGTGTGTGTATTGTGTGTATTGTGTGTAGTGTGTGTAGTGTGTATTGTGTGTATTGTGTGTGTGTATTGTGTGTAGTGTGTGTATTGTGTGTATTGTGTGTATTGTGTGTATTGTGTGTATTGTGTGTAGTGTGTGTATTTGTGTTGTGTGTATTGTGTGTATTGTGTGTATTGTGTGTATTGTGTGTATTGTGTGTATTGTGTGTATTGTGTGTATTGTGTGTAGTGTGTGTAGTGTGTGTATTGTGTGTATTGTGTGTATTGTGTGTATTGTGTGTATTGTGTGTAGTGTGTGTATTGTGTGCATTGTGTGTATTGTGTGTATTGTGTGTATTGTGTGTAGTGTGTGTATTGTGTGTATTGTGTGTATTGTGGTAGTGTGTGTATTGTGTGTATTGTGTGTATTGTGTGTATTGTGTGTATTGTTGTGTGTGTGTATTGTGGTGTGTATTGTGTGTATTGTGGTGTGTATTGTGTGTATTGTGTGTAGTGTGTATTGTGTGTATTGTGTGTATTGTGTGTATTGTGTGTATTGTGTGTATTGTGTGTAGTGTGTGTATTGTGTGTAGTGTGTGTATTGTGTGTGTGTATTGTGTGTATTGTGTGTAGTGTGTGTATTGTGTGTGTTTATTGTGTGTATTGTGTGTAGTGTGTGTAGTGTGTGTATGGGTGTAGTGTGTGTATTGTGTGTATTGTGTGTATTGTGTGTGTGTATTGGTGTTTGTGTGTATTGTGTGTATTGTGTGTATTGTGTGTATTGTGTGTGTGTATTGTGTGTATTGTGTGTATTGTGTGTATTGTGTGTATTGTGTGTATTTGTGTGTATTGTGTGTATTGTGTGTGTGTATTGTGTGTGTATTGTGTGTATTGTGTGTATTGTGTGTATTGTGTGTATTGTGTGTATTGTGTGTATTGTGTGTATTGTGTGTATTGTGTGTATTGTGTGTAGTGTGTATTGTGTGTATTGTGTGTATTGTGTGTAGTGTGTGTATTGTGTGTGTGTGTATTGTGTGTATTGTGTGTATTGTGTGTATGGTGTGTATTGTGTGTATTGTGTGTATTGTGTGTATTGTGGTATTGTGTGTATTGTGTGTATTGTGTGTGTTGTGTGTATTGTGTGTATTGTGTGTATTGTGTGTATTGTGTGTGTGTTGTTGTGTGTATTGTGTGTATTGTGTGTATTGTGTGTATTGTGTGTATGTGGTGTGTATTGTGTGTATTGTGTGATTGTGTGTGTGTGTATTGTGTGTGTATTGTGTGTATTGTGTGTATTGTGTGTATTGTGTGTTGTGTGTATTGTGTGTATTGTGTGTATTGTGTGTATTGTGTGTATTGTGGTGTGTATTGTGTGTATTGTGTGTATTGTGTGTATTGTGTGTATTGTGTGTGTATTGTGTGTATGTGTGTATGTGTGTATTGTGTGTATTGTGTGTGTGTGTATTGTGTGTATTGTGTGTATTGTGTGTATTGTGTGTATTGTGTGTATTGTGTGTAGTGTGTGTATTGTGTGTATTGTGTGTATTGTGTGTGTGTATTGTGTGTATTGTGTGTATTGTGTGTATTGTGTGTATTGTGTGTTATTGTGTGTATTGTGTGTAGTGTGTGTGTGTATTGTGTGTGTATTGGGTGTAGTGTGTGTATTGTGTGTATTGTGTGTATTGTGTGTATTGTGTGTATTGTGTGTATGTGTGTATGTGTGTATTGTGTGTATTGTGTGTATTGTGTGTATTGTGTGTATTGTGTGTATTGTGTGTATTGGGTGTGTATTGTGTGTATTGTGTGTATTGTGTGTATTGTGTGTGTATGTGTGTATTGTGTGTATTGTGTGTAGTGTGTGTATTGTGTGTATTGTGTGTATTGTGTGTATTGTGTGTGTATTGTGTGTAGTGTGTGTATTGTGTGTATTGTGTGTATTGTGTGTATTGTGTGTATGGGTGTGTATTGTGTGTATTGTGTGTATTGTGTGTATTGTGTGTATTGTGGTGTGTATTGTGGTGTGTATTGTGTGTATTGTGTGTATTGTGTGTATTGTGTGTATTGTGGTGTGTATTGTGTGTAGTGTGTGTATTGTGTGTATTGTGTGTAGTGTGTGTATTGTGTGTATTGTGTGTATTGTGTGTATTGTGTGTATTGTGTGTATTGTGTGTATTGTGTGTATTGTGTGTATTGTGTGTATTGTGTTATGTGTGTATTGTGTGTATTGTGTGTGTATTGTGTGTGTATTGTGTGTATTGTGTGTATTGTGTGTATTGTGTGTATTGTGTGTGTTGTATTGTGTGCAGTGTGTATTGTGTATTGTGTGTATTGTGTGTAGTGTGTATTGTGTGTATTGTGTGTATTGTGTGTGTGTATTGGGTGTAGTGTGTGTATTGTGTGTATTGTGTGTATTGTGTGTATTGTGTGTATTGTGTGTATGTGTGTATGTGTGTGTGTGTGTATGGGTGTAGTGTGTGTATTGTGTGTATTGTGTGTATTGTGTGTATTGTGGTATTGTGTGTGTGTATTATGTGTATGTGTGTATTGTGTGTATTGTGTGTATTGTGTGTATTGTGTGTATTGGGTGTGTATTGTGTGTATTGGGTGTAGTGTGTGTATTGTGTGTATTGTGTGATTGTGTGTATTGTGTGTATTGTGTGTATTGTGTGTGTATTGTGTGTATTGTGTGTATTGTGTGTATTGTGGTGTGTATTGTGTGCATTGTGTGTATTGTGTGTATTGTGGTGTGTATTGTGTGTATGTGTGTATTGTGTGTATTGTGTGTATTGTGTGTATGTGTGTATTGGGTGTGTATTGTGTGTATTGGGTGTAGTGTGTGTATTGTGTGTATGGGTGTAGTGGTGTATTGTGTGTATTGTGTGTATTGTGTGTATTGTGTGTATTGTGTGTATTGTGTGTGTGTATTGGGTGTAGTGTGTGTATTGTGTGTATTGTGTGTATTGTGGTGTGTATTGTGTGTATTGTGTGTATTGTGTGTAGTGTGTGTATTGTGTGTGTATTGTGTGTAGTGTGTGTATTGTGTGTATTGTATGTATTGTGTGTATTGTGTGTATTGTGTGTATTGTGTGTATTGTGTGTATTGTGTGTATTGTGTGCATTGTGTGTGTGTATTGTGTGTATTGTGTGTATTGTGTGTATTGTGTGTATTGTGTGTATTGTGTGTATTGTGTGTGTGTTGTGTGTAGTGTGTGTAGTGTGTGTATTGTGTGTGTGTATTGTGTGTATGGTGTGTATTGGGTGTGTATTGTGTGTATTGGGTGTAGTGTGTGTATTGTGTGTATTGGGTGTAGTGTGTGTATTGTGTGTATTGTGTGTATTGTGTGTATTGTGTGTATTGTGTGTATTGTGTGTGTGTATTGGGTGTAGTGTGTGTATTGTGTGTATTGTGTGTATTGTGGTGTGTATTGTGTGTATTGTGTGTATTGTGTGTAGTGTGTGTATTGTGTGTGTATTGTGTGTAGTGTGTGTATTGTGTGTATTGTATGTATGTGTGTATTGTGTGTATTGTGTGTATTGTGTGTATTGTGTGTATTGTGTTATTGTGTGCATTGTGTGTGTGTATTGTGTGTGTGTATTGTGTGTATTGTGTGTATTGTGTGTATTGTGTGTATTGTGTGTATTGTGTGTATTGTGTGTGTGTATTGTGTGTAGTGTGTGTAGTGTGTGTATTGTGTGTGTGTATTGTGTGCATGGTGTGCATTGTGGTGTGTATTGTGTGTAGTGTGTGTATTGTGTGTATTGTGTGTGTGTATTGTGTACATTCCTATTGGATGTATTCATATCGCCTAGTCAATATTAAAACACCGTGTGTGTATTGTGTGCATTTCTATTGGATGTATTCATGTCGTCTTATCAATATTAAAACAGCGTGTGTGTATTGGATGTATTCATCCCGTCTGATCAATATTTAAACCTATAATATTCGAAGACAACAAATGGATCATGAATTGGAATTGCAAAACGTCTGCTACTAGTAATATATACGGCGCACCTACTGAACTAGCTGAGTCATTCCCGCAGATCGTAGTGAGTCTTTCAAACAAAATGGCCGTCTGACAGAACAATGCAGTATTATTATTCACAGGAAGTTGGTTGTTGTGTATGCACTTAGATCGGCGTCAGTTGTGTTTAAACAGTGTTTACTTCCCAATATACAATTCATATGTAATATTAATAAACATGGAAATGCTAGAATGAGAGACCATTCTAATAGATTAATCTCATGGGCATTAGGTTAAATATGTTTATTGCATACGTTACTATAAATAGTAACAAATTTAATGGTAGAAAAGCAAAATATCTGGTCGACGCGGGCAATAGATTTCGATTTTCGGCTCTGCCGGGCCAATATCGGATATTGGCCCGGCACGCGCCGAGAACGAATCACGAGCACGTGTCACAGGTAGCAACAACATAGTAACTACATTGTGTAAACATGGCCGCCGAAGCAACACTAAAGTCGTTGTCTGACAGATTGTTGTCTCTTGACGGTAAAATGGCTGAGCGAAATAAGCAAATAACAGCAAAAGAAACATACGGCTATGTATGCAATAAAGAAGTTATTAAACGGCTGCAGTGGGCCATTTGTGGATATTGGCGCACCTATCCGATATTGGCCCTCGGGCCTAACGCCCTCGGGCCAATATCTCCATAGGGTGCGCCAATATCCACAAATGGCCCACCTCCGCGGTTTAATAACCTCTAAATATTTCAGTTTCAGCTTCATATATAATTCATTTAATTATGCATAATACACGCGTACATACATCGACACAAATTAACAGACAGAACGGTATTATTTATATTTAAGTTTATTTAACGTCGCTACCGGTTGCCCAGTTGTGCGACGGGCAGATTACCTAACACCACCTTTCCTAGACAGGCTCTAGTGGTTACCAGTACTTGGTGCACCAACCTCCATAAGAAACTGCCAATGTTTTCATATAAAGAGACACGGTCTGAGCGGGGCTCGAACCCATGACCATCAGTGATGATAGGTTACAGTGGTATACAAGTCAGTGACCTTTACCACTCGACCACTGACATAAAGGTATTTTGTGTGTGTTTTACATTTATTTATCGTCGCTACCGGTTGCCCATATGAGCGACGCCTCCTGAAGAGATTAGTCATTTTAGATTGTTGGAGGGTAGTGCAATGATACAGACATATACCCATTCCAGAGTCTCCTCTGATTCTTTTACGTGCACGGTGTAAAGAACCGACATGAGACCTCGGTTTAAAGGTCCATCTAAAAGACTGTTAATTTTGTTAGGGTCTGAAGGGAGATCGAAATGTATTAGAACGTGTGACATCATATATTATTCTCCGCATTGGCTGACAATAGTACAATCTATTTCTCACGTTTTAGGTATTGCATTTGGTAACACATACAGACGTCGAACAGAGTTAATATAGTGTATAAGTCAGACATTACCCTCGACCAAATTGTGCAGCTAAAATATTTTATCAACCATTTGGATTGTTTTGGTCCTTACCCTAGACATAATCATGCTGCAGCTAAAATATTGTATCAGTCATTTGGATTGTTTTGGACCTTACCCTAGACATAATAATGCAGTCACAATGAGATCCTAGTGTTCCTGTATTAAATCCTATAAAACCTAACTGCATAGCTAAACATCTCAACATAATGTCAGATAATAAACTATTTTATACAGAATAGCAGCGGTAAACTTGTGTATTTCTTGCTAATCTTAGCTGCGTGTACAACCGCCGGGTGGCACAAGTGCACGCCCGATCGATACATATGTTCATGTATGTCTTGATTGACTGATAAGATGTTATCTGGGTCTGTGCATTCCTTTTACCGCTCAGTCAGGTATACTAAATGAGAACACTTTAGTATATGCAACTAATTGTAAGGATCACCATTCTGTTGAAGTTAGTGAGATTTTAATAAAACCTTTCGTGTATGGTTTTATTTTACAGAATTTAAATAATATTGTAAGTACAAAGCAAATCAACCCACTAATTGTAAATTTATATTATTATTTACATGTTTCTACAATGATGTCTCTTTCAAAATATACAAATAAACATATAATAATTAGTAGAATGATGTCATTAAGCACAGCTAGTAAATTACTCTGAATAGAAGTTATTGAGCACAGATAGTAAATGACACTGAATATAAGTTATTGAGCACAGATAGTAAATTACACTGAATAGAAGTTATTGAGCACAGCTAGTAAATTACTCTGAATAGAAATTATTGAGCACAGATAGTAAATTACTCTGAATAGAAGTTATTGAGCACAGATAGTAAATTACACTGAATAGAAGTTATTGAGCACAGATAGTAAATTACACTGAATAGAAGTTATTGAGCACAGCTAGTAAATTACTCTGAATAGAAGTTATTGAGCACATATAGTAAATTACACTGAATAGAAGTTATTGAGCACAGATAGTAAATTACACTGAATAGAAGTTATTGAGCACAGATAGTAAATTACACTGAATAGAAGTTATTGAGCACAGATAGTAAATTACACTGAATAGAAGTTAGTATGCACAGATAATAAATTACACTGAATAGAAGTTATTGAGCACAGATAGTAAATTACACTGAATATAAGTTATTGAGCACAGATAGTAAATTACATGAATAGAAGTTATTGAGCACAGATAGTAAATTACACTGAATAGAAGTTATTGAGCACAGATAGTAAATTACACTGAATAGAAGTTATTGAGCACAGATAGTAAATTACACTGAATAGAAGTTATTGAGCACAGATAGTAAATTACACTGAATAGAAGTTAGTATGCACAGATAATAAATTACACTGAATAGAAGTTATTGAGCACAGATAGTAAATTACACTGAATAGAAGTTATTGAGCACAGCTAGTAAATTACTCTGAATAGAAGTTATTGAGCACAGCTAGTAAATTACACTGAATAGAAGTTGTTGAGCACAGCTAGTAAATTACTCTGAATAGAAGTTATTGAGCACAGATAGTAAATTACACTGAATAGAAGTTATTGAGCACAGATAGTAAATTACACTGAATAGAAGTTATTGAGCACAGCTAGTAAATTACTCTGAATAGAAGTTATTGAGCACAGCTAGTAAATTACACTGAATAGAAGTTGTTGAGCACAGCTAGTAAATTACTCTGAATAGAAGTTATTGAGCACAGATAGTAAATTACACTGAATAGAAGTTATTGAGCACAGATAGTAAATTACACTGAATAGAAGTTATTGAGCACAGCTAGTAAATTACTCTGAATAGAAGTTATTGAGCACAGCTAGTAAATTACACTGAATAGAAGTTATTGAGCACAGATAGTAAATTACACTGAATAGAAGTTATTGAGCACAGATAGTAAATTACACTGAATAGAAGTTATTGAGCACAGCTAGTAAATTACTCTGAATGGAAGTTATTGAGCACAGCTAGTAAATTACTCTGAATAGAGCACACATTATATATATTAAATTATTTTAAGCATACTTGTTATGTACATACCCATATAGTGTCATATTTTACAACGTCGTAGTTCTTATCTATGTAAATAACGTGTACATTATTTTATTTGTGAACACGTTTTATATTAACTATGTAGAAGCTGCTAATCCATCCCTAGTCTGACCAGAGGTGGTTCTGACTTCTTAAAACACATTCTAATTTGCGCGATAGTGCTCTCTTTCTCTGCCAGAAACATAAAAAACAGTATTTTACATATCTGTTAGTGTCATGATTAGCGACGTTTACATAGCTTTTAGAAAGTAAAACATGTCTCACGTATTGTAATATGCTATTGTCTCTTATAGTTCTCATTTGTAGAATGGCTATGTGCAATGTATGTGTTATAATATCAATTGGAATGTATGTACTGTACATAGATGAGACAGACATAAAGGTATAATACCATATATACGTATCATGGTGTGGACCCGAGTCAAAGGCAAATAAACATTTGCAACGAGGTTTGGGACCAAACATGTGTAACGTGTTGAAATCAGAAAACATGACAATGCACAGGCACTGCTGGGTTACCGTGTTGGTAACAGTGGTCCATGTTGTATTACACCAGCCATCCCACAACACCGCAGCACTTTAATGATTAATCAGATTACAACTACTTTAAAATCATATGGCTCTGTGTTTCCCATAGCCGCATAACTCCTTAATTAACTCTGGCAGAAGAACCGTAAGTCATTAAAGAAAAGTACAACCGACCTACAACCGTTAACCTATTTCATTCTGGATACCGTTCAAACGGTATTTGCAAAGAACATAGAGCCAGATCAACCGCCACGGAGGGTTCCGTCTGATCAGGCTCTATGCTGTTTTTGCTATTCAGATGATCTTGCTAAGACACTTGGCTATGCAGCAAACAACATAGATCCTGATCAGCACGCAGCGTCACATGCTGTGGCTGATCTGGATCTATGTTGTTTGCAAAAGCCTTTAAATATATCCAGAATTTATTTATTCAAACTAAGTTATCTTATCTGATTAACGTACCAAACGAAATTAATATGGCTTATGTATACATATATAAGCCGAAAACGATCCACGATCCAATATGTAAAATATTGGACTGTGTGAGGTGTGTAACACCGAAGACAGTGGCAATATTTTACATATTGGATCCATTACTTAAAACCCACACTTATATAACAAGATCCTACTAATTAAAATTGTTAATTTCGTCCATTTACGCGTAGGATTTAACATAATACTCTGACCCTTTGACAGCAATCCAATATTAATAATAATGGACTGCAAGTACGAATGTATGACCGACAGTGTTTTAACTATATATAATTATTTACAATCAGGGCCATGAACAACCATCAAATTCGGAAGGATGATCGAGATGCCATCATATTCATACTCTTACAAAACAAATGCTCACAGGACAAGCAACCATAGTTCACATACACAATACATTGGGTGCAGACTAACATAATTACATCACGCGATCTTCAGAAATACAAGATTTACTGAGGAGATAATGTGTCTATAGCCAGCCATCAGAGCGGTGGTTTGAGAACAAACGTGTACGGACATTTTAAAGAAAGAAATAGTGCTTGAAATTGGGGGGGGGGTGAGTATGTAAATAGCAACGTTTAAACGTTATTTCTTTTACAATGAATGCGAAGCAAAAACAACTTATATTAATCACTCTCGTTGGCGCGGATGAAAGTGTAAAATTAATGTGATCATTCGTGTGGGAGGAAACCGGAGTACCCGGAGAAAACCCACCTGTCCGATCTGGCGACCACCGTACCATCTCACATACTTCCCGGTCCGAGGATCGAACCCGGTTTGCTTTGGTGAGAAGCGAGTGCGCTTACCACTGCGCTAATCGGCAGCCAACTATGTAATTATCATGAACACATATTAACTATTGCTAACAAATGTAAGGTTAAAAACATTCTTCACCCACCTTGTTTTCGACAGTTTCTCGGTAACAATATGTGAGTCATCCATTTAGACAGCCTTTCTCACTATCAGGTCGAACTGAGAAAATGTTTCTGTGATGTCTGTATCTAATAAATATATATATCTGGAAAAACCAGCACACTACCGTACTCACCCTAATCATAAACACAGGAGCTCATAGCGTGTCTATGCAAATTGGAATAATTGAGTATAGTATATGCATGTGTGTGGTTTCGCAGGTAAACACAGGTTGTTATTCAATATAAAGATGGTAATATTCATTTAGATTACTCGAAGATACAAGAGTTTAAGTACATTGTACAACATAATGTAGATGCTAGTGTTTTGTGGGGATACTTATTTGTATCTCTGTATAAGAGTTGTTTTCGAACTATTTCTTGTCGTGTTATCTAACTTATATAGAATTAGTATGACTCTTTATATAAATAATTATTTGGGACTGGCTTATGTGTGTGTTTTACGTTTATTTATCGTCGCTACCGGTTGCCCATATGAGCGACGCATCCTGAAGAGATTAGTCATTTTAGATTGTTGGAGGATAGTGCAATGATGCAATGATACAGACAGAGAGACCCATTCCAGAGTCTCCTCTGGTTCTTTTACGTGGCACGGTGTACATCACCGACACGAGACCTCGGTTTAATGTCCCATCTGAAAGACTGTTAATTTTATTAGGGTCAGACGGTGGATCGAACCTGCGATCCCTGGATTTCCAGTCCAGCGTGTTACCACTGGACCACAGATCCGTCTGTGGACAGGCGTAGCCTGTAACATAGCTATTACATATCCTATGTCGTTTGTATCGATCATTATGATTGGCTCTTAAAATATCAGTCAGTCCAATAGCAGGCACGGTTACTTCTGATCTACGACATGCTTATGTTCATGCAAATGTTGTCAATCGTGTGGGGGGAAGCCGGAGTACCCAGAGAAAACCATCTACCCGATCTGGCGACCACCGTACCATCTCGCATACTTCCCCGTCCGAGGATCGAACCCGGGTCGCATTTGTGAGAAGAGAGCGCGCTAACCACTGCGTTAATCGGACAGTCATATACTCAAATTAATAATGGTGACCCTATGTGATAGACCTCTCTATGGTGGCAATATAATAGTATAGTCTCCTATCAATCATTGACCAATGACTACGTTCCGCCATGTATATATTCATTATATTGTAAGCGTTTATTACAGTGAAAGGGCCAGTCATTTCTGAGTTATGAGACACCTCGTATGAACATCAGTTCTTCATGAATACTATCCGTGTAAGCCATGCACCAGGCTGATAGGCAATCGGTAACTAGCTGATGGTGACTCACTAACCGTATATATCAGAAATAACCCACGACGACATTCGAACCTTCAACCGCCCTTTCCGAAGGTGGTCATATTGACCACTAAGCCACTGATACGATTTGTAAAATTGACTATGCATGAATTAGACTCTAATAGATTAATACAAGCACAGCCGATACAAAATGAAAGGTGAAAAACAGTCACCTCGTATCTACCTAATGACCAATTATACATAATGTCAGTCATCATGTGTGTATTACATTGCGTGTTAGTGAAGTGAATAACACGTACCTGATTGCCCGCACCTGTGCCGAACAAAGAGTGCAATATACTTACGTTTTCATCAAAATGTCTCAGAGCCAGACTTACTTTCCTTATCACGTACTCACCATATAATGAACAACACCGGTAGAGGGGATTGAACATTCATTCGCGAATATCTAGTCATGTAGAGGGGATTGAACATTCACTCGCGTATATCTAGTCATGTAGAGGGGATTGAACATTCACTCGCGTATATCTAGTCATGTAGAGGGGATTGAATATTCATTCGCGAATATCTAGTCATGTAGAGGGGATTGAACATTCATTCGCGAATATCTAGTCATGTAGAGGGGATTGAACATTCATTCGCGAATATCTAGTCATGTAGAGGGGATTGAACATTCACTCGCGTATATCTAGTCATGTAGAGGGGATTGAATATTCATTCGCGAATATTTAGTCATGTAGAGGGGATTGAACATTCACTCGCGTATATCTAGTCATGTAGAGGGGATTGAACATTCATTCGCGAATAGCTAGTCATGTAGAGGGTATTGAACATTCATTCACGTATATCTAGTCATATACTAACAAATCATCAGGTAAAGGGGATTGAATATTCATTCACGTATATCTCTAATCATATACAAATGTACTAGCAAATCATCAGGTAAAGGGGATTGAATATTCATTCACGTATATCTAGTCATGTAGAGGGGATTGAATATTCATTCACGTACGTTCATCTCGCCATATAGTTAGTCATTTAACTCCATAGTAACTAGTTAACCAAGTGTACAGGTGGAAACAGGTTTTAAGCATTTAGGTAATTTCAAAAAGCCTCCTTCTTATGTATTTTCGATTAGCTTCAATGGATTATCGTACTAGCTATGCAAACATATTGTTATTTATTGTAATACCATCGCCCTGGGAAACTGCCTGACCTGCACGATCTACCTGCAGCCATTTGGATATGTCACTTCTGTTTAAGTAGTTGAATAGTTTATCTACATTTTATATTTAGTGGACACTTCCACACTCCATTACTATTCGCCTAGCAACGTGTACCCTCTAAACGTACTCCAACGGGGAAAGGGATTGACATCAGCTTTAAGCTTGTTTCCCATTCCATATCGGTTTCAATGTATATCAACTTTGTGTTCATATATGTTTATATAAGTATGTACTTGATCCGCATGAATATGTTTAAACTAACGACCGTCTACGAATATAGAACATAATGAAAAAAGTAACGCATACAAACAGATGCCGATCTGCAGATGCCCCGGCCGATCTCCTCAATGCGTGCACGTCGCGGTCGGGACACATCTCGCAGCAGCAGCGTAGGATACTGGGATCGTCTGTCCGTCTAGCTTGCAACAAGGGACACACGCTTCACCATCGCTGACAACCATCGGAAGTGGTGAAGGTATGGACAGACCCTAGAGCGACCGAGACGGCCAGATGTCTTCCATATCCGTTTATATGCTGCTGCAGGATGACCAACAGTGAGTAGGGTGGCCCTAACAGGGACCGATTTTGAAAGAAACCACCAACACCTCAGGATTTATTGTCACCCTGAAAGGAAGAAGAAACCGCCTCACGATGTCATCTTTTATCGCACCATCATCAGACACAACAAGAACACTGCTCTACAAGACATCAGCCAGCAACAGCTACATATCATCACGAATAACCAACAGTGCAAGGCACGTACTAATAATCATGTTAGAACGCTCGCCCACATAGTTCGCCGGAGGCGAGGATAAACAAACTGAAATACTTCTACAACAGATTGTCGAACATGTAAGTCTAGGCAAGGTCAAACTGACCACCTGAATGTAGTTGTGTTCTGACATATACCTTCATTCTACCACAATAGGTTTATGTAAGGTCATAAAATGTTGGGTAATAGAAGAAAGAAAGACAATTGGATCCAGATGTCACAAAGGATAACAAGAAGCTTTCATAATGAGATACATTACTGGGTTTTCGATTACCTCCCTTGACAGATAAAGTCCGATTTAACCCGAAATATGTATTGGTCATTTTAGTTGAAGGCCTTTGTTTGTATTGGTGTTCCCTTATGTTGCGGTATGATAAATGTGAGTTTATCAAAAGCATGTTAATTAATTTATAATCAATTTCTACAGTAAAGTATCCATTGGATAGGCTGTAGGATATCTGTCGAGATTTAGAAATTTAATAATTATAAGATAAGAAAACTAATGAAAACAGATATCATGTGGTGTAAAGGAAACAACGATAAAAACAGAGGAAGCCAATTAAGAGGACCATTCTACTTTCATGAGTATTCAGGGGCAGTAACTGACTAATGTCACACATTGATGAATAACTGTAGTTTGATATTAATGATCTTTGTTATATTTCTAGCATTAAAGGACATTAGCTGCTTCCAGAATATCACAGAAAAACAATGAGGGACTATGTCAGTTACTGCCCCTGAGTACTCTATAATATGTGTAGGTTCTCTTAAGTTGTTTCCTCTGTTTTATCGTTGTTTCCTTTGCACAACATGCTATCAATTTTCTTCCACTTTCTCATCGTATAATTATTATGTTATTATATCTCGTCATATATCCAATATTGTATCCAATGGGTAAACAATCTGTAAAACATGTTTATCAATTAATTACCATTATTTAGATATATTCACATTTATCAT
Source organism: Archivesica marissinica (assembly GCA_014843695.1). Lineage (NCBI taxonomy): Eukaryota > Metazoa > Mollusca > Bivalvia > Venerida > Vesicomyidae > Archivesica > Archivesica marissinica. Next base: position 24,334,954 of record CM026403.1, read on the forward strand.
AACGCAACATCTGGCTAGGGAAAAACTGTAAATACAGAGGATTTCAACTGAAAGAACCACTATATATTTAGGGATAAATCGTTTATTTATCGTCGCTACCGGTTGCCCATATGAGCGACGCCTCCTGAAGAGATTAGTCATTTTAGATTTTTGGAGGATAGTGCAATGATACAGACAGAGACCCATTCCAGAATCTCATCTGGTTCTTGTACGTGCACGGTGTACAGCATCGACACGAGACCTCGGTTTAATGTCCCATCTGAAAGACTGTTAATTTTATTAGGGTCAGACGGAGTATCGAACCTGCGATCCCTGGATTACCAGTCCAGCGTGTTACCACTGGACTACAGATCCGTCTGTATTATCTGAAGTATGGGGAATTAAACCTTAAATGATTTACATGACTGGCGAACATATCCCATAATGCATATCGCCAAGATGGCTGCATATATTTGTAATTAAGAACAAGAATGGAATAGTAGGCGTAGATCAGAGGCCGGATTCACAAACAGGCTTAAGCTTAAATGTCCACTAAATGTTTGAGGGGAACGTTTAATAAATGCCACTTTTAACTTACTGCATTATGTATGCCCTATGTTGTTGTATGTTATATGTGATATATGTTTTGCAATAAATATTGTTTAACCCTTTCCCTCATAGAAGCACCTCTTGACGCCACTACCAATACGACATACATTGACAATGTAATAGCCAAACCAATGTTCATAATGCACTCCTGAATCTCATGTAGTTCCAGTAATATCTATGGAGGTGGGATAGATATGGCGACTACTCATCCACTGCATGATAGCTAAATGGCTGTCGTTTGTATGGAGATATAATAGTATATTAACCTAAATCTCTATGAAGGAAAGGGTTAAATGGCTGTTGTTTGTATAGAGATATACTAGTATATTAACCTAAATCTCTATGAAGGAAAGGGTTAAATGGCTGTCGTTTGTATGGAGATATACTAGTATATTAACCCAAATCTCTATGAAGGAAAGGGTTAAATAGCTGTTGTTTGTATAGAGATATAATAGTATATTAACCTAAACCTCTATGAAGGAAGTGGTTAAATGGCTGTCGTTTGTATGGAGATATACTAGTATATTAACCTAACTCTCTATGAAGGAAAGGGTTAAATGGCTGTCGTTTGTATGGAGTAATACTAGTATATTAACCTAAATCTCTATGAAGGAAAGGATTAAATGGCTGTTGTTTGTATAGAGATATAATAGTATATTAACCTAAATCTCTATGAAGGAAATGGTTAAATGGCTGTCGTTTGTATGGAGATATACTAGTATATTAACCTAAATCTCTATGAAGGAAAGGGTTAAATGGCTGTCGTTTGTATGGAGATATACTAGTATGTTAACCTAAACTCTATGAAGGAAAGGGTTAAATGGCTGTCGTTTGTATGGAGATATACTAGTATATTAACCTAAATCTCTATGAAGGAAAGGGTTAAATGGCTGTCGTTTGTATGGAGATATACTAGTATATTAACCTAAATCTCTATGAAGGAAAGGGTTAAATGGCTGTCGTTTGTATGGAGATATACTAGTATATTAACCTAAATCTCTATGAAGGAAAGGGTTAAATGGCTGTCGTTTGTATGGAGATATACTAGTATATTAACCTAAATCTCTATGAAGGAAAGGGTTAAATGGCTGTCGTTTGTATGGAGATATATTAATATATTAACCTAAATCTCTATGAAGGAAAGGGTTACACCAAATACCGTTATTGAATATGTAGGGTGTCCAATACACCTCAACGTCTACCAACATGTTGGCGTCTAGTTCAAATATTTAGACTTGAAAAATGTAACATTTTAATATCAAGGCATTTTTCAAAGTTTAAACGCTAAACCTGAATTACGCATAGCATATTTTATATTCCAAAAGGTCAATTTTGTAGATTAAAATTGTTAACAAGATGAACACACATACCGTTGTTTGAATTATGCACATCTGCAACGTCTCTTGGCACAATATTATACAAGAAATCAACGTATATATTTCATGGGAGAGTTTCACCTATCCGTTTCGTCAATTTTGAATATTTGGTTATTACGAAAAGCCAAAATAGAAATCATTAGATGAAATTGTTTTGAAGATTTATCTCCCGTGCCATTTTGGTGAACCTAATAAGATTTCGTTCATTATCAAATTATTCATACGCATGAAATGTACTTACAAATAATTCATTCGGATATATTTTGTGAAGACGCCCAGGACATTGCACAGAAACGGTGGGAGAATCACACCTGTCGATTTCAAACGGCAAAATCGTATGACCAATGGTCAGACAATATATTTTAAACGGTGTTTATATCTATATTTATGATTTTTCTTAACACCAATGCTTCAAAATCTTGCTCACAAATCCCGCCATCGGATCAGGGCGGAAAGTGCTATGCGAAAATGAGCTTTAAAGATAAGACCTCGAAATAACAGATACAAATTTTCTTATGTAGAGGTCTTATATATAGGACTAGTTGTCGTCTAGCTTTATGTTACTTACAGGTGGTTTCCTCTACCCACTGAAATGTGCATTTTGCAAGCTATGGGTACCCCACTTATTGTGTAATTTCCTAACCAGTCCGCACACTCATTCTATAGTGCACGGCTTACAGCACTGGCATGATATCTAGGTTTTAAAGTCCCACTGAAAGTAATACTAGAATTAGGGTCAGACGGGGGATCGCTGAATGTAATACTAGAATTAGGGTCAGACGGGGGATCGCTGAAAGTAATACTAGAATTAGGGTCAGACGGGGGATCGCTGAAAGTAATACTAGAATTAGGGTCAGACGGGGGATCGCTGAAAGTAATACTAGAATTAGGGTCAGACGGGGGATCGCTGAAAGTAAGTAAGACATGTTTGTAATATCCTGAAGTGACTAACATGTTTGTAATATCCTGAAGTAACTAACATGTTTGTAATATCCTGAAGTAACTATCATGTTTGTAATATGCTGAAGTAACTAACATGTTTGTAATATCCTGAAGTAACTCATGTTTGTAATATGCTGAAGTAACTCATGTTTGTAATATGCTGAAGATGGTACGCAGGTACAGGAAAATAGTCCACTGTTGCTAAAAGACATTTGTATTAACTATAACAATCTAATTACATATCTATGTCTAGCACAACTGTGCATGCACAATGGCACACTATGCTACAATGCATTACTTCATTGTTAGATTGTAAACATCTGTCAGATGTATCATAAAAGTATTAATGCATTCATTGGCTGCAAATATTTACATAATAATTAATTGATCGGATGTAAAATGTTTGTTTACATAAGAATTAATTGGTCGGCTACAAATCTTGTACATAAGAATTATACATCGGCTGCAAAACATGTACATACGAATTAATTGATCGGCTACAAAACGTTTACATATGAATTAATTGATCGGCTTCTAAGCGTTTACATATGAATTATTTGATCGGCTGCAAAGCGTTTACATATGAATTAATTGATCGGCTTCTAAGCGTTTACATATGAAGTATTTGATCGGCTGCAAAGCGTTTACATATGAATTAATTGATCGGCTTCTAAGCGTTTACATATGAAGTATTTGATCGGCTGCAAAGCGTTTACATATGAATTAATTGATCGGCTTCTAAGCGTTTACATATGATGAAGTATTTGATCGGCTGCAAAGCGTTTACATATGAATTAATTGATCGGCTGCAAAGCGTTTACATATGAATTATTTGATCGGCTGCAAAGCGTGTATATATGTATGATAAGATAAACATTACACACACTGAAGTACCAAACACACCTATGGTATCTACATATGTAAAGAGAATTTCCAAATGCCAAGTCTACAAAATCAATACAGGTGTCCACCTATAATAATGCTTATCAGTCAAACTGTCACTAACAAATATTATAAAACTAATAAAACTCCATTTTGTTGGGGAATTTTCAAAAACAGACATGGTATGTTTAGTTATAGTAGATAAACGTTATGCTAAATGTAATATGACAAATGACATATTTCATGGAAGTGGAATTTGCTATTTTTAAAGCGGATGTTGCCAAACGTGAAAGGGAAACACGCTCGAATGAAAACAATCTGACAAACGGATAGATAGTCTTGCACTGCATTACCTATATATACACGTCCCCGAGTGAGTAACTAACGGATATGTAGTCCAGTGGTTAACACGTTGGACTGGTAATCCAGGGGTCGCAGGTTCGATCCCCCGTCTGATCCTAATAAAATTAACAGTCTTTCAGATGGGACTTTAAACCGAGGTCTCATGTCGGTGCTTTACACGTGCATGTAAAATAACCAGAGGAGACTCTGGAATGGGTATCCGTCTGCATCATTGCACTATCCTCCGAAAATCTAAAATGACTAATCTCTTCAGGAAGCGTCGCTCATATGGGCAACCGGTAGCGACGATAAATAAACGTAAAACACACACGAGTAACTAAGTTTCAAAATTTAGCAATGCATGCCTGTAGTATGATCACACAGTGTGTCGGAGGTATTGCCAAGAATTCCGTACAGGTAACGTTGACGGAGGCCAACTGATGAACAACAGTTATACGTACGCATCTCAAACCACCACATCCTTTCCCCTGATCCTTCTCTACATTTATAAATAACATAACCAATTCAACCGATGCCATCTCTACTGGAAATGTTGCTAGTATATTTTTTATTTGAGAAAATCGATTAAAATAGCTGAAGATGTGTTTTATTCTTGGTCATGTATACTTGACGGCATTAAAAACGCAACATTTCAAAAAATTATTTTCTATGTATATACTCTATATTGCAAATATTTTTCTAGCGATATACTTTAACTGCGAATTATTACATGAAACTGTGAGAAATGGATTATTTTAGGTGATTGTCTAGTGCATAGACTGGCTTATTGAAATTAATAATTATATGCGTTGAAATTCAATGTTGATTATTAAATATTCTTATGTATATGGTTGCGTTTCTATTGCGTTTAAGTATATTTACATATTGTTATACTAGGGCACTGCTCCTCTGTAGTCTGCGTTTAATTATTCCGCGTTTCAGTTGTTATGTAGTCCCCAACAGTGTGTTAGAATAATATTTTAAATGACCATAATTGACTTAATGTATCTGTTGATGAATTTACGAAGAAGATTATAATACAAATAGAGTATGCAATATTTAATTTGTCACATGCAGTAATGATATTGTGTTTCCGGTGATGTGACAGTTTGACTGATATAAATATACAGCAATGCCTAATGTAGTCACACAGAGGGATGCCTCACCCACCTGTCCCGGACCACAGAGGGATGCCTCACCCACCTGTCCCGGACCACACTGCCTATTTGCCGCCAGGGCTTGTGCTGGGATGGATCGACAACAAACCTTAAATATATCCATTGTGGTCTTATATGAGGTAGTTACTGGACCGAAAGTAAAACTGCGCCTACGTAAACATACGATCTTGATTGGTTTTACTGTAGTTGTCAGACCATGGCGTCAGCAACGAATTCAACGAATAACTCTTCCGCGGTTACGCATGCGCAGTTTGATTTCCGGATTTACTAATGAAAAAACGATGGTCAACTCTGGTAATTTTCACACTCTGTCATGAGTATTTCACGCTCTGTCATGAGTATTCTCATGACATTCATGATGCTTCCTTGAACACTGATTTTGCACAATTTAATTTATTAAATATGCCAACACTTGTTTCTGATTTGATTGAACACGTCACCTGGCGTCATTTTACTGAGGAGTGAGGACAATGCCAAATGTTTTAAAGGGTTTCGAATTAAAATCGAGCACACCTGTATTTAATTTAGTTTTACACATTCTCTAGCCAGAACACTTGGAATTACCTAACTTCTTAATTGGATCTAATTGGAAATACTAAGTCATTATATGACATTACCGAGCAGACACATAATGTAAAAACATAGCGAAGAAATTGGTCGCGACGTTCTTAAAACAAAGTTGACCATATGCGATGCAGATGTTGAGAATTGATTGGTGACTGACATTGAAAAAAAAAAATCAAACCAATCTGTAATACGACAAAACAAATATATCTAGTCAAATTATTTAAATAAAGTGTAAACAATAGATGGTTACGTTTTACGAAACATATGCTCTCTGTAAATTAGATTTGCTATGTACCGCTGTTTAAAACCGTATTACTGTATATATACCTCATGTTTGTATCATGCATCATAGCACTGAGTGAATAAATTTGATTTGATTTGATTTGATTTTCACTAGGTCTTCAGTTTTTTGTATAACTATTTTTGCATAAACATATACAGATTAATAAAGGATACACTCTTGGCTTAAACATATTTATTCGACATTATATAACATAATTTACAACAAATAATTATGTACACTATACATACAAGTGGATTGAAATGAAAGCTAAAAGCTTATTGGATTTCTCTCCACATATAAAAGCTTGATTTCATAATCATGTTGTAATTATTCATAATGTATTTATTCATGCTAAATTAGAATTTATTTGGTGTAATTATTAATTAACACAGGTAGAACCAATACCGTAGTCAATTGACGTCTGTTTCAATTAATACATAATTATACATTATTAATACAAACATACTGCCTTACACTGGGTGATCTCTGCTAAAAAAATGTAACTTTGAATTTTGGTGGTGAGTTAGATTTCATTATACTGACAAAGAATTGGCTCCTTTTAATGTTGAGTTTTTGTTGTTAATAAATAAATTGTATTTGATATATCGAAATAAACTTTTATATGATGAAGCGACACCCAACTATGTAAGCTAAGCGTTAAATATATATATTTCACTGCTGTAGTATACAATGTTGTTGCATAGATGTTTGTAGATCATCATAATATTATTAATAAAATGGTCATATATTATATATATTAATCTTTATTATAGTCTTGTATTCAGAATAATCGCATAAAAGGGACACAACTCCTCAGTATTACCAGTTATAAAGTCATTAGAAGATTAGTCTCCCTTACATGTGCTTGGCGCGAACTCAACATAATTATTTCCAGACAAAGTTCAGAGATAGGAACCAGATAAGCAAAACCATGTGTAAAGACTATACTGTATATTGTCTACACACAGTGTATGGTATACACACAGACCCAATTTTCTAGACTTCTATCACGGAAATACATTCATCCTAGTATTTCAAAGAAACGGATCTGACAGAAAAGTGCAGAGGTTATCTAGGAAACATATTTCTTAGAATTATACTCCGGATTCATCTATATGTTGAATACGGTGTAGTACTAGATTTATATCAAGAGCTGTGATCAAGTGGGAGCGCGGTCGCTTCAGGTGCGAATGGCCCGGGGTTCGAGCCCCGCTGGAGCCGTTACGAGTGTGCCTTAAGGCAATGCATCTAAATTCCACAGTGTCGCATCTCTCTCACTCGTGGCGACGGATTCCATCAGGAATGAGGTCTCGAGCGTGATTAATATAAGTTGTAAGAACTTGTTTCACAATCGAGCTAAAAAGAAATGTGTATAAACTATATCAAGATTTCGCTGATTCGCTCACAAATTCGCAAAGGTATTGATCATAGATTTGTACATTGAGATTAAAAATAAATAATGATATTGAATGTCATGCTATGTTTATTTGTCTGGCCATATTCGTCTCTTTTACATGTTAACCCGTCCCCTCATAGAGGCACCTCTTGATGTCATTACCAATACGACATACATTGACAATGTAGTAGCCACACCAATGTTCATAATCCCTTCCCCTCATAGAAGCACCTCTTGACGCCATTACCAATACGACATACATTGACAATGTAGTAGCCACACCAATGTTCATAATCCCTTCCCCTCATAGAAGCACCTCTTGATGCCATTACCAATACGACATACATTGACAATGTAGTAGCCACACCAATGTTCATAAACCCTTTCCCTCATAGAAGCACCTCTTGACGCCATTACCAATACGACATACATTGACAATGTAGTAGCCACACCAATGTTCATAAACCCTTCCCCTCATAGAAGCACCTCTTGATGCCATTACCAATACGACATACATTGACAATGTAGTAGCCACACCAATGTTCATAATCCCTTCCCCTCATAGAAGCACCTCTTGATGCCATTACCAATACGACATACATTGACAATGTAGTAGCCACACCAATGTTCATAATCCCTTCCCCTCATAGAAGCACCTCTTGACGCCATTACCAATACGACATACATTGACAATGTAGTAGCCAAACCAATGTTCATAATAAAGGCCAGAATCTCATTTAGTCCCAGTAATATATATATGGAGGTGGGATAGATATGGCGACTATTTATCCACGGCATGATAACTAAATGACTGTCGTTTGTATGGCGATATAATAGTATATTAACCTAAATATCTATGTAGTCCCAGTAATATCTATGGAGGTGGGATAGATATGGCGACTACTTACCCACGGTATGATAACTAAATGACTGTCGTTTGTATGGAGATATAATAGTATATTAACCTAAATTCGATGAAGGAAATGGTTAACCTAAATTCTATGATGGAAATGGTTAACCTAAATTCTATGATGGAAATGGTTAACCTAAATTCTATGATGGAAATGGTTAACCTAAATTCTATGAAGGAAAGGGTTAACCTAAATCTCTATGAATGAAAGGGTTAACCTAAATTATATGAAGGAAAGGGTTAACGTACAACGTACATCTCTATGAAGGAAAGGGTTAACCTAAATCTCTATGAATGAAAGGGTTAACCTAAATTATATGAAGGAAAGGGTTAACGTACAACGTACATCTCTATGAAGGAAAGGGTTAACCTACATCTCTATGAAGGAAAGGGTTAACCTACATCTCTATGAAGGAAATGGTTAACCTAAAACTCTATGAAGGAAATGGTTAACCTAAATCTCTATGAAGGAAATGGTTAACCTAAATCTCTATGAAGGAAATGGTTAACCTAAATCTCTATGAAGGAAATGGTTAACCTAAACCTCTATGAAGGAAATGGTTAACCTAAATTCTATGAAGGAAAGGGTTAACCTAAATTCTATGAAGGAAAGGGTTAACCTAAATTCTATGAAGGAAAGGGTTAACCTAAATCTCTATGAAGGAAAGGGTTAACCTAAATTCTATGACGGAAATGGTTAACCTAAATTCTATGAAGGAAAGGGCTAAGTGCCCAAATATGTTGACGCTTTATTGAATCTAAAGCTGAACTGGTATTCGTAAAACACGAAGTTATAATAATTCACAAGTATTTCTAAAATAAGGAATTATATAACATCAGTGTCCACGCACTCATATCCAAAAACAAAACGAAATTGACTGACTGATCGACAGACAAACAGATTGAAGATCAGTATCGATAATAAAAATATAGTCAATAGTACAGGTAGCATTGTTCATACAGAAAATAAAACAATTATTCATTAGCGCAATGGATTACAGAGACTGGACTGTACCACAGGCACTTGGGGTCTGGACACGTGGTTTTGGGTTCAAAAGCCAAAAACATTTAATTTTGTTTAAGAACATTTTGATAAAACCATTGGCTTGACACTATACAAAATATTTAGGCCATATCCAAGAATATTTAAAAATGGCATCCGGTGACTATCAGAGTAGTTATGGACCAATTCAAGACCGCTATATCATGAACACGTATACTCGCTTCCAAACTGCGACTGCTACAGACACACATGTGCTTCATAATAACCGAATTCAAGAATGGAACAATATTCCACGGTCATACCCGTTATTAAATGGTATGTTTGTTTGCAATGCTACCGCACTTGGTCAACATTTCTCGCTGTTCTGGTCATAAGTGTTGCACCAAGCGGTGCATGGAACACTCTTTAAACACATCTATAACAGTTATTATCACGCTTAGATATGTTCATGCAAAGTTAACAGAAGGTTCTTATGGTGTTATGTACATATAGTATTGTTTAAATATGTTATATAGTTCAAGATCAATTAGTAAGATCAAACACATTGTTAAATTAAACACCAAGCGATTAGTCACAGTGTGAAATGTTATCTACGTATTATTCTGTATTTAGGGTCATGGTCAGGGGCCTTCGCCGAGGGGAGGTCCATGTACATGTACTTACCACGTATCTTCATCATCAATAATGGACTCCTCTCGGCTGCCTGTGTCGCGTTCACGTGCATCCCTTCGTTCACGGTATGATGGGATCGACATTGTCATGTGACTACAATATGCTCTATGATTTGTTGTTAGTCAGCTATACAACTATGTTAGGCGGTTATCTCCCTTTGCAAGCCGGCAATGATGTTGTACCGCTGTTTCCCGCTCTTGGGTTATCTAAATACAGCAAAAACGGCATCTTTATTGGCAAACCATACGCTGCAAAAACGTGTAACAAAACGAATAAACACAACAAACGAGTTGGAAACGTGTTCCGTACACTATTTTCACAAGAACTTGTTACACTTAGAACTTGTTACACTTAGAACTTGTTACACTTAGAACGTGTTACACTTAGAACTTGTTAGTGTATATGTATATTTACTGTAGATCGATTAGTTTAAATCATATTTATTATTTCTTTGAATAAACATAGTCAAGTATAAATAATCTGTACACACGTGTAGGGTTGTGTAACTCGATAGTGCAACATGTTCTTACAACAGAAGATTAATCGCTGAATAGACGGCATTCCTTCCTACCGCAATCCATTGCCATGGTGGAGAGAGAAGAGGCTCTACGTATCTTATACAAGGACACAACCACCGTGTACTGACGTGACTCGAACTTACAACCTCTCGGTACAAGGCGAACACCGTATTTATTACACAGTGTAGGCTCCGAAGAATTTGTTACATTTAGAACGTGCTAAAATTAGAACTTGATATCATTAGAACGTGCAATTAGAAGTCTAGAACTTGCTACATTAAGAACTTGTTTCAATTGGAATATGCTTTTTAAGTTGCACGTTTTAGTAGGATAAGCGTCACGTGACACGGGCTGTAAAGAAATGGCACGTGTATGCATTCTACACGGAAATAGTGTTCGTGTACAATAAGCAACATAAAGCACAGCAGTAGGGAACATTGACCGGTTTATTGACACTATAACGCATTCTGTGTAGAGCATGCACTATCAACATATGGTTGAATTGTACATGCCAACATGCCAACAAACCTGGATTTGCCTCTCATGCAATATCTGATTCTTGAACTTTCTTCAAATATTCATTTAAAAGTTCATCATTTTCTATTTAACATCCAAAGCTTTTTTCTCACCAATACCATGCATTGTTATTCACATATTAATTCCAAATTGATTAACATATACCTAGAATAGATTTCACGTATTACCATTGTTATATATATTATTCCCCTACCTATATTGTATATCAACCAATCGCCAGGGAGAAGAACTATATAAGTCTCCTTTCGGTCTAATCCCTTTCAGTCTACTGCTGTTAATATATAGGTTTCCTTGTGTACATGTAAAAATACTGATGTAAAAGTATTAGTTTAGTGCCAATTAAAGATTAAATGTATTTACGGCGGTTTTACCGCCAACGGATGTGTGCATGCTACATGGTACTCCACAGTGTGGTCCTATTATAATATATTATAGCATGCATGTACAATATATGCACACTATCTAACTAACTAACATTACTATATAGTGCTGGTTACATGCATGGCAGCACGTTTATATTTGGTTCCCGGCATTGGTATGCCTAGCTTGTAGTGATATAAAAGTAAAACTAAAGTGTTTGTTTATTATCGTGTAGCCCCTATTGAAAGGGGCCACCCAGACACCTCTTATGAACATCCGTACATCCACGAATCCTATCCTTGAAAGTCAGCCGCCAGGCTGATATAGGCAATCGGTAGCCATTATTTAACTAGCTGGTGGCTCAACAACCGGTAATATCAGAATATACCCCTATCGAGGTTCGAACCTTCGTTCGTGTTCCCGCTTCTAGGCGGAAGTCTAGGACACGGATACGATATATATTGGTATCGAATGTGAGTGTGGATGATTGTTCGGCAACTAATAATTGCTTAGTGTACTTGTGATTTATAAACCTGTGCTTGTATTATAGTTGCAATCCCAAATGATATACATGTATACTAGTAGCTATATGCAACTCATCTAAACTTTGCCTAAATTACATTTTCTCTTCAAGTTACATATACAATACAATACAATAAACACAATACAATAAAATACAATAAAATACAATAACATACAATACAATAGAAAACAATACAATACAATACAATACAAAACAACACAATGCAATACAATACAATACAATACAATACAAAACAAAACAATGCAATACAATACAATACAATACAAAACAATACAATACAATACAATACAATACAAAACAAAACAATGCAATACAATACAATACAATACAATACAACACAATACAATACAATACAATACAATACAATACAAAACAAAACAATGCAATACAATACAATACAATACAAAACAAAACAATACAAAACAATACAATACAAAACAATACAATACAATACAATACAATACAAAACAAAACAATGCAATACAATACAATACAATACAAAACAATACAAAACAATACAAAACAATACAATACAAAACAATACAATACAATACAATACAATACAATACAATACAAAACAATACAATGCAATACAATACAAAACAAAACAATGCAATACAATACAATACAATACAAAACAATACAAAACAATACAATACAAAACAATACAATACAATACAAACAATACAAAACAAAACAATGCAATACAATACAATACAATACAATACAAAACAAAACAATGCAATACAATACAATACAATACAAAACAATACAAAACAATACAATACAAAACAATACAATACAATACAAACAATACAAAACAAAACAATACAAAACAAAACAATACAATACAATACAAAACAATACAATACAATGTAATACAAAACAATACAATACAATACAAACAATACAAAACAAAACAATACAAAACAAAACAATACAATACAATACAAAACAATACAATACAATGTAATACAAAACAATACAATACAATGTAATACAAAACAATACAATACAATACAAAACAATACAATACAATACAAAACAATACAATACAAAACAATGTAATACAAAACAATACAATACAATACAAAACAATACAATACAATGTAATACAAAACATACAATACAATATAATACAATACAATACAATAAACACATTACAATACAATACAATAAAGTTTATTCCATAAAACAGTTGCACATGTTTATAGCAATTACACAGTAAACACAGACAGTGACCTGTTAATTGAATATATTCTACTAAGTATTTACAGGAACTGCAAACTGATTTAGTTTTGCTCTTTGTTCATTCTCTATAATAATTATGTTCGTACATGCTAGTGCATCTTAAGTCCATGTGGTTGGGTGCTGTATTGTACTTTATGTGTAGGTTGCGCTTTAAAACTTAACTATCAACCAATCTATACCCAAGTGTTTGTCATTTAAGACTTGGTGGTATGTTAGAGTATTGATGTATAGGATATAAACCGAAAATGATCCAATATGTAAAATATTGGACTGTGTGAAGATAGTACCAATAGTTTACACATTAGATCCGTTTGAGGTTTATATCTTACTTAAAACACACACTTATATAACAAGATTATAGTAATTAAAATTGTTAATTTCGTACATGTACTCGTAGGACTTAATACAATACTCTGGCCTTTTGACAGCAGTCCAATATTAATAATAATGGACTGCAAGTACGAATGTATGACGTCACGACAGTGTTATAAATAAGGATAAAGTACCATTATTACAAGAATGATCAAGTAAATTCTCTATTATGTTGACTTTCCCACAACATGTCTCATTTGCATCTAGCAAATGGGTTGCAAACTACTACAACCAATGTGTAAGATAGACCGTATTAATTCCATTATGCACATTAACCGTTCTAGATCTACGGTGATTAAACAAACACAATTACGTAGTTCTATTACCGATGATGATGATGATGATGATGATGATGATGATGATGATGATGATGATGATGATGATGATGATGATGATGTGATGATGTGATGATGATGATGATGATGATGATGATGATGATGATGATGATGATGATGATGATGATGATGATGATGATGATGATGATGATGATGATGATGATGATGATGATGATGATGATGATGAGATGATGATGATGATGATGATGATGATGATGATGATGATGATGATGATGATGATGATGATGATGATGATGATGATGATGATGATGATGATGATGATGATGATGTGATGATGATGATGATGATGATGATGATGATGATGATGATGATGATGATGATGATGATGATGATGATGATGATGATGATGATGATGTGATGATGATGATGATGATGATGATGATGATGATGATGATGATGATGATGATGATGATGATGATGATGATGATGATGATGATGATGATGATGATGATGATGAGGATGATGATGATGATGATGATGATGATGATGAGGATGAGGATGAGGATGATGAGGATGATGATGATGATGATGATGATGATGATGATGATGATGATGATGAATGATGATGATTGAGCTTATTTACCCTCGCCACCAGCGAACCATGTGGACGAGCGTTCTATCGTCAAAGAACTGGTTTATACAAACTTAATTTAGCTAGATTGCGAAACAAGTTCTTACAACTTATATTAATCGCTCTCGAGACCTCATTCCTGGTGTAATCCATCGCCATGAGGGAGAGAGAGAAGTGGTAATATGGAATTTAAATGCCTTGTCTAAGGGCACAATCGTAACAGCTCCTGCGGAGGCTCGAACTCCAAGCCGTTTCGCAGTTGAAGCGAACGCCCTACAACAACGCTATTTACGACTTCCACAAAGTACATTATACAATATACAGGTAGCTTCCAGAATGGAGTACATTATACAATATACAGGTAGCTTCCAGAATGGAGTACATTATACAATATACAGGTAGCTTCCAGAATGGAGTACATTATACAATATACAGGTAGCTTCCAGAATGGAGTACATTATACAATATACAGGTAGCTTCCAGAATGGAGTACATGTGTATAATATGTTGTAGAGATCAACGCAATAAAATGTTTTTAAGAAGTAAAGGTGAGCTGTGAGATTCATACGTCTGTGTTTTGGCACAAATATAGAAACACTTCTACTAAAACGAGATTGTTGAAACATCACCAAGTGAAATTACCAGGTGCCAAACGCATATGGGAGAGTTTGTGTGTGAAACTGTATATCACCAACCACACATTGTAACATACAGTTATAATACACATTGTAACATACAGTTATAATACACATTGTAACATAGAGTTATAATACACATTGTAACATACAGTTATAATACACATTGTAACATACAGTTATAATACACATTGTAACATACAGTTATAATACACATTGTAACATATAGTTATAATACACATTGTAACATACAGTTATAATACACATTGTAACATAGAGTTATAATACACAGTGTAGCATACAGTTATAATACACATTGTAACATAGAGTTATAATACACATTGTAACATTGTAACATACAGTTATAATACACATTGTAACATACAGTTATAATACACATTGTAACATACAGTTATAATACACATTGTAACATAGAGTTATAATACACATTGTAACATACAGTTATAATATACATTGTAACATACAGTTATAATACACATTGCAACATACAGTTATAATACACATTGTAACATATAGTTATAATACACATTGTAACATTGTAACATACAGTTATAATACACATTGCAACATACAGTTATAATACACATTGTAACATAGAGTTATAATACACATTGTAACATTGTAACATACAGTTATAATACACATTGTAACATACAGTTATAATACACATTGTACTATACAGTTATAATACACATTGTAACATACAGTTATAATACACATTGCAACATTGTAGCATACAGTTATAATACACATTGTAACATACAGTTATAATACACATTGTAACATTGTAACATAGAGTTCTAATACACATTGTAACATTGTAACATACAGTTATAATACACATTGTAACATACAGTTATAATACACATTGTAACATAGAGTTATAATACACAGTGTAGCATACAGTTATAATACACATTGTAACATACAGTTATAATACACATTGTAACATACAGTTATAATACACATTGTAACATACAGTTATAATACACATTGTAACATACAGTTATAATACACATTGTAACATACAGTTATAATACACATTGTAACATACAGTTATAATACACATTGTAACATACAGTTATAATACACATTGTAACATACAGTTATAATACACATTGTAACATACTGTTAGTTATAATACACATTGTAACATACAGTTATAATACACATTGTAACATACAGTTATAATACACATTGTAACATACAGTTATAATACACATTGTAACATACAGTTATAATACACATTGTAACATACAGTTATAATACACATTGTAACATACAGTTATAATACACATTGTAACATACAGTTATAATACACATTGTAACATACAGTTATAATACACATTGTAACATACAGTTATAATACACATTGTAACATAGAGGTATAATACACATTGTAACATACAGTTATAATACACATTGTAACATACAGTTATAATACACATTGTAACATACAGTTATAATACACATTGTAACATATAGTTATAATACACATTGTAACATACAGTTATAATACACATTGTAACATACAGTTATAATACACATTGTAACATAGAGGTATAATACACATTGTAACATACAGTTATAATACACATTGTAACATACAGTTATAATACACATTGCAACATACAGTTATAATACACATTGTAACATATAGTTATAATACACATTGTAACATACAGTTATAATACACATTGTAGCATACAGTTATAATACACATTGTAACATACAGCTATAATACACATTGTAACATAGAGTTATAATACACATTGTAACATTGTAACATACAGTTATAATACACATTGTAACATACAGTTATAATACACATTGTAACATACAGTTATAATACACATTGCAACATACAGTTATAATACACATTGTAACATAGAGTTATAATACACATTGTAACATTGTAACATACAGTTATAATACACATTGTAACATACAGTTATAATACACATTGTACTATACAGTTATAATACACATTGTAACATACAGTTATAATACACATTGTAACATTGTAGCATACAGTTATAATACACATTGTAACATACAGTTATAATACACATTGTAACATTGTAACATAGAGTTATAATACACATTGTAACATTCTAACATACAGTTATAATACACATTGTAACATACAGTTATAATACACATTGTAACATAGAGTTATAATACACAGTGTAGCATACAGTTATAATACACATTGTAACATACAGTTATAATACACATTGTAACATACAGTTATAATACACATTGTAACATACAGTTATAATACACATTGTAACATACAGTTATAATACACATTGTAACATACAGTTATAATACACATGTACATACAGTTATAATAACAGTGTAGCATACAGTTATAATACACATTGTAACATACAGTTATAATACACATTGTAACATACAGTTATAATACACATTGTAACATACAGTTATAATACACATTGTAACATACAGTTATAATACACATTGTAACATACAGTTATAATACACATTGTAACATACAGTTATAATACACATTGTAACATACAGTTATAATACACATTGTAACATACAGTTATAATACACATTGTAACATACAGTTATAATACACATTGTAACATACAGTTATAATACACATTGTAACATACAGTTATAATACACATTGTAACATAGAGGTATAATACACATTGTAACATACAGTTATAATACACATTGTAACATACAGTTATAATACACATTGTAACATACAGTTATAATACACATTGTAACATATAGTTATAATACACATTGTAACATACAGTTATAATACACATTGTAACATACAGTTATAATACACATTGTAACATAGAGGTATAATACACATTGTAACATACAGTTATAATACACATTGTAACATACAGTTATAATACACATTGCAACATACAGTTATAATACACATTGTAACATATAGTTATAATACACATTGTAACATACAGTTATAATACACATTGTAGCATACAGTTATAATACACATTGTAACATACAGCTATAATACACATTGTAACATAGAGTTATAATACACATTGTAACATTGTAACATACAGTTATAATACACATTGTAACATACAGTTATAATACACATTGTAACATACAGTTATAATACATATTGTAACATACAGTTATAATACACATTGTAACATACAGTTATAATACACATTGTAACATACAGTTATAATACATATTGTAACATACAGTTATAATACACATTGTAACATACAGTTATAATACACATTGTAACATACAGTTATAATACATATTGTAACATACAGTTATAATACACATTGTAACATACAGTTATAATACACATTGTAACATACAGTTATAATACATATTGTAACATACAGTTATAATACACATTGTAACATACAGTTATAATACACATTGTAACATACAGTTATAATACATATTGTAACATACAGTTATAATACACATTGTAACATACAGTTATAATACACATTGTAACATACAGTTATAATACATATTGTAACATACAGTTATAATACACATTGTAACATACAGTTATAATACACATTGTAACATACAGTTATAATACACATTGTAACATACAGTTATAATACACATTGTAACATAGAGGTATAATACACATTGTAACATACAGTTATAATACACATTGTAACATACAGTTATAATACACATTGTAACATACAGTTATAATACACATTGTAACATACAGTTATAATACACATTGTAACATACAGTTATAATACACATTGTAACATAGAGTTATAATACACATTGTAACATACAGTTATAATACACATTGTAACATACAGTTATAATACACATTGTAACATAAGTTAATACACATTGTACATACAGTTATAATACACATTGTAACATACAGTTATAATACACATTGTAACATACAGTTATAATACACATTGTAACATACAGTTATAATACACATTGTAACATACAGTTATAATACACATTGTAACATACAGTTATAATACACATTGTAACATACAGTTATAATACACATTGTAACATACAGTTAACCAGGCGGATCTGTAGTCCAGTGGTTAACACGCTGGACTGGTAATCCAGGGATCGCAAGTTCGATCCCCCGTCTGACACTAATAAAATTATCAGTCTTTCAGGTGGGACTTTAAACCGAGGTCTCGTGTCGGTGCTTTACACCGTGCACGTAAAAGAACCAGAGGAGACTCATGAATGGGTATCCGTCTGCATCATTACACAATTCTCCGAAAATCTAAAATGACTAATCTCTTCAGGAAGTGTCGCTCATATGGGCAACAGGTAGATACGATAAATAAACGTAAAACACACACGAATAACTAAGTTTCAAAATTTAGCAATGCATGCCAGTAGTATGACTCTGGAATGGGTCTCTGTCTGTATCATTGCACTATCCACCAAAATTCTAAACTAACTAATCTCTTCAGGAGGCGTCGCTCATATGGGTAACCGGTAGCGACGATAAATAAACGTAAAACACACATAGTTATAATACATCTCGTCTTTATGTCGATCAACACAACATGGCCAATTCCTATCAGCATAAATTCCTGGAATAGTTTTAATCAATTTTCGTTGTCGAAGTATGATTCTAGATTAATGCTTGGAAGTCATGCATAGGAAACTGTGAATATGTTGTAATGCGGAACACATGGATTGTACGCACCTCTGTATTAAATATTATACAATGTGCACAGTTTTGTAATGCGGAACACATGGATTGTACGCACCTCTGTATTAAATATTATACAATGTGCACAGTTTTGTAATGCGGAACACATAGAGTGTACGCACCTCTGTATTAAATATTATACAATGTGCACAGTTTTGTAATGCGGAACACATAGAGTGTACGCACCTCTGTATTAAATATTATACAATGTGCACAGTTTTGTAATGCGGAACACATAGAGTGTACGCACCTCTGTATTAAATATTATACAATGTGCACAGTTTTGTAATGCGGAACACATGGATTGTACGCACCTCTGTATTAAATATTATACAATGTGCACAGTTTTGTAATGCGGAACACATAGAGTGTACGCACCTCTGTATTAAATATTATACAATGTGCACAGTTTTGTAATGCGGAACACATAGAGTGTACGCACCTCTGTATTAAATATTATACAATGTGCACAGTTTTGTAATGCGGAACACATGGATTGTACGCACCTCTGTATTAAATATTATACAATGTGCACAGTTTTGTAATGCGGAACACATGGATTGTACGCACTCTGTATTAAATATTATACAATGTGCACAGTGTAATGCGGAACACATAGTGTACGCACCTCTGTATTAAATATTATACAATGTGCACATTTGTAATGCGGAACACATAGAGTGTACGCACCTCTGTATTAAATATTATACAATGTGCACAGTTTTGTAATGCGGAACACATAGAGTGTACGCACCTCTGTATTAAATATTATACAATGTGCACAGTTTTGTAATGCGGAACACATGGATTGTACGCACCTCTGTATTAAATATTATACAATGTGCACAGTTTTGTAATGCGGAACACATAGAGTGTACGCACCTCTGTATTAAATATTATACAATGTGCACAGTTTTGTAATGCGGAACACATAGAGTGTACGCACCTCTGTATTAAATATTATACAATGTGCACAGTTTTGTAATGCGGAACACATGGATTGTACGCACCTCTGTATTAAATATTATACAATGTGCACAGTTTTGTAATGCGGAACACAT